>CM053627.1:143997717-144016900 GCA_028646595.1 Phalanger gymnotis | reverse complement strand
GCGACGGAGGGAAGGGCAGACTGGGGAACAGGGCAACCAGAGTGTACGCCATCTTGGAGTGGGGGGGGGGGAGGAAATGGGGAGAAAATTTGTAGTTCAAGCGCCTGTGAAGGTCAATGCTGAAAACCAAACGTCAAAAATAAATTAAAAAAAAAATAAAATAAAAAAAAATGAAAAAAAAACTAAAAATAAATTAACTAATAAAACCTGGCCCAGTGCCTTGCATAAAGTATGTGCTCAATCAATGTTTGTTGAATTGAATGAAATTGAATTGAAAACCACAAACCACTCCAGTATCTTTGTCAAGAAAACCCCAAATAGGGTCACCAAGAGTCAAGCATTACTAATTGATTAAACAACAAACTCAGTGTAAACAGGTTTTTCTCCCTTCTAGTTTGAGATCTTGTAGAATTGAGTAGTGGTTGATATTGATTAACATGTATGGCAAAAGCTGCTGGAAGAATTCTTAGTAGAGGGAATCTTTGTTGGCCAGACTCCTGTTTTGCCTAACATAGTCTTCTGAATGTCTACCACAAGGCTCTTCAAAAAAAAAAAATGGAAACAATATATATTTGTTGACTACAATTGAACTACAGTCTTTAGTTACGTGTTCATAAGTATCAATGACTGATTTCAAGCTCACCAGGCTGCTTCCCAAAGATTTTCAAAGTACCAGAACTCACTCATTTGCAAAATTTGTAGCGCCAAAGCATGCTTTGCTTATGTGATGGCATAGATGGGTATTCTCAAATACTCAAATCGATTTGTGATCTTATCCCTAATTCCACATTCTGGTGGAAGATGACCTTGAATTCTTGATGGTTTTGCCAATGGAGTATTAGGTCTGATAGTATTTGCAATGAAGGAAAGGCTTTCAGACCTAAATGCCCCAAACAAGCCCCAAACATTGCTTTTGTTCAAAATCTTTGAATCGTCAAATCTGGATAGACACAAGGTCTCCCACTGGTGAAGATACTACTACCCCATGAAGATTTCTTTATTTGGGTAACAGCACACATTTTTTCTAGGACATTCAGAGTCCATTCTCTTCCTAAAGATAAACCATTCACTACCAGTAAGCAAAATTTCCACCGATGTCCTCAAGACTATTTCTTGGAAAAGAATTTTAAGGTTTTTTTAATGAGATATAATGTTAATATAAATAGCAATTTTACTGCCTGATATAACACAGCCGGGAAGAGATGACTCCTTTCATTTTAGATAGCCTTGAGACTATGAAGAATGACTTCTAGGACTTTCTCCATACTACTAATTCTCCTCATACTGTGCATCAATCTTGTCTGTCTTCTGGCTTTGCCAGTCAATTAGTTAGTCCACAAGCATTTATTAAGCACTTACTATTTTCCAGGCATTATACTAAGCTGACAGGAGACAAAGACAGGCAAAAATGTGTCCAAGCTCTCAAGAGAAAACATTTTAATGGAATTATAACTTGTAAAAATTAGGCAATACAAGATATGCATTCAGAAAACATGAAGGTAATATGAAAGGGTAAGAACTACCTTAGAAGTTGGTGTTTGAGCTGAGTCTTAAAGTAAACCAAGAAAACAAGAGATGGAAGTGAGGAGGTAGAACATTCTAAGCATGTAGGATTGCCATTACAAAGCCTTGGTGATGGGAGATGGAGTGTCCTGCTTAAGGAACTTTAAATAGACCTCTGTATGTGACTTGTAGAATGTGTAGAGGGAAACAAAGGGAAAGAAACCTGGACAGGTAGAAGGGGCTGGTCTAGGAAGAATTGAAGTTACAGATGATTTTATATTTGATCCTGAAGGTAATAGGGAGACATTGGAACTTAGGATTTCAGATGTTAAGTAACTTGCCCACTGTCACACAGGAAGAGCGGAAGAGCCAGGATTTGAACCGAGATCCTCTGAGTATGACTCCAGTGCTCTGTCCGTTGTACTTGTCTTTCTCAGCCTGTGTGAACGGTCATCCCAGTTGCAGTAGGAAGCCTTTCATTTCTCTTGGTTCCCTCAGTTTGTTCTCAGTAGCTCATAAGTGGCTGTTCCCCTTACTCTACGTTAGGAGCCATTAACACTTCCTCCATAGGATTCTCCTTAGAAACTAAAGTTGCCTTAGAAAAATGAATTTCTGGGACCTTCTTTCAGTCACTGATATCTCTCTGGGCTCCATCGTTATGGAGGTATACTAAGATGGGAATGTTGAAATCCTACATCAAGGTATCTAAGGGCAGCAGGTGGTTAGGATGCCAGAGGCAACTAGGTGCCTAAGTGGATAAAGCGCTGGGCCTGGAGTCAGGAAAACCCGAGTTCAAATCCATCCTCAGCTATTTACTGCCTATGTGATCCTGGGCAAATCACTTAACTTGTCTGCCTCAGTTTCCTCAAGTGTAAAAAGGGAATACCAATAGCACTTACCTCTTAGGATTGTCTTGAGGATCAAAAGTGCTTAGCATAGTGCCTGGCACTAAATAAATGCAAGTTCCCTCCTCCCCGATCCATCATTTTTGCAGAATCTTGGCTGTTCTCCAGAGCTTTTGGGTATACTTACAGATCACCCAGTCTTTCAATGACTTGATATGAGGTGGCCCTTCTCAGTTCTGACACTTTGTGTTTTACTTGGACGCTAGGATTTCATAACAGAACTCTGTCCCTTGCCTGGAGGGTCTTGACAATGAATTTGAGTGTCATGCTATTGCTTTTTTCCCTCTGCGAGAAGGCCACAGCTAGGTGGTAGACCTCCCTGGACTGATTTTTTTCAGTCAAATGATGTACTGCTTTCGGGTCTCCACGTCTTCTCCATCTTCCAAAATTCCAATGCAAAAATCAACAAGCAGGTGAGACTTTCACCCAAACATCACCAGGAATGGAGAAAAACCTATGAAATTCATTGTTCTTGGAGGCATTATATGCACAATTACACGTCATGTATTGAATCCAATGGATCTGATGAAAAATCTTCACAAGACTCAGATTCCCTTATAAGTTCAGCAGTGTGCAATTAAAATGCCTTGCCTCCTAGAAGATAGAATGGTTTACTTACAAACTTTTTGATTTGACTTTTTATTTCAACCACATAGAGTACCTCTTTGCTATCCAGTCACAGCAGGAATTCATTTAGGCCTCTCGGCTCACTCAGTTGATTCTCAGCGGGTGGTGCATAAACTTCATGGGCGTCTGCTCCTTCCCATCGTATCCTGGGCATCTCTGTGAATGCTTCCACAATTGGCTCTCTTCTCTTCCAGTTGTGAACCCAGCATGGTTATGTAAATGCTTGTGGAAAATGATTCATATTTAGCAACCCACTTTCCTCAAAGAGACTTCCTTCTATGGACCAACTGATGCTTCTCCCCGCTTTGATTCTTAACTATGATCAAGATAAAGCCTTTTGCTGACTTTTATTCTAATTATAGACTGTGAGATTTCTTTCTAAAACTAGACGAAAATGATGAAAATGTTGAACACCACAAGGTCAAGGACAGTTTTCTGAGGAACACTCCATTAGAAGTCTTTCTCCAAGTTGAGATAGACCTTTTCGGATCCAGTTATTCAATCTGTGCCTATACTGGGAATTAAAAAATTTCTTTAAAAGTTAAATGACTAAGAAGGAATAGAGACTTTTCATGGAGAAACAATATACCAAGTTAAACCACTTATGATATATCAGCATAAACATCTTTTTTAGAGTTGCTAGCTGAAATGATTTGATGACATTTATGGGACAATGAATTCATTTAAAGAAACGGAGCTCTTTTCTCAACTTGGTATACATTCCTTACTGCATCACTTGGAAAATATAACTCTTCAAGCTCTGTTATACCCCCAAATAGCATATTTAAAGTTTCAATTGGATTTTAGAAGCATATGCTGAAAAAAGGAACTAGAATCCTAGCCTAAAGGAATTTTAGAGCTATAAAAGACCATAGAAATCACCTAGTCCAACAGTCCTCATCTGATAGCTAAGGAAACTGGCTCCAGAGAAGCTATATCCTCACATCTTTGAGTAAGTAGATCTCTTTTTAGGCTTGCAGTGAGATGTTGGGAACTACATTAAATTTCAGTAGATCAAAATCAATTGCCATTTAAGTGATACATGCTAGGAATCTTGAAAGAATATCATTTTCACAAAATGTAGTGAAGTCATCAGAGGTGAAATATTCAGAAGAATCTTAATCGGAAGTGTCAATACAAGACAAATTAATTCACTTAGAGCTGAACCAGTATAAATGTTGTAAAACTAATGGTTTTCTTTCAGAATCTTCACAAAGCTTTTATGCTACCATTAACCATGTTGGATGCTCTCAAAACATCTGGTTTTCAATAAGACTAGAGACAGATCCTTTTCACCACTTGCATTTCCCAATTTTGTTCCATCTCTCTCTCTCTCTCTCTCTCTCTCTCTCTCTCTCTCTCTCTCTCTCTCTGCCTCTTTTTTCTTTCATTGGATATATAGTTAAACTCTTGAGAAACATTGTCGAATAGTAGACAATGTTCTGGACTTTGAATCAGAGACCTGACTCTGACAAGTGCTTGTCATATGACTATACAGTACACTAACTCTCTGAACCCCAATTTACTACTGTATAAATTGAAGACAATAATAATTCTCCTAACTCACAGAGTTGTTTATCAAATAAAGTAGTTTTTAAGCTGTAAAGCATCATAAAAATGGGAGTTATAATTTTCACATCATTATTTAGATGTATAGAACATAAATGAAAGATACTACATTACCTCATTATTTTAATGCCTCCTTGTGATATGGAGGTGACCCAGAGTTCTTGAAAGTATGCTAGCAGGGTTCAAGCTCTTTTGAGTTCCATAAAACTGGAAAGGCTCAAGTATGGGTCCAGCAATGGTGTATCCTCCAAAGTTAAATTTATCTAAGTTTGGAGAAACTTATCACTTCCAAGCTGGTTAGCAAGTGTTGATTTTTTTTTGTCCACTACAAAGCTGTCTTATGAAACTATTTGTTCAGTAAGTTATGAAAGAGTTACAATTTGCAAACTCTCTTGAACTATTTGAAGACCATTGCTATCAGTACTTTACCACAGCCTAATACTTTAATGAGGATATTCATATAGAATTAAGGAAAATACAACTAGTGTAACCTAATTTTAAATTTGCTAGAAAGAGTACCAACATTGATGAAGTCACAGACTTTTCAAAGTATTGAAGTAAATTCATATAATTATAAAATTTAGAGATAGACAGGGCTTAGACCTCATCTAATCTAAACCCTTATCTCATAAATAAGGAAAATAAGGGCCATAAAATGAAATGACTTGACTGAAATAAAAGATAATGTAATGTGGATGGTAGTTGTGTCTTCGTGTAAGTTTCTAGAAGCAATCAGGACCTTGGACAGTAGGTAGGTCCAGTAATACAGAATTTGAATTCTTAATTTAACTTTCTTAATAGCGTACATGTATGACTTTAGGCAGACTAATTGGTTTCTCTTTGTCTGTTTCCTCCTTTGTAAACAAGAAGACAAATTGTGGTCTTCAAGTCAGGACTCAAGACAGTGGCAACAATTGCTTACCCAATATCACTGGGAAGCTAGGTGATTCGTGGATAGCGTCTGGTCTGGAGTTCTGACCTTAGATACTTACTAGTTGTATGACCTTGGGCAAATCACTTAAACTTGCCTCAGTTTACTCATTTATAAAATGAACTCCAAATGGGCTCACAAAGAGTCAGACATAACTGAACAAAAACAACAACAAAACATACAACACTGTTACATCATCCTGGTGTCCTCGTACGGGAGTGTGACTCATTCAGATTATAGTTCATGCGCCAACAAGGCGCTTACTTATCATTCCTTTTCGGCTTACAATGTCAATCAAAACTTTTGTTGAAGGGTCATAATCTTAGTAAGAAGTTTACTTGGACTAAATAAAGGACAAATATGTGTTTCAAAAGTGGCAGCCACCTGAATTGCCAGCAATCTTCAGGGTGCAACCTCCTTCTCATGGGCTCCTGCTGTGAGGTGAAAGAAACAGTAAATACATATACTTAATACAAACTCTCTTATTCTTGCTGGGTAGAGAAAAGTCTATCATTCATGATATCTAACACTATCCAGGAGCAGGACTTCTCTCCCCTGCTCAAATGGTTTCAGAAACCTTGATTTCTATCCTTGATGGCTTTCCATGATCTTTGTTCTTTGGCTTGTCTGTATTGAAACTCTCTTAATAATAATAGCTAACATTTATATAGCACTTAATATATACCAGGTACTATGCTAAAGACTTTACAATTATAATTTCTTTTGGTCCTCGCAACAATGTTGAGAGGTAGGTGCTATTATTGTGCCCATCTTACAGATGAGGCAACTGAGGCAAGCAAAGGTTAGGTGACTTGCTCAAAGTCACATAGTAAGTGTCTGAGGCTAGATTTGAACAGAGCTCTTCCTTCCAGGTCTATGGCTCTATGCACCGAGTTACCTATCTCTGACTGCTACTGTTTATGCCAAAGCTCTGGTTCCTATCAGCTCCTCAAATATGAGAGGGGCTATTTGCTGGTATTTTGTAACTCAACAGAAAATATCATACCCATGGTAGAGATCCTCCCTGTTTTCTCAATTTCTCTTTCAGTACCCCTCTTACCTTCAAAGTCATCACCTCTTCCCATACAAACCCTTGGGAGGTTACTTTATAGACTCATATACTCTGCCCCAAAGTCCTTTGAGAGATGAAGTCAATGGGAAAAAAGCAAGCAATTCTTCAGAAACAGGTTCAATGAAATAACAATGAAAAACATTACTGATATTAATTTTCTGAGAGACTCCTGAATTTCCTAACATTTCAAATTTTTTAGCTTTTTTGCTTCCTTTCATTATGCAAGAAGCTCTAGTAACTTCCCTTTTGATCTTGCTGATGAATTCTCCATGCTGCCCACTTAGTTAACTTTACATTCCTCAGCTGTTTCCACTTTCCACGAGTTAAGAGGTAACTTCACCCAGGGGACTCTAGGTAGGTCCGGTAATATAGAATTTGAATTCGAAATATAACTTTCTTAACAGTATACATGTATGGCTTTCAGCAGACTAATTACTGTCTCTTTGTCTGTTTCCTCCTTTGTAAACAAGAAGACAAATTCTGGTCTTCAACATAAAAATGTTGTGGAAAAAAATACATAGCTTTTGACTTGAAATAAATAAAACAAAATGTATTTTTCGTAATATTCTTCTTCTTTGTTTTTGTAAACCCTTGAATAGATAGGATATATTCTGTAAGACTCTAAAATGAGATGCACTGCAAATAACTTTATAAGTATTTTCAATTTCGGTCTCCCCTTTACCTCTCAGTGACTGATGACATTGAAAACACCTAAAATTTACCGTATCTTTTGGGAATACAACTAGCAATGTTTACTTCAATTTTTGTGTAAGCCTACCTAGAGCTTCACCTCTGACATTTAGTGTCATCACACACTGGGCCAATAGAGACTACTCCTAAACTCTCTTGAACTGTTTGAAGACCATTGCTATCAGTACTTTACCACAGCCTAATACTTTAATGAGGATATTCATACAGAATTAATGAAAGTATGAGTCTAATCCAATTTTAAATTATTTCTATCCATCAGAAGCTCTTGATGTAGTATGTTATTTTCTATTGCCAGGTAATGTTAGTTCCATTTAATATGTTTAAAGTAATTTACATGTTTTCATGCTATATAATATCTGCAATCATCAGAATCATATGATCAGAATCAACAGAATGCAATTATAGTTAGTAATAGATATTTACATACTTCTCTTCTAAATTTAAAAGTTTGCTTATTTAGTTGTCTTTTTCTTTTTTTAGAAGTTTTTGGCACATTGAAAGGATATTTTGCTCCAAAGATAGGAGGGAAGTCCCAGGTAGTATAGCAGGAAGATAGGGTTGTTGGGAGTTTGGACCCATTTAGAGAGGCATTGTCAAAATTCCCTAGAAACAATCCAGCTCTCTCCTTTTTCTTTCTGCTTAATTCTGGGCCCAGCTCAGTGACCATCCACAATGTCTGTCCAAGATATGTGATAAACCAACTCTGCACGTTTTCCACCTTACTATAGACCCTTGTCTGAACAGTGAGTATTCTTTCATTTGGTTTTTCCTGTGTGGATAGTTAGGCTCAACTGTTGTGATTTATTTTATTTCTCTTTAATAAGACTTTGCAGTATTCTATACATTTATACAAAGAAAAAATACTGTCTGGGAGATGGTCTCTACCAGCTAGAGAGAATCCCCTTCCATTAAGACTTTTCCCTGAATACTCTCTATGATGGTGACAAATGCCTTTGGTGAGCATGTATCTCCCTCTTTTTTTTCTTGATTGATAGTGATAATTAGGTAGATATTAATAATCATAAAATTACAAAACTATCTTTGTAGTCATATCCTTCAAGGAATTGTGAATGATTTTCACAGATGCACGGCAGACACTTGGTTGGAAGAGTGCTTTTAAAGGAAGCCTTTTTGTTCTAGCAAATCAAAATTTAAAATAGCACTGTCTTGGATTCTCTATGCTTTCCAGGTAATTGGGTTGCTGTAAAAATGTGGTCTGACTGTTCCTTTTTATACCTTCATCAAGGATACCTTTAATGACTACAAGAATTTTGTAGAGATGGGAAAGTAGGTATATGGGTCATTATTTATGGACTCTCTATTACTCTTATTGTAACAGGTTAGAGGTTTCTTTTAAGACTTCAGGACCCTGTGAAGCCAATCAGCAAGTGAAAGATCTTTCCCACGGATTCAATTGGCCTCAGGTGGGGCTAGGTGGGAATGCTTGATTAGAGTCTTGTTTGTAGGCAGGCCCACACCCTTTACTTAATTGGTGCTAAGTCACAGGCCTAAACCCTTTACTTGTTAAGTGCTAAGCCTTATGCCTTTTGTTGACTGGGTGTGAAGCCCTCTGGGCCCTAAGGAGAGGCGCTAAGACCAGAGCCAATTGTATGTGCACTGAGTTCTAGCCAATCAGATGTGCATGAATTCAGCCAATCAGAGGCCTGAGTTCTAGCCAATCAGATGCCAGCTAGAACTGAATATAAGGAGAGCCCTGAGTGTGAGAGAAGTAGAATTGAGAAGCAGACATCAAGAAGAATAGATATTGAGAGAGCAGACGTTGAGACAGAGCCAGCATTGAGAGAGACTACAGAGTGGAGAGTGCAGACCAGAGAGCTGTGGAGATCAAAGAGTTGAGAATGTACAGTATCAAGAGATTGGAGAACTGAGAATCTAGAGAATCCAGGAGACTACAAGAATTCTGAGAACTTCAAGGGCTTTCAGAACTTCAGGAGAGGATGCAGGCAAGCAGAGAGTTAGGATTCGTGAGTGATTGTTTAACGGAAGGCCTTAGCAAGGGGGAAGGTTACAGGATGACTTGGTTCCTTGCTATAATACTGTGTTATAATTTCCTTGTTGCTACATTGAGGTGAGCTTACTGGTTTTGGAATATCTGCTATTTTGATTTGGAATTATTGGTCTTGGGTTTGATCCTCTGGTGTCTAAATAAATATTATACTTCCTCTGCCTTCCACCTAGAGAGTTTTTCATACCTTGCGATTCTGAACCATATAGGCATATTCGTGGCCATCGCTGAGGTCATGAATCTTGCCCTACTGATACAGATGCTTTCCATTTTTGATTCAGTGCCTCAGTGCTTGCAAATTATGTCCTTTTTCAGCATGGATATCTTTATGTACGTGTATTTCCTGTCCAGTTTCACTTTACTATCATGATAACTAGTATTTATATAGTGTCTTCTATGTACCAGGCACTATGTTAAGTGCTTTACAAATGTTATCTAATTTAATCTTTACAACAACTTGGGAAGGTAGTTTATGCTTATTGCTTTATCACCTCTAGAAAATATTTTTCCCTTCATGTATTCCATTTTGTCTTTGATATCTTTCATAATATCTAAAATAAAATTGAAAATTGAGGCAAAATAATTTTATGGTAGAAACAAATTTATTTTTATTGTTATTGGGTATGGAATCAATCAACAAGCAATTATTATGTACCACCTTTGTACTTATATCTTCTGTGTCAGACACCATTAATATAAGTACAAAGAAATAATCTTTATTTCCATGGTGCTTTGTTTTATTAACTGGCCTGATTTCTCTTTGAGTCATTGTATGATAGAGCTATTGGAACATTTAAAAAATCTGTGTGTATGTGTATATATATGTGTATATACACACACACACACATATACATACACACATGCATACATATGTGTGTATATATACATATATACACATAAGTAATGTATATGTTAAACTCACAGATAAATGAAAGTATGGTTATTTTTTATACTTGAAAATTGTATTTATGAAAACAATGCCTTCTAATAATAAGTAGAAGTAAATTTCATTTCGTAACAACCCATACCTGCATGCATTATTTAAATTAGACTATGAATTTAGCATAATTATATGTTCTGGGAATTGTCTGTCACATTTTTGGCACACAGTAAAATGGTGATATTGAATTAACCACTGTAGGTGGTGAATAATTTAAATTTCCAGGAAACTCTTTGATGACTTCATGTAGTGGGTAAAAAAGAGAGGAGAGTTTTAAAAAAGTCTAAAAGATGTTAATGCTAACAAGGTTAATGGAGAAGTTGGGAGGAGATGCTGGTTGGGGGAATGATGTTGGATTTCAGGTACTTTTTTGTTTCCAATTTTTATTTTTGTAATGTTTATTTTATTTATTGTCACTTTCACATTCTCTCTCTCCCTCCAGCCCCCTTTCCATTCATTGAGCAGGCAGGCAATATATTAATTATAGAAGTGAAGTCATGTAAAACATATTTTTATATTAGCCATATTCCCTAAAAGGCAAGAAAAATAAAGAAAGTGAAAAACAATATGCTTCAATCTGACTCAGAGTTCATCAGTTCCTTCTCTGGAGGTAGGTAGCAATTTTTGGGTCATGAATTCTTTGGAATTGTCTTAGATAATTGTCTTGATCAGAATAGCTAAGTTCGTCATCACTACAATATTGCTGTTACTGTGTGAAATATTCTCCTGGTTTTGCTCACTTCACTTTACATCAGTTTACGTAAGTTTTCCTAGGTTTTTTTTTTTAAAACTATCCTGTTCATTCTTATAGCACAATATATAACACAACTTGTTCAGTCATTCCCCAATTGTGGGCATCCCCTCAATTTCTAATTCTTTGCTACCACAAAAAGAGCTGCTCTAAATATTTTTGTACATATAGGTCCTTTTCCTTTGATCTCTTTGGGGTACAGAACTGCTGGGTTAAAGGGCATGCATAGTTTTATAGTCTTTGGGGCATAGGTCCAAATTGTCCTCCAGAATGGTTGTACTTGTTTAAAACTTCATAAACAGTTATTAGTGTGACTGTTTTTCTACATCCTCTCCAGCCTTTGCATTTTCCTTTTCTATCATGTTAGCCATTCTGATAGGTGTGAGGTGGTACCTCAGAGTTGTTTAATTGGTATTTCTCTAATAATTAGTGATTTAGAACATTTTTCACATGACTATTGAGAACTTTGACTTTTTCTCCCTGAAAATCGTTTGTTCATATCCTTTGACCATTTATCAATTCAGAAATGGCCTTTTTTGTTTTGCAAATTTGACTAAGTTCCCTATATATTTGAAAAATGAGACCTTTTATCAGAGAAACTTGCTGTAATCCACCCCCCTCCCACCGTTTCCTGCTTTCCTTCAAATTTTGAATGCATTGGATTTTTTCTGCAAAAAATTTTAATTTCATGTAATTAAAATTATCCTTTTTACCTATCATGATCCTCTCTATCTCTTATTTGGTCATAAACTCTTCCTGTGTCCATAGATTTGACAGGTAAAATTTTTCCATGCTCTCCTAAATTGCTTATGATATTGCCCTTTATGTCTAAATCATGTATTTATTTTGACCTTATCTTGATATATGGTGTGAAATGTTGGTCTATGTTTAGTTTTTGTTAGACTGCTTTCCAGTTTTCCCAGTTTTAGGTACATTGGAACATTCAAATTGATATGGTCTGAAAGTGGTTAAAAATAGAAGACTGGGAAAAGGGTTAGAATCCAGAGCTAGAGCTAAGGATCATCAGGGAATATTGGAGTTCTCAGCTATATCAGATCTTGAAGGAGTTTTGAGGGAGAAGGGGAGAACTTAAGGCAACGTTCATTGTTTAAGGGCAGGTAGAAGAGGAGGATACAATAGAGGAGAGAAGGCAAGAGGAGCAGTCAAAAAGGTAGGAGAGCAGAAGAGTATAAGGACTAAGAATGGCTGTTATGAATAGACTGTCATAGTCATCTGTTCACCTAAGTGTTGAGCAAAATCCCTACACATATTCTATATCATTAACTGACCTCAAAAGGAAAGAAAAAAGTTACTTAATTGGAAGGCTAAGATTTGCCTTCTAAACATGTTTCTGTGTTCCCTCTTTAAGTGAACCTTGATTTAAATCTAGTAGTAAATACTGTTTCCAGCCCCCTTTTCAATATTCTCTTACACAAAGACCTTGAGAACTTATAATATATGGACATGCACTTGTGCTAGCACGGAGATAAAAATACTATTACCTTAAAATAGCCACAACTTTTCCTCTTCTCTCACTGTAATTTCATGTCTTCAGAGAGGCTAATTATGATTTCAGTTGTTTTTTTTCCCCTGAAATTATTTTAACTGATAAGAACAAGTTAGGCATAAGACATGAAAAGAAAACTACAGGCCAATAACACCATTGAATATTAACTCAAAAATTTTCAACAAAATGATCTACAGCAATTTATCCAAGAAATCATTCACTATCATCAAATGAGATTTATACTAGCTTCACTATGGTGCTGTTCCATTAGGTCACCTTTGCCTGTTGAGGAATAAACACAGATCTCATTCTATTTGGGGAGTCTACCAGTATATTGAACACAGTAGTCTCCCACTGAAATGGGAGATGGAATATTATATATGAGTATAAGGGAGAAGACCTGTTTGGTTAGATCACAGAATGTGAGAAGAGGCTAGTATCCAGTGAGGTTGGAAACATTAATTGAAGGCCAGGTTGCATAGAGCCTTAAAATCGAAACAGAGGAGTTTATATTTTATCTTAGAGGCAATAAGAAGCCACTGAAATTAACTATATAAGGGAGTGATCTGGTTAGATTTGTACTTAAGGAAAATCCCTTTGGCTATAAACAGCGTGTAGGATGGACTAGAGTAGGGAGAGACAAGGATCTCACTGAAAGTTACTTAGTGCCTGAATTAAGGTGGTAGCTATGTGAATTCTGAGAAGGGGCCAGATGTGAGAGGTGCTGTGGAGGCAAAAATGGCAATATCTGTCATCTAATTTGTTATATTGGGTGAGGGAAAATGAGAAGTTAAAGATAAAGCCTGTGAGACTGGAAGGAGGGTATTACTTTTGACAAAAACAAATAGTAAAGTTTGAAAGAGGGCTTAGGGAGGGGGAGATAATGAGTCCAATTTTGGACATGTTGAGATTGAGACATAATAGGACATGAAGTTGGAAATGCTCAATAGGCAATTGGTGCTACAGCACTGAAAGTCAGGCCAGAAGCAAAGGCTGAATATATAGGTCTGGGAGTCATCTATATAGAGATGATAGTTAAATCCGTAGGAAGTGATGAGTACCAACCAATATCCTTCTCTCCCTTGCCTCTTTCCATTGCCTTTTCTGTCACTTGCAATTTTGATATCATAATATTCTATGATTTGAAGTCATAGTTTTACCAGGCCCTCTGCTTGTAATATGCTGCCTATAGGAAACATTTTAAAATATAGGTACATACGTTGGAAATCAGGGGATAGAACAACATCTATTTTATTTCAGGTGACTAACAAAGCAGCATTTACAATCATGATTTCGGATAAAGCAACAACAAAAATTGTTAATATCAAGAAAGGCAAGTAGTGAGAGTACATTATGTTTAAAGTTATCAGAGACAATGAAAAAGTAACATTGTATATATGTACAAATGACATAGCAACTAAATGCTTAAAAGATAAGCTAGGCAAATTATAAAGGGATATTGACAGTAGTAATAAAATAAGAGACTTGAACATATATCCTTGAGGGTTGAATAAATCGAACAGAAAGCTAAACATGAAGGAAAGTAGAGCTTAATGAATTGCTAGAAAAGCCATATTTCACTGATGGATGGTGATATCTGAATGGGAATATTAAAGAATACACATTTGTTATTATTCCACGGTATTTTTTATAAAAATCGATCTTATGCTGGGCTATAAAGCAAATCAATTTCAAAAGGCAAAAATAAAAAAAGCACATTTACAATCCATAAAGTAATGGACATAATAATAAAGGAAATACATGCAAATGATATGGACATAAATGAAGAATAACTCATGATCCTCTTAGTAATAAATGTCTCAAAGTAGATCATAAAAGCAAGCAATTATACTAAAGATGATGAGAACAATAAAACAAAAAGACTAAATCATCTATTTCCTTTGACCCATGGATACCATTACTGGACGTATACCTCCAAGGAAGTCAAAGATGGAAACAGAGGTCCAATAGTTGCCAAAATATTTATGCAAGTCTGTATGGTAGAAAAGAATTGGGAACAAATTGGGAATTCATTGACTAGGGCATGGCTGAAAAGACTATGGAATATGATTGTGCAGTAAGAAATCACAACTATGAGGATTTCAGAGAAAGATGGATTTTCATAAACTGATACCGAAGTAAGCAGAATGAAAAAATCAATACCATACCCAATGATGGCAATAATGTAAATGAAAAGATAAATGAAGGAAGTGAAATCTGAGCAATTGAAAGACCAGTGATGGTTCTAGAGAAGAGATAAGGAAATAAACCACTGTCATCATAGCTGAGGAGTGGAGAACTACTAAGGAAAAAATGTTGTGCACATGGTCAGGTGGGGTCACTGCACTGGATGTTTTTGCTTGATGTTTTTCTTTGTTATAAAGAAAGAGTGTAATCTTGAGCATGGTTTGGGGAAAGGTATAAATGTGTATGTGAAGGAGGTCTTTTCCCAGAAATGACAATGATGTTAAGGCAAGAGGCATCAGTAATATTTTTATACATATATATATATATATATATATACACATACATACATATATATACATATATACACACATATATGTATGTATGTATATATGTGTATATATGTATGTATGTATATGATTACTTCATCCCCTAACAGCTAGACAACTCAACAGTCTCATAACTTTGTTCCATGGTTGTGGATGGCTAATTGTTTCCCCCAGCTTCTGCCTTTATATATTGGTTAGAGTCGCTGTCATCTTGAACCTTCAAATCCATCTGTTTTTCCCATTTCTATAGTCAATTTGTGTCTGCTCTTTTAAATTTGTCAGGGACAGAAGTACAATACCCAGCTTAGAAACAGAGCATATGGAAACCTTTTCAAGGACCCTTTCATATTATCCTTCCAAATAAAGCAATTTAGACACTGCTTGATTTCATAGTTACTATAGGGGTATTCCTAAGGCCATGTGGTCAAAGATCTGGTCATGTGTTCTAAATTACAACACTGCCTTACATTTTAAAAAAGGGGAAATTGGATATTCTTCCTCCTCTCAAGATCCCATTTCAAGGGTGGAATCCTCTAGTAAGGAGTTGGAAAATCACTTGGGTCAACTATCCTGCCATTTCTAACCCCAGCTCCATGAAATAGGATCATAGATTTAGAACTAGAAAGAACATTAGTTCAAACACTTCCCCTCTTAATTTTACAGAGGTGGAGAGGAGAACACAGAGAGCTTAAGCGATATGCCTAGGGTCACAAATGTAGTAAATAGAAAAGTCATCATTCAAACCGAATGTCCCAAAGTCTAAATCCGACATTCTTTCCACAGTATCATAATGCACTTACTTTCTACTGCTCCAAGATGCTGTTCTTTCCACTACATTGTTCTATTTCCTCGAGAAGCTGGCCTGTATAGGGATTAAACCTTGACATTATTAGCAACATGCTTCAACCAAATGAGCTATCTGCTCCATATTTTTTTCTTGTTTGTTTAGTGATTATAAAATCTCATGACCTTCTAGTAGGATATATTTTATTTGGGTCCATGTTTTTTCTTGCTCCAATGCCCATGGAAGGCTGATATTGGTTATTTACAAAGTCACTCAGTAAAATATCATGCTTCGACCTACTGGTTCACTGAATGGAAAGGACGGACATGATCTGACTGGTTGGTAACATCTATAAAAGGTCATCTTTTTTACACAAGAGAGCCAAGAAGTGGTAAGAGATAAATGAAACAAGAAGAAAGAAAAACAGAGAGAAGTAGAGATCAACAGGCTAGGCATTTTAAAGACCTCATTAGGGATGACAAGGGTGAAGAGTGGCAGACACTCTTAGAGTGGAGAGAATGAGAATAAACAATTAACAGACAGAAGACAGGTCAGGTGGTGTGAATGAGCATTCACCCGGACTCTAGTAGTACCTTAGGGCACCTCTGTAATTCTTCTGCAGTGGCATGTATCCGTGGGAGGGGTACAGGGGCTCCCCTGAACTCTAGTCTTACATTATAAACTGCCTGTTGGCCAGGCTGGCTCATTCACTCTAGATAAGGACCACCATGGAGCTTCCCTGAAATTCTCACAAGTCTGTGGGATAACCCTGTTTAGGGGAAATATACTCCCTTTATTCACCACTTTAGCTCTTGAACTCCCACCAGTGTACTTCCATTTATACAAATCAGGCACTAAAATGTCTGAGAATTTTAGATCTTAAACATAACCATTTATTTAGGAATAATAATAATAATAATTACAATAACCACAATAATATCACAAATGTTAATGTATGTAGGGAATGTAGGGAATAATGAATACTTCATAGTCCACTTCACAATCCATATTTAAACCTTGGTCACGCTTTCCCACTGATGGACTCAATGTCTTTGGGGGAAAGTGGGCTTGCACAAGAACCTAAATGAAAAGCACGTGAAGGAGGAAAATCATGTCCTTAAGCTAATTTACAAATCTGGATCACAGGATTTGATGTCATTAGTCTACCCAGGAGTATCTGCATCACAATGCTTATTTGTTGATACATCACTTTCTAGCTGATGAAATCTTTTTCACTTCTCAAACTAGCATAGCATGTACAAGCTCTTTCAATGTACACATACCCTCAAAAGGACATTGAGAGTGTTACAGCTTAATTGGAAGTACAGTTCTCTTTAAGGCAGATTACTATAAAACTTATCAGGCTGGCTATCTCTGGGGCCCTACAGCCTAGAGCAGCTAGCTCTTCACTTATCAGAATTCTGATATCATCTGATTAGATTTCGACATCTTTTCCTCTATAGCCAAGCAACTCCAAAATCTATTTTTCCCCTTTTGTTTTCCCTTGTCAAACCAGACAGCAAAATGTGACGGATGAAAAAATGAAATGACTGAGGAAACAAAGGTTTGCGCTTATAAGCATATCAGTTTATTAAGTAATGCATGCCGATTGCATAGCAAATTGGGACCAGGCCTCCTCTTTGGCATTGGACCCCGAACACAGGGAGAGCTGGATTTTTATGTGTTAAAACAATCAAAAAAAAAATCAATCAATTAAAAGAAAACAATTAACCAAGGTACAGAATCAGGATATGATTTCTAATTGGAGGAAAGATTAGGGATTTTCCAAGTCGAGAGTGAGAGAATGAATAGGCACAATTCACTGAAATCAGAAAAAGAGGTGTCCCACTTCCTGCAAGTGTCTGTATTCAATCAAAGGAACATAGAAATGATAACTGATTGACCGGTGCAGGACCAGATTTCAGATAAGACGTATGGGTTGCTTGAGATGTGTAATTGTGAGAAAACTCTTTGCAGCAGTCTTTGGATTGGACTAGGTTTCTGATCAGAATAAACATGGTCCTTAGTTGAGGGTCATTAAGAAAAAAAGTAGAGGTGGTTCAATTTCCCAGCCACGAAGGGTTAGGTTCACACAACGTAATAAAGCTTTCTCACAATTCCTGCACTTGAATAAAGTTTCTCACAAGACAGAAATCGGATTAGACCAATAATTGAACAGAAAGGGAACTGAGCTAGATTCAGAACTGAGTCACAAGATGGAGTCAGTGTAGGTCATTCGATTCCCACAATGCTTCCTTTTAGTTAGTTGGGGAGGGGCCAGCCCACTCCTCCCACGGATTTCTTATCCATAAAACAAATCTATAAGGTTTTTAGAAATAAACCAGGTTACAATTCAAGCTACTTATAGGGCTTACAACGGACTAATTTTGAGAAGGAAGATTTACATGTCACCAAGGTACCCAAAAAAACTCAGTAAACATAAACACTACGAAACAAAAGGCCAAAGTAATACAATGATGATCATCAATATTAAAAAAAAATTAAGACTCTTTGTATCCTAATAACTCACTACCAATGTCCATTTAATTATCACATTTTGTCTTGAGTCTTAGATGTCTGATGTAATCATCTGGTTCTTGGAAATATTTTCTCTTGGACATTGTGAAATAAGCCTCATGCTCAAGACAGTTCTCAAGGTGGCTTTGCTTTTCTGGTTCCAAATCACTTGTGGAGATTCCTAGAATTCTGCTAAAATCTGCTAGTAGCAAGACTCAATATGATTTAATACAATCTCTTAAATTTGGTTTTCCAATGACTAATTCATGTGGCAAAAAACACTTCAAACCTTATGGTCCTGGTCCTATTAACAGCAGAACTGTAAGAACATCAAATGAAGAACCCATATTTCACCCGAGACTTTAGAGAATTCCAGATTTTATATACCACTTTTTAATTTTTATTCTTAGCTAAAAATGTATTGATATAAGAATCTTTAAAAAAATCATGAGTCTAACTTATAAAATGAACGCTTATGTCTTTTAAAATTATCAGACAGATACCTTAAAAATGGGAAAATAATTCCACTGTCTTTACAATTAACAATGCAATTTTATATGTAAAATCCTTAATCCAATTTTGGGAACTTATTACTAAATGTACTCAAAGCCTGAATTTTTATACTAGATACATGTGGAAGTCAATATACACACAATATACACACATATAGTTCTTCCTTCTTTCCTTCCTTCCTTCCTTCCTTCCTTCCTTCCTTCCTTCCTTCCTTCCTTCCTTCCTTCCTTCCTTCCTTCTTTCCATCTTTCCATCCTTCCATCCTTCCATCCTTCCTTCCTTCCTTCCTTCCTTCCTTCCTTCCTTCCTTCCTT
>CM053627.1:143951797-143997217 GCA_028646595.1 Phalanger gymnotis | reverse complement strand
GTAGTCCAATAATTTTTAAATTATTTCTCCTGGATCTATTTTCCAGGTCAGTGGTTTTTCCAATGAGGTATTTCACATTGTCTTCCATTTTTTCATTCCTTTGGTTCTGTTTTATAATATCTTGATTTCTCATCAAGTCACTAGCTTCCACTTGCTCCAATCTAATTTTTAATGTGGTATTTTCTTCTGTGGTCTTTTGGACCTCCTTTTCCATTTGGCTAATTTTGCCTTTCGAGGCATTCTTCTTCTCATTGGCTTTTTGGAGCTCTTTTGCCATTTGGGTTAGTCTATTCTTTAAGGTGTTATTTTCTTCAGCACTTTTTTGGGTTTCCTTTAGCAAGTCATTGACTTGTTTTTCATGGTTTTCTTGCATTAATCTCATTTCTCTTTCCAATTTTTCCTCTACTTCTCTTACTTGTTTTTCCAAATCCTTTTTGAGCTTTTCTGTGGCCTGAGACCAATTCATATTTTTTCTTGGAGGCTTTTGATATAGGCTCTTTGACTTTGTTGACTTCTTCTGGCTGTATGTTTTGATCTTCTTTGTCACCAAAAAAGCAATCTAGAGTTTGAGTTTGAGTGTGAGTTTGTATTCACTGCCTGTTCATGTTCCCATGACCCTTGAGGTTTTTGTCAGGGTATGACTGCTTGTAGAGAGTACTTTGTCCTAAGCTTTAGGGTCCAAGCACTGCTGTTTTCAGAGCTACTTCTACTCCACCATCACCGCAGGCTCTGTCACAGCAGCTCTCCTCCTCCCCCAAAAACTGCCAACCAGGACCGCAATCCAGATCCAAGCAGGGCACAGCAAGAGAAACTGTCTCTGTGCCCATAAAGCACTCCTTGCACTCCTGCTCTGATCCACTGCTAGATTCTTCCCACCGCGTGAGTCAGGGACTCAGAAAGCAGCCTCAGGAACTTCATGCTGCTGCCACCACCACCACTGCATCACCTCTGCCATCCCCAGGGATGGGGTGGGACAGCTCTAAACTGGATCCCGTTTCCCACTAACCTGCTTTTTGGCATTTGTGTGGTGAGAATTCTGGTAACTACCACAGTTCAATGATTCTTGGCCCTAGGGTCTGTTCCAGCTGGCTGACTCCAGGTCTGATCTGTCCTGGTGCGCTGCATTCTGCTGCCAGCACCGTGTGATAGACCCTTCCCAGTGACCATCCGGGCTCTCCTGGGCTGGAGACCTGTTTCCCTCTGGTATTTCATGGGTTCCGCAGCTCTAGAATTTGTTCAGAGCCATTTTTTACAGGTATTTGGAGGGATTTGGGGGAGAGCTTAAGCATGTCCCTGCTTTCCAGCCGCCGTCTTGGCTCTGCCCTCACACTTGCATCTTACTATAGCAATTCACAGATATCCCAGTATCAATGTATTAATTAATAGACTTTAGTATTTTATATACAAAGACTTCTATAGTTTGCCTGCCTTGATCATAGAAATTTGCTATGAAAGGAAAAGAAGGGACATAGCTATAACAATGTTAAGACTTGTCCCCTCAAGGGCACAGATTGACCCGGGGTACAGGGCAAAAACTTCTTAGGTCAGTTTGATTTCATGTATGAGTTATACAGCTAATCATGTAGTCACAGGGTATCAAAAGCCAGTCTCAGGATTAACTAAGTGGGGAAATTTCTTGTTCAGAAAGGAAATAGCACAATGGGGAAACTGCAAGAGGATTCTGCTTTAAGCTCTGCTAAGGTCATTCCCTCAACTTTTCTCTGGGACAGATATCTACTTATAGCAGTTTTAAGGCCACAGTATATGCCATTTTCGATTGGCTTCATGACAATTCAGACAACCACCTCTGTAATCAAAACTCAAAATAATAGTAAAATACAGTCCCAAGAATTTTTTTACTTCAAATAAAAAAATTTCACTAATTATACCTTAGGGCTTGAACATTATTTATTTTCTTTATTTTTCTCTAAGAGTTATATTTCATTTATCCTTTACTTATAAATTAAAATTGAGTTATATTTTCTCTAAGAGTTATATTTCATTTATCTTTTACTTATAAATTAAAACTAACCACATTCTGTGCTTTTAGAATAAAACAAATGCCTAATAGTTGACTCATGTGAATGTATTGAAATTACATCTTTAAACCACCCTATACATTTTCATAATTTTTATATGATAGCCAAAAATTTTGAAATGAAACTCACTCTTTGTTACAGTAAATTTATTATTTTTATCTGTTTTAAAACTAGATCTATCCCATTAAATATTTAATAGTTTTCAAATATCCATTTATCACATTCTTTTAAAAGCTCAATCAATAATGTAACATCCTGACCAATAATCTAGCATCCTGAATTTCACAATATAAGAGAATTTAGAAATATAATGATAACATACATATCACGTATTTGAAACTTGAAACAAAACATTACCAGTCAGATGACATCAATTCAGCCAAATGTATTTCCAAATTATCTTACATAGAAAATCATTTATCTTATTACCTTTGACATTTCATACTAATCACACCTAAAACCCTGTATTCAATTATATTTAATTAACAAATAATAATAATAATACTAATAGTCAACAGTTATATAGTTCTTACCATATGGCAAACACTTCACAATCATTATATCATTTTGATCCTCACAACAACCCTCGGAGGTGGGTACCATTATTATTTTCCTCTTTATGGATCAGGAAACTGAGGCAAACAAAGATAACTTTCTTAAGATCACATAGATGATGCATTTCTGAGAATGAAGTATAACTCAGATATTTTCTCAACATTTTTTTTTGCATCAGATGGCACAATTAAAAGAACACATTTAAAGAGCTAAATCAATTCCCTTTGTGTTCATAATAGCCCCACCCTCTCTTTCTCCAAGGTTTTTTGGTTGGGAGAAAGAGAGAGATCTATATTCTATTCTGTTGCTTTGGAGCTGATGAGATTCCAAAGACTGTGAAATATGTTCCCAGACTGGTCTTTCAGGGGCAGAGTTCTATATTTCTTAATCATATCCTAAACTATCTAAATAACTAATCTTTATTCCATAGAATTTCCCCATTGCAATTTAGCACAAAATTTTACACAACCCTGATTAATTACAATATCATTACCTTTTTGGGTTCCCTAAGAGCTCACAAATACATGGTTTCTTTCCAGTAAACTTTGGTGACCTTGCTTCTAATTTACTTAATTAATTATGTTGTATACAGCTTTGAAATTTCTACTTCAGATTTCCCAAAAGACATTCTTAGTTCCTGGTCACCTCCCTATGGATCACTGTTTGGATTAAATCACATTCCTTAATTAAACTTTACTCATTTCTAAGTTTCTCCATGATTTAAACAATATTTTTTTCTTTTCATAGTCAAGTAAGAGTTGACAAGAGGCAGCTATTTAAGTTTCAGATAAACTGTAAAATGCAAACCACATACCTATTTTTTTTTCACTCTGGTATTACTTTCAAACTAGCTGCTTTCTTTTATTACACTAAAACAAAAGGTCTATCAGTCTCCAGGGGAAAAGAGATACAAGTGTTATTTACCCCCTGAAACCTTTACAGAATTTAATTATTTTCCTTAAAGCAAATGCTACAGAAGGCTACCCCAAAACTCAATAAAATATTTCAACAGATGTTAACCTTCTGCTAAATGCCTTTATCAGATAGGACAAAGAGAAGGGGGTGAGTTCCTGGCCCTATCCAAAGTCCCAGGAGTTCTCCTCTGCACTCTTAAAATGATTATTCTCCAAACTTCTTAATGATTACTCTCCAATTTTCTTAATCTCTAAACCTCCAAAATCTACTAATGTGTTTTTAGAAGTTCTACAAAGCAGGAAAGTTTTCCTTTCTTTGATTATCCGGCTTTATCTCTGTATTCCCAATATGGCTATGGCTGAAATGTTCTTTTTTTCCAGGTTTTTTTCTTCTTTTTAACCTAATTAATTGCCCACTGTAAGCCTAAGTGGGAGTTAGTCTTGCTTACTGGGACAGAGAATATAGCATCTGGGAGAACTGCTTCATTAATCTTCCCCAGCATACTAAACTCTGTGGCTACTTTTTAGGAGTTTTTCTGGCTGGCTGTATTTTCCCCTTAGAAATCGTCCAAGGTAGCAGAATCTACAGACAACACTAAACATGACACAAGATAAAGATTTTCCTGCATTTTAAAAAGAAACAGCAACACAGACAAAGCAATAAGACAAACGCACACTCACTAGTCTTAAGTTTTTCAATTTGCTATCATGAAAAGAGCCAAATTAGCCGGGTAGTGAGTAGAGCACTTTTATTTGGGAACCTGATCTGAGATGAGAAGGGTTAACTGGGTCAGAGAGGGAGGGTCTCTGAGCTGAAGGGATCACAGGGGGTCTCTGAGTTGGGGTGTGAGTGAGAAAGGAATCTCTAAACTGGGATGGGGTGGGGCACAGGAGGTCCTTAATCTGGAATACAGGTCAGAAGGGGGAATTTCTGAGTTGGGGTGAGGTGGGGGGATGAAGGGATTATTGACCTGGGATATGGTCAGAAAATGAATTTCTGAGGTGGGGTAGGTGGGGCTTGGGGGGGGGGGGTCCCTGATCTGGAATAGGGCTTGGAAGGGAGATCTAGGATAGAGAAGTCAAAGGGGGTCCTTGACATGGGATGGGAGTCAAACTGCTCCATATGAAAGGGTAGTACCTTAAAAGGACAGTATCATGCATCAGTGAAATAGAAGCCAAGTATCTTATATTGGCATAGAAGGCAGGGAAGTTGAAGGTTGGTGTTAGAAGTACAAAGAAAGGCTTTTGAAGAGTCACCATGATGAATGTAATAGGGAGTCAATATGAGGGAGATTAAAGGATTACTATACATGAGTAAAGATCCAGCTGAAATTATATCATATCAATATAAGTAAGACTTTACACCTTTCTATTTAAATCTGGAATGCACATAGCCTGAGAGCATACACCTGTGGCCAAAGAAAAGCAGGGTGGGGAGTTTTAAAAAAGAGAGAATTTGAGTTTGAAAGTGAGGAGAAACTGGGAAAATTGAACTCATATTAGTCCAGTTACCCCCATTATCTTCTTTGGTACAATGAATGGATTACATTTATTAAGTGCTTACTATATGCGAAGCATTGTGCTAAGCACTGGAGGTACAACTAGAAAAGCGAGATAGTTCTTGTTCTCAAGAAACTCACATTTTAATGGGGGAAATGATCCCCCATTATGGAAGCTTTCAGCTTCAAATGAACCAAATATGGAACATTTCAGCAGCAAATCGAACGTAAATGTCTCAAGATACTTAGGATGTAGTGGCAAAACAGATGTTAATGCTTCTTCTTTAATGTCATTCCTACTGATAAAATTAAATCGGTTTCTAATGTTGAAATGTTTCACAGTGCCAAGGACTTTGGTAGCAATTTTTTTCTTCCCTTCTGGGTCTTTAGTAACTGAAGCTATAGCACCTGCAGGAGCAATTGTCAGCCTGCACCTCCACAGGGATTGCTTCCCAGGATAACGGCTGAAGGCAATGGCCTGGAAACATTGCTATTCCCAAGGCTATTGAGTTCAGGTCCTGGGCTACTTCATCAGGATCTGAGGAGAGATGATGGTCAAGATAGAGTAATGATTCGACTTGTCTGCCACATGTCGTCTCCTTACTTTCTTTCTGGGTGGCTTGCTGCTCCAACTAAGTTGGCTTGCCTGTTTGGTGTGTGGCAGTTGGTTAGCAGTTGATGGGAATGACTGACCCTTTCTCCACAGAAATTGCTTTCCTAGATGAGGAGAGTGAAGGCTGAGTTCGGTGCTGCCATTTCCAACACCTGTGTGGCTTATTTGCCTGTTGATAGCAACTGGTCAGCAATTTTTTGTTATTGTTGATAGGGAAAGTGTACTTCTCCACTCTGATTTTTCCCCAAAATTATGAATTCAAGGGCTGGGCTGGAAGCAGGTCTGGTATTTGGGGGAGCAGCACTCCAGTTCAAATGACTTGGGTTTAGGGTACCAGGATGTCCCCATTAGGGTGTGAGGGGAAATAGTGGTGAAGATAGTAGTGGTGGTGTTATGAAAGAACTGTGCTATCTAGGCAACTTGATGGCAAAAATATTATAGGCAAACTCAGACTTATCCAATATTCTTAAAAAATAATTTTTCTTTGATATCTTTTTTACATTACCTATATTTTTTATTGTATTTCCCCTCTGTCCTTGCCCCCCCCCCCCGAAAGTCATCTTTTATTACTTGGAATGAAAAAGGGGAGGAGGGAAGTTAAACCAAATTAACTAATTTATCAAAAAGTTTAATATTCTATGCAGTGTTTCATACCCATAGTCTCTACTTCTACAAAGAAGGGGAGGTGACTTCTCATATGTCTTCTTTGAGGCCACGCTTGATCATTAACACATTGCAACATTTAACATCAACTTTTTTGTTGAATATATACCATTACATTTAAAAAAAAATTCAACATTTATTTATTTATTTATTTATTTTTAAAATCAAGGTCCTGAGGCATCTAGGAAGCACAAGGAGTAGAGCACCAGTCCTGAAGTCAGGAGGACCTGAGTTCAAATCTGGCCTCAGACACTTGACACACTTACTAGCTGTGTGACCTTGGGCAAGTCACTTAACCCCAGTTGTCCTGCCTTCCCTCTTCCCCCCAAAATTCTCTCATACACACCCCTCCCCCATCCATTGAGAGGGCAAGCAATATAATATCAATTTAACAGGTGAAGTAATGTAAAACATATTTCCATTTAGCTGTACTGAGAATCAACAAACAAAAAAGCAAGAAAAATAGAGAAAGTGAAAAAATGTGCTTTAATCTGCATTCAGAGTTCATCAGTTTTCTCTCTAGAAGTAGATAGCATTTTTCATCATGGGTTCTTTGGAATTGTCTTAGATCATTGTCTTGATCAAAGTAGCTAAGTCTGTCCCCATTGATCATTGTTACAATATTGCTGTTACAATGTACAGTGTTCTCCTAGTTCTGTTTACTTCACTTTGGATCAATTCATACAAGTCTTCCTAGGTTTGCTTGAAACCATCCTGCTTGTCATTTCTTAAAGCACAATAGTATTCCATCACAATTATATACCACATTTTGTTCTACTTGTACATTGTTTATTTTTGTAGTTTGTTTCTTGTTTTTTGGCAAGGCAATTGGGATTAAGTGACTTGCCCAAGGTCACACATCTAGTACCTGTGTCAAGTGTCTGAGGCCGGATTTGAATTCAGATCCTCTTGACTCCAGGGCTGGTGCTCTACTCACTGTGTCACCTAGCTGCCCCCTTGAACATTCTTTATAGAAATCAATCAATCAACAAGCATTTCTGAAGGACCTACTATGTGTACTACACTGCAAAGGGTATTTAGGATACAAAGATAAAAATGAAACAGGAAAAATCTTTGGTTTTAAAAATTAGGGGAGCACTTTATTTTACCACATGAATATGCTCAGGATTGAGAAGAAAAAGACAACTGGGTGTTTTATGGACAATTTTTAAAAAAATTTAAACTAGGATTGGCTTTTTTGACTTTAAGAAAGAATTTTGATTTTCAATGAGAGGTGAAACTCTAAAACATAATCTCACAACTTATGTTCCCAGTAGTCGTGGTATGTAGCTTTCATGTCTTTTTATTCCTGAGAAGCTCAAAGCTTTATTTTTGGAGAAAAGTGTTAAATTTTCCAGTTGCTTGGGCTTCAAGTGGATATGTACTCTGAACTTGTAATTTGTTTTTGATTTAATTCAAATTTCCCTCAGTTTACAATTCTGTGACACAGGCAAAGTGTCTTACTGTTTTAAAATGATTAATTGTCTTCTATTGAGCCCTACTAGGTGCAAAGCCCCAGGCCCAAACCTCTATCTACTAGGTGCTTAAGCCTACGTGGGCATGAAGCCCTCAGGGTCCTAAGGGGAGTTGCTAAAACCAGAGCCAATAGTAGGAGCCTAAGTTCTGGTCACTCAGATGACATTTGATGACAACTAAAGAGGGTATAAAAAGCTATTTGTGAGGGCTCTCACCCTTGGAGGCATGTTGATGTGGAGACTCTGGGCAGCTGTAGTTAAGGACCCTCCAGCTTGTAAACCTGGATGTTCAGACTTTGTTAAACTCTGGTAACTATGCATTGAGACTTGAATTAGACAAGGTCTGTCTGTTGATGTTTGTAATTTGTATTTGCTCTGAAGTTCAGGATGCTGACTTTTCCCCCTGAACTAAGTGAATGATATTTTTATGCTGGATTAAAGTAAGATTGTTAACCCCTAAATGCTGCTTTCCTTAGTAAAGCAGATCAAAAGAACCTGTGCTGGCAGCTTTCTGTGTCCTGGTTGTTGGTGGGTCTTACACTCCTTCAGCGGCTGCTGGCAGATTGTTGCAACACCCGTTTGCCTTAATCCACTGGAGAAGGAAATAGCAACCTAGTATCTTTGCCAAAAAAAAAAAAACAACAACAAACCAACCCAAAACAAAAACCCATGGACACAGGTACATTGATGTGTTATGGTCCACCAATGTCATGAAGAGTTGGACACAATTGAACAAATATAGTTTGCTGTATTTCTGTCTTAGTAGTCTCTAAACTGTTCTGATCATGTATGCCATTAATAAGAAGTTTTGGAATACTTCCCCAATATATGCACATTTATTTATATATGGTATATTACATATACCATGTATTAATGCAATATGTATGTTAAATGTATAATGATACACAGTATAAAACTTATATAATAGAAATTTTAAAGGGATGAACTACAGATAAGGTATTTGATTTAGGGCTATAGGGAATCACTGGAATTTATTGGATAGAGGAGTGACATGATTATATCTGTGCCTGCACATGAAGTGGGGGTTGTGGGTATCTGCAGGCAGAAAGTCTTCCTCTTGGTTCCCTAAATCTGAAGGGGATTTTCAGACTCGATATGAGGGCAGAGTGCCATTGACTGGACCTTGTGGAAGAGGTATGTGGGTAGGAAGGGTGAATCCAGCAAAGCAGATGCTAGGTGAAAGAAGTATGGAGAAACTATCCTAAGCAGGAGACAGGATAGGGTTAGGGGTGGATGGGAAGAGCAGCAGGTGAGTCCTAAGCCGGGGAAATATGTGTAAAGTGCTTTAAAAACTACAGATGTTATGATTATCATAACGATGATGAAGGTGATGATTCCATTGCCTCTCAAAAACCTCTGTCATTCACTTTGGCCTCAGATATTAAGCACAAACTCCTAAGCTTGGTAATTAGTTGGCAATTGATCTCTAAATTCAGACTCTTACTTATCTTTCCAGCTTTATTTTACTCTAATCCACCTCCTCTCTCCTCCCCTTCATTTTCAAGCAAATGAGATCTATTAACTCTCCTCTAATTTCCTTCCTCCATTTACTGTCCCACCTCCATGGTTTCATACAGGTAATCTCTATAGTACACTTGTGCCTGTTGAATTCCTTCTCTTTGAAGCCCAAATATGGCACCATGTCCTTTATAGCTCCCTGTTTCACAAGGCATTTATGAAAGTATGGAAGATCGGGAGTCCTCTAGAAGGAAACACAGAGCACACAAGACAGTGAAGCAAACCAGCTTTTTTGAGAGGACATACTTAAAATATGAAGTCAAGGTTTTAATAGGATTCTTTTCTGGATCAAGCAGGGCCAGGCATTGGGGAAGGGTGCAAGAAACTCTGACCTGCTGATTCATGTTAGTGGGGAAGGAGAATGGGTGAGAAAGACTCCTGGGAATTGGTGTATAATTTATATTCAAACTCTCTAGTACTGGGAAAGGGACTTTAGGCCATTGTTAGTCTTACAGTGACAAGGTGATTCAGGAGTTTTGAGTTCTCTGGAGTTTCTTCATGTAGCAGAGTAGAGAGACCATTTGGGGTCATTATACAACCCTTCCAGGGGCATGTTCCTAATCTGCACTTACACTCTCACGCTGAATCTTTAGAACGTGACTGATTTTTTCTCCTCTCAAGGCTGTAGAGATAATGCTGAATATCTGGGCTTTCTAGTATTGGTATTCATAAGCCCAATATATGCTTCCCATTGATTAGTATTAGCCAGTTACCTTGGCTTTTAGAAAAGATGTGTGTGTGGTGTGTGTGTGTGTGTATACACACATTTGTATGTATGTGTGTGTATGTATGTGTATATATATGTGTATATGTATATTTACATATATACACATACATGCACACACACATAAAATACCACACATGGTAAAAACACTTAGTATAAAACAACCCCTGCCCTTTCCTTGCCATGTCCTCCAAGGGAGTAGACTGAAACTTAGAGTACAAGGGACTTATATGTCTAGAAACTAATGACTTATATGTCTGGAAAACAGCTGTGGCCAAAGGGTAAATGCTTATTTCTTATTTACTAGAAGTCTTTTGTAGAGTCCTTGGGAAATTTCCCTTAAGCATAGCTGTCTTCTGGGCTCTGAGGGTGGGTGTCTCTGTTGAGTCCATAGCTGGCATTTTTCTTTGCCATGAGGAAGCATCATTCCCTAAAACTGTCACAATCCTCATGTGGCTGTCTTTCTGCCTCTGTCTGTAGGCACTTCCTCTATCGCTGTCCACTCCCATTCCAGTGCCACTGTTATAGTCTCTGGTCACCTGGGGAAAGAGCTAATAAGGGAATTTCTTCTGAGGCTTAGCTAGAGTTTCCTCACTCCTATATTGTCTTGCTGCTCTATACTTGTAATTCAAAACTTAAAGTAGCAATTTCATTGGTGTGTAATCCTTTCATAGACACAGATCAAAACCCCTAGATGCCTTGTTATGTCATCTTTGGGAGTTGTTTTAACCAGAAACATTCACACTTCTGCTAAGCTGGGTGATGAGCTTCCCCAAACTTAGTAGATGAGAATGTGATGAGAACAGTGATGCTCACAAAATATTAATGGAATCACAGGAAGATCTCCAATCTGTTGGACAGATGCACATATTTTTTTTTTAAAGGTAGTGGCTACATCACAAAAATCATGGATTCATTGATGTGTTCTAGTTTCTCAGAGTAATACGGTACTTGGAGAGAATGACCAGGAGACAAGTAGAACTTTGTTTCAATGTGTTACACATGGTGTGTAAATGTTTAAAACGCCTTTGTATGATAGAAACACCAACTAGACTTACATTTCTCAATGCATGCAAACTTTATTAACATTACAATTAACATTAATCTTCTAGGAACAAACCATCAACTTGATTCCTACAGCTTCTAAAAAATGTGTTTACAATGTTCCCTCTCTACCCAGCCACAATCTGTGGGTATCCCTCAGAGATGGCATTCTGACAAAGTGCCCATCAAACGTCATTGCTTTTGAGCAAACTTGGAATGCTCAAATCTTCAAATGTAAGGACCCAGATATCTATCCTATTCATGACTCAGGAACAGACTCATGGCTGGGGTTTCTGGAGTTTTGACTAAGGGACATTTATAAATTACACCTAAATTTTGATTGGCAATTGATCACCTAAGGTTATGATAAAAGGAAACTATCAATTAGAGCTTTAGTTTCCTAATGTTAGCAAATGTTTATCAGTAATTTACCAAAATTAAGACACAAACACATATTGTTAATAGTTGTTTACCAAATTTGGGGGACAACCATATATCACTAATAGTTTTTTTTTTTTTACCAAATATGGGGAATATACATTTCATTGCCAAACTATACCACTTAAATCTTATGTTATAGCAGAAAAACAATTTACGTAACAATGTTAGTCACAAAATAGAGGCTTAAAAAGAAAATGGAATGTTCATCCTAAGTTAATATACTTATTCTCACTACGTGGTGGAGCAGCATATATGTGGGATTTAGGTGTCCTCAGATGTCTTTTCCTTTGTGTTTATTAATCTATTTTCCTTGTGCTGTGAGTGTGCCCCCTCCCCCCCCACTCCGGGGAGGGGGTTTTATTCTTCTCCGTGTCACACTCCTAACTCTCTTAAATTTTCTTTACAATGCCCTAGAAACCTCTTCACCTTGAAGTCTCAATCTGGCCCTAGACTTCATGGATTGGAAGCACCCTTCATCTCTGAGAATTTTCCCTCTGATTGGCTGGGTTCTCCCAGAACCTTCATTTCAAGGAGGGTGCCTGAGTCCTCCACATCTTTATTCCTTTCTAGGCTGCATGCCTGACTCTCCTCCTGGACTTTCTCTACAAAGCCTCCACCTTGGGTACCTTACACCCCCAACTTTTCAGCTTCATTTTTTTATGTGTTACCCCTTCCCACCCCCCCACCCCCCACCCCACATTGGAACGGAAAGTAAGCTCTTTGAGGGCAGGAACTGCCATTCTTTTTGCACATATTTGTATTCCCAGAGCTTAGCACAGCATGTGACAAATAGTAAGTATTTACTAAATAGTTGTTAATTTGACTTGGCCATGCAACTAGGCAGCCTCAGGTTCAGTTATGCATTGCATGTCTGGGGAATGACTTTTGATGAATTCATGACGCAGGGTCAGGAAAGGCTACATCTTTGATCTACTGCCTTTGAAATCATTTTCCCTTTTCACTGTAGGGCATGATTGAGACAGCTTAGAAACTGAATAGCTGTGAGGTCAAGTTACTTGAAAATAGTGAGAAAAATAGGCTTATCAGTTGGAGTATGGGGTACTTTACTATGTGTATTTTGATAACAAAATAAAATATGTAACTATCCATGCCAAATATTTCCCCTGTATAATTATGTCACATTATAGAAAATTTCCTGAACATGAAGTGGAAGGAATATTTAACCTTGAATTAGAAACAAACATTTGGGGCTTTTTTTTCCTTATAACTCACTAGACGAAATAAAAGATATATTTATGAAACCTCATACCCATAGAAAGCCAAAAAAGTTGTGAGGTAAAACTGCCCAAATGTATTTGAATAAAGTTTCCTTTGTAGATTGAAGTAATCTATTTATGTTCTAGGTGTTGTTTGCTTGGAATGATGACTTGATGGTCATCATTTATGCTTTTTGTGAAGCTGTCCTTGAAAATAATCCTAGAAAATGAAATGAATTGTTATTATTAATACAATTAATAGCCTGTAACTTCCTTTCAAAAGTAGTAATAATTAGGGCAAGAATGGATCAGAATAAGAAATTATGGAAGAGCTCAGATTAGTACAGGTAGAAGGGTGAAATCCACCCGTTTGAGGGCTAGGTTGGTCTGGGAAGACTTCAAGGAGGAAAAGAGGAGATCGAGTAAAGTAGCAAAGACAAAGTTATATTTCAAAAAGGTCCTTTATGGTGCACTGGAGTGAGGTCAGAGGGCCTGAGTTCAGACTTTAGCTTTGCTACTTACTACCAGCAGTTTCCTCAACTGTTTAAAATGAAGGTGTTGGACTAGATGACCTCAAAGATCCCTTCCACCTCAAAATCTGTGATTCTATTATTTTTCATTTATCACCTCAGAGACTAAAATATTCCCTTCTTCTCCCTCCCATAGTTATTCAGAAAGAAAGAAAAAAAATCCAATTCCCTCTTGAGGCACCATGAAGAATGGGTTAGGACCAAGGTCTTCCCAGGTTAGGGAAGAGTTAAAATGTTTGGCAGTGATTACGTAAACCAGGGTTGTCCAAATTGTGGGTCGCATGCAGCCCACAGAGCAATTTATGCAACCTATCCACCATAGAGCTCTCACTAAAATGGCGAATCAAAATACATTGTCTATTGTTTCAGTAAAAACCTAAGGTTGGACAACCTTGACGTAGACCATTGGGGAAAATGCAGGTCACAGCTTCATAAGCACTAATGAAGAGACGAAGCCTATGTTAGTTCCCTGAAGGCCATATGGCCTGATATTGACCTTTGACTTCTACTCAGGAATAAGAAGGGATGGTATTCTTTTGCCTGACACTAAAAATGTTAACAGAGGCTCATGATGTGAAGGCCAGGCTCCTCCTGATAGAAATCAGGTGTTGGTCAAGTTACTGTTACAGATGCTGTAGAGGGTATCAAATTATTGGCTGCTACCGAAAGGACTGATTGCTCTGTCTTATAGATAGGCCAGGTAAGTGCTTAGGTGGCGTATTTCAGAAGTATAGAGAGGGCAGTCTTTCACAATGGGAAAACCTCTTGCTCACTGATGCAAACCAGTGGAAACTTTGTTACGTTAACTTAAGAATCTTATCCCTGTTGAAATGCAAATCTCCTTGGGAAAGGGAGCAGTTTTGGGCACAAGTCAACTATGCTTTAGTGTGAATGAATTTTATATCATTTCAGTGGAAAATACGCTATATTTGGAGTCAGAGAACCTGAATTTTGAATCCTGGTTCTGCTGCTTACTGGCTATGTGATCTTGGGCAAACCATTTAACCTCTCTGGGCCTCAGTTTCTTCATCTGTAAAATGAGTGTTAGACTTAGAAGGCCTCTAAGGCCCTTTCCAACTCTAAATCAATGATCCTATGATCCTGAGAGGGCAGCTTTTAATAGAGAGAAAAGAAACCAGGCAGCAGAACTGGTAAGCTTCAGTTTTCCATCCATTTTACATTTTTTTTTATCAAAAGTTAGAGCTTCTAGGTAGTTCTGAATTTCAACCATCGCATCCTTGAAGCAAATGTCTCACCTTGAATAATGGCTATCTCCGTCCCTGCAGATTTCTATCTCATCATTTAGAAGGTGGTAAATTTCTTACCCTTCAGAAAAGCATCCTATTACCTAAGCTAATAATTTCAAATGGAGGTAGAGACATCATTTACTCAGGGAGGTTATTCATGTATTTCATAACACCATGACAGGATACATGAAGCAGAGACCCTGAAATAAGTATTCTCTCAGCTGGATATCTCAAAACCTTTCAGGCAGAATGTTCTAAATGGAGTGTCAAAACCTTTCCATTCAGTGATTAGAATGACACTGAAGATTTCCAGTCAAAATGTTGCTCTGTACCTCTGGGATGCCTGCTTTTAAATCATAGGAAATGATCCATGTCTTTATGCTTTCCAAATAGAGGCCTCTGCCTACAGTTTGTAAAAGTGCTATAAATTCCTCAAATGAAAGGTATAAAGGAAGTGTAAAATTTTAATAAACCATAGCGCTGCAGTTCTACATGTGGGGGAAAATATAAGGACACACATTTATCGAGCACCAACTACATGCAAGGTACAGTGTGGGATGCATAGTTGAATACAAAAGAGTCACTACTCTCCACGAATTTTTAATGTAATTGGGGAGATAAGGCATAAGCACAGAAAAGGTTATATGCGAGATTTAAATGAGCCTACAATAAATCCAAGAGTTCAAGAGCTTCCACAAGACAGTACATGATAATCGTACAATGTAGAGGCTAGGGCTGTCAGGATGGAGGAGGGGCGATTACTAGACTCCAGAATGGTCTGGAGAGGCTTCCTGGGGGCTCATATGATACGAGATCTAGAACTAGAATGGACTTTAGAGATCATTGAGTCCAACCCCTTCACTTTCTGATGAGGAAATGAAGCCCCCCAAAGTTGAGTGACTTGCCTAATGTCACACAGCTAGTAAGTGTCTGGGGTGGAATTCAAACCCAGGTTTACCCGAATCCAAAAACAGAACTCTATTCAAAAGAGGAGTCCTGAAGAATGTAAACGATCTGGTTCCATGGGAAGAAGAAAAAAAATGAAATTATCCAAGCAAAGAAAAGAAATTTTCAGTAAAATCTACCTAAAAGCTACTTCCTGTTTGATAGCTTTTTTTTTTCTAACGAGACAGTAAAATTTTTGTTGGGCAAGCACTGTATCAAACCTTGTGGTGCCTAATGCAATGCAAGCAAATGGTGTCTACCAAGCTAGGCAGAGGTTATGGATATTCATAAAATAGAATGCTGCAGTTTGAAGGGGATTCAGAAATTATCTAATCCGATGTTTTCATTTTGCAGATGGGAAAACTGAAGCTCAGAAAAGTGAAGTGATTTTCCTGATGTTACATAACTCACTAGTGACAAGCTGGGGCTTGAACCTGTCTCCCAGTTCCTTATCCAGAATACTTTCCATTACTCTTGGCTGATGTTTTCTCAGAACAGATTATAAACTCTGTTAGAGGAGTAAACTATATTAGTGCTAGAGGACTTCAACTATCCAGACATCTGCTAAAAGCAGAGCATCTGCTAAACTCTTGATTTACCTTAGCAAAAATTTCATTTCTCAGAAGGCAGATGAAGTAATGGGAGTAAGTACTACTTTGGAAACAATTCTGATAACAAAGAAGTAGATGGTGATGTAGAAGTTGCAGGAACCTAGGAAGAAAATGACTCTTGTCTTGGAATTTATATTACTGAAAGAAGGGAAATGCTGTTCCTAGTTAGACCGATGACTTTAGTAAAGAACTTTACAAAAAAAAATAAGAGAAAAAATATGATCATGTAAATAAAAACAAAGGGACTACACCCCAAGAGGTATATGACTTAGGAAAAAATAAAATTCTTACAATACATCATGAATAATCCTAGATGGGAAAGAAACATGTGACTACACAGTGAGCTCTCTGATGAGCTCAGATTTTAAAAGAACATAAAAAAATGGAAGGAAGAACACATAACCCAGGAATTCAGAAGAACTATAGAGGGCTATGAGAAGAATGTCAAGAAGTTTGCCTAACAGAGTAAAGGAGAGAAGGAAGAAGGAAGAAAGAGAAAGATCAGAGAAGATGGAGTCTGTGAAGGTGATCAGGGTCAAACCAAACAGCTGGAGCCAAATAAGACTGATATATCCTGTTATGGCTCATGCATTTCCACTACTCCTGGTACTCAAAGGGGCTTGTCCTGACCAGACTAATATACACAGGATCAAGCTCTGATATGCACAAGCTGAGCTAAGCAAATTAAATTTCGGAATGAGTTAGACAAGACAAACTCAAAAGTGAAAACAGCAAACCACAGCCACAGCAATAAGCCATTTCATATAGTTCTAAGATGTCCTGAGTTCTGAGATGATTTTTGTGAAAGTCCTAAACAAAATCAATAGCCCAAATTTGAAATGACTCAATGAGATCTGAATGTACATGGGTCTGGGGGATATTAGCAGGAGCTCATAGATAACTTGTAGTAAGAGGCAGTCTGGTGTGCTGGAAAGAGCTCTCAAGTCAAGAGAACTGGGTTTAAACCCTAACTCTGATATTTATTAGCTGTGTCACCTTGGGTAAATCGTTTACCCTCTCATTTGTAAAATGGCATTAATAAAGTTGTTCTAACAGGGCTGATATGGGGAAAGCACCCTGAATACCTTAAAGTCCTAGAGAAAAGTGAGTAATACAATATTGATGTAGTAATCAAATGTATAGAAACAGTAATTAAATTTACTTAGAAGTATGCATAAATATGTGTTATGGAGAGAAATATATGTATTACATGAAGAAGCTTTATCATCCTTGCATATTTGCATACAAATGTGATTATAGAAAAAATATACAAAGGTACCAAAAGGTCACCTGCTTTATTCATGCTTTATTAGCTACCATATTAATTTACAACTCACAGGCAGAGGAAAGGGACTCTTTCCTCAACCTATTAAGTATTATTGCGTATTTGATGTTTGCAATTATTTTAAGGTAATTGAAAATATTGTTAGAAAAATCCATTTTTCAATAGCCTCCAAGCAGATTTGAAATTTTTTACAAAACACCAGATTATTTAGTGCCAGTGTTTAAAAAAAGACAATGACAATGAACAATAGCAAGCTGTTAAATTACAAAATTTATATCTGACTGCTTGTATTAGGTCTTGGAGGTTTCAGTGCTTTAGCACTAACAACTATACTCAGGAGGTTGAAGAATGAAGGTTCGGAGATCGACACCCCAAGGAATTTAACCAGCCTTTTTAAGTGCAAGATTTAGCCATTTGAGGCAAGTATCAATTTTACTGTGGTAGCTGCAGTGCTAAAAGGAATGGGAGTGTAGTTCACTTTAGGTGGTTGCACCCACTTTGTTGGCACCATGCATACCTGAAATTAGATATTACAATAGGAAAAAAAAGCTTAAAAATGTCTTAAATGGTTTTCTATTGCATCAAGCTCCAGTTCCAAGCACAATGTCTTTCAAGTACTGTCTGTATTCAATGTTTACCAGTTTGATTCACTAGAGAGAATCTGAGCCCCAAAGGGAAGGTGGATTATTAGAATCTTTCCTAAAAGGCTGAGTAAAGATTAGATCCAATTGTCAGTGATGCAAATCATTTATGTGTTTCATTAATGGAAGTTATTTTATAAATTTCATTTGCCATTTGAAACAAGCAGTACTTTCTGCTCTAAAAACCATTAATATTTTTCAATTTATGCACATATGCACTATATATGTATATGTTCATATATACATGCACACATACACATACCTATGTGTATATGTGTGTGTGTGTGTGTGTGTGTGTATCATGCATATCAAGAGAAGAAATGGTCTGTAATGAATGCCTGTGATTTGAAAATGATATACTCTTGACTCTGTTTATATAGGCATGCTCCCTAATATGAAGACTATATGTTGGGTGTTGGGTTAACAATCTGAAGGAAACTCTACAACTCTGTAGAGTGCTACTCATTTCCCATAGTTTGGAAGTACAAGAACAACGACAAAAACAATGGAGATAAACAATAGCCAGTTATTAAACTACACATTATACTTGTGACCTCTTGTATTAGGTCTTAAAGTCTTAAAATACTAGCATCTCTAGGCTCTAGACTTAGAGATTTCAATGCTAGACTTTTGAATTAGACTCAGAAACACATAGAGGAGATAATTCTATCTCTGCTCTGTTAGTTTTTTTCTCAATATTAAAAAAAAAAGAGCAGAAGAAGTCAGAGCACCCTGGGGCCTCACTATGCTAGGTGCTACAGTGAGGAAATGAGCATAGGACCCCTTCTTAAAAGGGACTCAAGATACTTAAGTACTAATAGGACCTCATTGAAAGGCAGTCCAGTGGCAACGACCTTGAGGGCAGCTATGGGGAAGTCATAGTGTAGAAGGCTATGTGGCCAGGTGGCTTAGCTAGTTGGCAATCTGTGGTGTTGTGGTGCCGCACACAAACACAAACTACTGGGAACTCCAGGCATCTTAATGTAACTCCTGCCTCCAAACAGAGAACAAAATCTTATCTACAATGGACACATTGAACTCATTACATTTGACCTGTTTCATTAATGACTTATGACATTGTGTGATACTTGCACAAGAATAAAGGTTATTATTACATTCTATTGGGCCCACTCTATATACCTCCAGTAGGGGGCCTCATCTAGGCCAATATGTGTTGCAGTGCCCTCGGAGAGCCAGGGATACCCATTAAAAGCTTGATTTCAGCGTGTTTTCAATATTGTTTATTTCTCTCTCAGTCGTCTTCCTCTGGATGTGGATACACTGAGTCAGGCGTTTGCGGAAATTGCCACTCAGCAGGATATAGAGAAAGGGGTTGATTCCACTGCTGGCATAGCTGAGGCAGATAGAGAGGTAATAGCTCACGTAGAAAGTCAGTGTTGGCTGTGCCATCTGCAGGTTTACCAGCTGGATCACGTGATAAGGTGTGGCGCTCAGGACAAACACCCCCACCAGCACCAGGACCATTCTCGTCAACTTCAGAACCCTTTGCCTGGGAATGCTAGGGTTATAGCTGCAAAGGATACATCATGAGAGAAGTGAACATATAGACCAGGGTAATAGGAAATGAGGAGAAAATGATTTCTTAGAAATTTCAGTTTGATTTCTAACGGTTTTTCAGTGGAATGTACATCTTTAAAAAACTTACTGGGCACATAGGATGAATTCACTATTAAATACTCATTTATATTTTGACAAAACCATAAGTAGCATGGGCCAAATGGAGCTTTCTCTCAGGATGCTATAACACCCAGGATGGGGGGGCATGTTCTGTCACCTGGAAGGCATGCTTTTCCCCATGGTTACTACTATCCCAATGCCTCACCTAATGGTCTTCCCATGCTATGGCTGGCAAAACTACTCCCAGGCCATGCCCTATCTCTTGGCTGGGGTGCCCTTTTCTTGAGGCCCCACTTTTCCTTGCAACTCCTTCAGGAGGAAGAGATGAACCATTCCTTTCCTTGCAGTAAGTACAGTAGTCATTTGATCAGTGCCACTACTGCTTATCACCCCTGCTCCCACAAATGATGTTGCCCCAGGTGAAGCTCCTAGACATGGCTCTGCATTTAGATACTCAATTGAAAATTTCTCTAAGTGGATGTTACTGATAACTACTCTTGAGAGCAATGGTCTATGACTTGGAGATGATAATTTAAAAATATTGCATCTTCCTGACTGAGGCTACTGCTTTAGTCCATATACCATACTGTTATATATATTTATGCAATATCATGCCATATGGTATGTGTACATATGTATGTGTACATATGAATGGCCCCATGGTACTGCATAAACATATAACACATACACATATAATTCATAACATAAGACTTTTAGGGCACATATACATACATATGTGTATATGTATACATCCATATACATACATGTACATACATACATACATATCCTAAAAGTCTTAGTGCAGTTTTGAGCTTTAATAGTTTGAAATGGTATCATCTTTTGGAACATTTTTATGTTTGTGTATGTGTGTGTGTTTGTGTTGGTAGGTGGGTGGGGTGTTGTATCAGTAATTAAGGTGGGACTTTCTTTTACTTTTTTCTCTTTTAGTACTTATTTAATTAAGTGCCTTTGATGAGTCTGGCCTTTGTTTCTTTGATTTCCTCAAGAGAAAGCCTAGTTTACATGGATTTGGGTCACATGTTTGTGACACTTTTAGGTCACGTGGATTTGAGTCGCATGTTGTGACGACCTCTGACCGTGAACAGGATACATAGACTCAAAGGTTGGCGTTTTTCCTTGGGGCTCTCACTCACTGGAGGGGTGTTGATTTGGAGACTCTGGGCAGCTGTTGTTAAGAGCCTCCTGGCGTTGAAGAAACCCAGATGTTTTGTTTAAGAGGCTCTCACTCACTGGAAGAGTGGTGTCAGACTCTGGGCAAGCTGTTATAACTGCCCTCCGGCTTTGCTAATCCAGATATTTGTTTGTATTTGGTCTGTTTATAATGTATGTTTGTAATTTGTCTGTATTTGCTCTGAAGTTCAGGGTACTGGCTTTTCCTCCTGAACTAAGTGAGTTATTTATGTATGTGTGATTAAAGTGAGATTGTTAACCCCTTAAAGTTACTTTTCTTAGTAAAGCAGATCAAAAGAACCTGTAAGGGCAGCTCTTGTTGCTGGTCTTATTTGGTCTTATTGGGTCTTATACTCCACAACAGCTGCTAGCCAAATTGTTGTTACAAATTTTGTGTGTGTGTGTGTGTGTGTGTGTGTGTGTGTGTGTGTGTGTGTGTGTAGAGACAGAGACAGAGAGACTGAGAGAAATTGACTTCCTGAATGAGTAAATTTCCTCTATCAATATAGTTAGCAACTTCTTCGCAATACATAATTTACAGTCTTAGAGGAATTCCTAGAAAGCAGTGAGAAATTAAGTGACTTGTTCAAGGTCACACAGCCAGTATATATCAGAAGCAGGACTGGATCATAGGTCTTCTTAGCTTCCAGGACAGTTCTCTATTCACTATATACTACCCCTCCCTCCTTCCCTCCTTCTCTCTCTCTCTGTCTCTCCCTTCTCTCATATACAGATATGTAATATATGTACTCATGTCCACATACATATTATACAAGCATATATACACTCATTTAAAATGATATTTATGTAGCTACATTGCAGGTCTCTGAGGATACATGAAGATTCATTAACCAAAAGAAAAATGAAATAGACTCTTACCATCCTGCTTTCTTGTTTTGTTGGTACATCTCCCAGGTGTAACATAAAATTAAAATATAGCACACCAAAATCAAAGGCAAAGGGAAAAAAAATGTTGTTATGGTCAAATAAAGTGTGTACCTGTAAAGCCAAAAAAATAAAGAGAATGGATACCACACTCTGACACCAGACTGAGAATTTACTCAATAGTTTATAGCACATCATGTTTCTTCCGACTCAGGTAAAAGTATGAATGCATTGTCTAAGAGGCTTCCTGTATGTTCCTACGTGAACAGACCCAGGGACATCTTCCAAGTATCAGCTGAGCAAGATGAACCAGGGGTTCTTAACCTTTTGTATGTCTTGGACCTCTTTGGCAGCCTGCTGACCCCCTTTCAAAATGTTTTTAAATGCATAAAATAAAACACATAAAATTTCAAAAGAAACCAGAGTTTTGTTAGAATAAAGATGTAATTTTTTTTCCCCATTCAAGTTTATGGTCAGCCTTAACTCACCAGAGAGGGAAATGGCAAGCCACTCCAATATCTTTGCCAAGAAAACTCCATGGACAGTATGGTCCATAGGGTCATAAAGAGTCAGACACCACTGAATGACCAGAGAACAGTATCAACTTACTGTCTCCTCTGGCAAATCTGTTTCCTGATTGCCTCCTTTTCTACTCCCAGCACTTAGCACAGTGCCTGGCAAAGAGAAGGCACCTAATGTTTATTGCTTGATTGATCATAGGGGGAAATGGTTGCATCACATTGAGGGACAAGCCTGTAAATGACAAGTTTTCACCTTCTCTCTCTACTCAGGAGATTGCTTACTTTGTTTTGTCCTGAGATCAAGTCATGGTTTAAGGTCCAGGGTGAAAGGAGCAGATAGGAACAGAAGTAGAGGTAGCTCCCTGATCGAAATGCCTCTATTTTCCATTCTCATTTCTTCCTTTTATCAAGCTCATTACCTACATTTGTTAAACTTCTCTTATTCCTGCTGCCTTTCAGGAATTTTGAGAAATTATCCTTAGTTGCTCATCTGTAAAATAAGCTGTAGAAAGAAATGGCAAACTACTCCAGTGTCTTTGCCAAGAAAACTCAATTTGTGGAGTGCAAAATAGTGTAGAAATCACTTTAAATAGCAAGTACTCGATCTCACTGCCAAGAAAGAGACATGACAGCCAAATATAATGTCCATTAAAGGGAGGGGGAAACAAGTCTACAGAAAGCTAGGCAAATGACATAATTAGTCCACTAAGAGTTGGACACAAATGACTGATTAACACTAACAAAAATGGTTACATAGCTCAGAGGCAGAATTTGAACCCTGGTCTCGAGTCAGTATTATCTAGATATAGACTTCAAATCAAAGCAGCCCACTAGTGCTCTCTCGATCTTGACTGCTGCATGCCAGTCTGGCTAATCTAGTGTATTGCTTTAAAGCAAACATTTTAATATATTCTAAATCATTTTGGTACCATCCTAAATTCAGGCTCTTTTATAAAGGTTGCCAAATGTGCAGGCCCTCCTCCACCCAAAATGAAAGTGTCCAATTGATTGTGGAAAGCAAGGAGATGAGAGGAGAGGAGTGTGCTGAGTACCTCGAGAGGACCCTCTCCAATGCTGCTCATTCACAGACAAGTGGGATGAAGTACATGACAACTTAATTCAACTTTATTTTCTCTAAGTTTTAACAACTTACCAAAGCACATCATCAGGAGATGCTAAATCGAAAGCACAACTTTCAAAACCATCTTTGAATTTGATGACTTTCGAGTAGATCCAGACAGGCAACATCAGAGCAAAGGAGGCTACCCACAGGCACAAATTGATGCGGATGGTCTTCGACCTTGTCCTCAAACTGGTAAGCCTAAACGGCTGGACGAGAGCCAAGTACCTGTAAAAACCGGTTGAGAAGGGTTTGTGAACAATCAATAAATGCTCTGAGCTCTGAGGATGAAAGGTTCATGATAAGAGTAAATTATTAGTATTACCATTCTCTCTGAAGTGCAACTCTATCATAGTGAAGGAAAGTAATACTTTTCGAGAGATGGGCTGCACCTTTAGAGACAACACCTTTTCAGTCTGGAGGTCTGAATAAACCACTCAAACAAATAACTGCCACTACAAATAAGAGTGAAAATGATAAAAAAAATCTTTAGACTGAACTTTACCTTTACAGGGTTGTCCTTTATAGATATTGTCTAAAAATTAGATTCTGATCAGGGATTTCCTTCCAGAGGAAGCGTCCCTACTATATTCAAGAGGATTCACTTCTGAGCACAATTATATTGGTGGAGAGAGTTGCAGTTTTTTTGGTTTTGTTTTTGTTTCTTCGAGAAGGGTACTGGAAAATGCCATGGAAGAATGAACAGTTATGTTTAACTCCATAATTTCCTTTATCCATAGAATCACAGAATTTGAAGGTCAGAACTTTAGGGACCATTGAGTTTTTCCCATAGCTGGGAAAAAAATCTCTACAACATGCTTGATTCATAGCACCTTTCCCTCGCTTGAACACAACCAGCAAGGTGGAGGGGGGATCCACTCCCTCTTCTCTTTTGGATAGCTAATTTTTGAGATGTGTCACTATGTAGATAATTGCAGCTTAGAGAAGTTGAACAGTTTGTGGAAGGCAAAATAGTGTAGACATCACTTTAACTAGCAAGCATGCCATCTCCTTGTGAAGGAGCCAAATGCAATGTCAATTAGAGGGAAGGGGAAACAAATCTACAGAAAGCTAGTCATGTGACATAATTAATCCAGATAAAACTAAGAACACTTATAGATACAATTGGAAGTAAGAAAACAAATAGATTCAAAATGTACCGGATTTGCTAGAATTTCTATAGTGATCTGTTCTCACCATTGATGACAAAGGAACCAATAGAGTTGTACTCTAATACCTCAGTACCATACGTGCTATATAAAGAAGTGATAAAACTCTTAAGAATATGAATTTGGGAAGAATACCTGCTTCTGACCAGATACATACAGAAGAAAATCCATGCTGGAGTTGAAACAGTCTTAAAGACACTTTGGGATGGATTGTTGAAATATTTCAAGGGGAGGAGGAAGAGTCCAAAATAATAGAAAAGATAATGAGAAAAATTTTAAAAGGTAACTGAGAAGTAGAAACTAGTGACCAATATATTTACTTTCTTTATATGTGAGAGATTTTAAAGACTATTTTGCAAATATATAGAGGATCTCTTTGAAGATAATATGCAAAAGAAACAAAAAGGATTTTGCAGATGATTTCCCATCTCAGACTATATTTTCAGAGCAACAGAATTGAATGAGAAGAACAGAGAATGCGAAATCTCATTGTCTTTTGTTTGTCAATTATTTTAAAAAATACATTTGATTTGGTGATATAAAACCTGGTCTCCAGGTATCTCCTTCAATAAGGTGTTTCCCATGCATATGTTAAGATCATATAAGATTCCTTGATAGATGCCATTGTAGTAACAATTTTATTTACTGTTTTTTTCCATTACCACTACTAAGTGAGGCATGAAACAGGGAAGCATATACTTGCCAAAGGTGTTTGCTAATGTCTTGAATGGTAGAGCACAAATGGAAAAAGAATTTTCTTTAGATGGAGAGGTACTACAGATGATTGTCTTAGTGGATGGAATTGTGCTGTTTGCATCAAGCCTCAAAGTATACCATGTCACATACCCACTTTATTGATGTTGTGAGCTCTGGGTCCACTAATGACCCTCCCTTTGCCAAATGGTCTCTTTTCCAATGCAAAGTCTATGGAAGGTTCAGAAAATGTTGATTTTTATAAATAGTATAAGCTTGAGATCACTGAAGCACTGTAAAATTTCCCACGTAGAGTTTAGCTTGCTGTTCTGTTCAATTATTGGTCCAGCTCATATTCCTTCTATGGTATCTGCTCATATATGTAGTGGGACAGCTAGGTGGTGCAGTGAGTAGGGAACCGGCCCTGCAGTCAGAGGACCTGAGTTCAAATGCGGCCTCAGACACTTGACACACTTACTAGCTGTGTGACCTTCGGCAAGTCACTTAACCCCAATTGCCCTGCCTTCTCCCCGTCAAAAAAATAAAAATCAAGATAAATGTAGTGAGGGACTAACTCATCTAGCAGTGTGTCCTAATTTGGGCAATATATTTTCCTCATCCACTTGCTTTTTCCTATGGAAATTATTAGGCTAAACTCTTTTGCATGGCCATGGATTTCATTAAAGAGGACTTATTTGAGCACACACAGCAAAGGGAAACAGCTGTATGTGAGAAGCAGGAGGCACATGCAGTTGATCACGGTTGTTTATTATCGATTTTGGTGTATCATTAATGCAAATGCTAGAAAAGAAATGGAAGCAGAAACAAATCCCTATGTGTGTGAAACTGGTGTACAGGGCAGTTCATGCATGGTTGTTGAGACAGAGACAGAGAGAGAGAAAGTGTGGGGGGGAGGGACAGAGAGACAGAGAGAGACAGAGAATTCTGGGAGACAGATATGATTGCCAAAGCAAACATGTAGGCTGACACATTTTGACTCTGTTAATATCTAAAATAGTTAGGACTGCATGTGGGAATGTGGGGCTTTGGGAATTAGTGAACTTCTAAATAGTGATACTATTTTATCATATATACTTATCGCATATAACTTTTAGGGATCCAAAGTTGCATAGGAAAATGTTCCTGGTCCAGGATCCCTCAGTCTTATTTCAGATCAACTTAATAGTTTGATCCTAAAAATAAATCTTGTGACTAAAGTGGTGACTTCACAGGATCATAGATTTAGAGTTTTAGACCTCGCATCTCTGTCTACTCCACATAGTTGCCAAAATGATTTTCTTAGATTAATTTGCTCTGCCTCTCTCCCTGTCCCCCACCACTACCACTGAATAAACTCAGGTGGTGTCTCATAACCTCTTGGATCAAATACAAACTTCTATGCTGACAAGCATTTAAAACTCTTCACAACACCTTAATCCCCTCTATGTGCTCTCTGGAATAGCCGTACTGTTCTGCTTTCTGGTCTGCACATACATGACTCTTTCTCCTGTCTATACACATTTTCACTGACTGTTCTTCATGTTTGGAATATACTCTCTTCATTTGTACTTTTAGATTCCCAAGTTCACTTCAAAACTCATCTCAAGTGCCAACTTTTAAATGAAGATGTTCCATATTCCCTTATCTTCTAGTATCCTTCTTCACTCAAATACCTTGTAGTCATTCTGTGTATGTAGTATGGGAATGGCAAATGGTACCTCTTTTCTTGGGTACTATCTCTCTCTGAGATGGTTTATTTACCCTAGTAAAAAAGCTGGTAGTTCCAGAGAGTGAGCCTTAATGCAATAAGTCACTTTCAGGTTTTGATGTAGAAAAGTTATATATTTACTACACAATTGTAACTCTTGAGCCCCCGTTGGTTTACTTCTCATTTAAATAAATCAACAACATGACACCTTTAACTCTTAATCATAATGCATTTGCTAAACAAGAAGGCAAAACCAAAAATAATCCTAACATAATAGTCTATCTACAAACCTAGTTCACATTTTTCTACCAATTCATATAATGTCCACTGGAGAGAGTGAACAAAAATTTATAGAAACCTAGAATGGAGGCATATGAGTAGGGAAATCCATGTTCCCAGTACAACTTAATTCTGAACTGCTATCCTTGATGTCCTTGATAGGAAACAGTCTATACTACGTCATATGCTGAGCACAGCTATTCCTCTTCTGGGTCTCTTCTCTATCCTTCTGGTGCAGAGCCACTTCTCCAATGACTAGTACTCTTAAGCCAGTACAGCAGTTTTAGGCTCTCTTAGTGGAAGCAGAAACCTTAAGCCTGGGATCTTCAGGGCTATTCAGATCTTCCCCCTTGGCTGTACACTGAAGGAGCATTAGTTCTCTCAGAAAAACAATTTCCCCAAATCTGGAAACCAGAGAGCTGGGGTTTTCCTCTTTTAGGCTGTAATTGGCAGTAATGAATAAAGTAGACAAACATCTGAGAGGTTTCCTACTTTTCAGCCTCTAAGTAGGAGTAAAGGGCAATTCAGGCTAGCCTTTCCCTTCTGCAGGTAGCTCTTTAAACAGCAGAGGATTTTCCTCTCCTCTGTTTAGCTTTTAAGAGCAGTAGAGCTTTCCTCCAGTCAGATCACTTCCCAGCAGGTGTAGAGGCTATCTTCTTCCACTCAACAGGACTTAGCTCTAACTGAGGGTAGGGACTCTGTGGCCCTCTAGGTTCTCATGTGCAGTTCTTTGACTGACTCCAAGCTTCACAAAACAAATCCCCTTAAAAAAAGCGTTTGTTCTGTCAAAAGGCTACACCCAAGAACCTAGAAGGCCACATATGGCCACAGGCTCCCTGCCCCTATCTAAGCAATTGTTCTCTTTTTCATTTTCTGCTTAGCTTCTGCTTCTCCTTAGTTCTATTTCTATATTGCTTTTGTGCTACGCTTGATTGGCCCACAATAGGTCACTGCCCAAGCTCCCCTTAATGGCTGTATTTTGGGCCTTCTTGGCTTAAGAGTGAATGTCAATGGTAACTGTTTCTCTTTGGAACAGAAACCCTGAGGGTTTTCCCCTCCCACCTTGATTTTTTTTCTTTTTCCCAATTACAGGGGCCATCCCTGGACTTACTTCTTAAAGAGGCTTACTCACCAAATGGACTTTACCTCACTCTAAGTGAGTACATGAAAAGGCCTGGGCCTAAAAGGGCCAGGGTCTCCCATTGCATCCTGGGCCATCTCCAGTCATCCTGGTGAATATCAGGTCACTGGATCCAGATGGTTCTGGAGAAGAAAGTGAGGCTGGTGACCTTGCACAGCCCTTCCTCACTCAAATCAAAGTCATCTGCAAGTCATGTCATCATTTCCCTGATGTCATGGTCCTCTTCAAAAACGAAGGACAACAACAATTCTAGTTGTTAACTCTTGTATCAAAGCAAGGTTAGCTAGTATAATATGACTCCACTTTACCTTAGGATGAAATTCACATTTCTATAATATACAGCATGGACAGGCAATCTAGAATTGTCCCCTAATTACCAAAAAGTTATGGTCATCTGAGTTTCGCACTGTAAACTTCAAAGTCTGAACAACAGTATATATATTAATGAGCTGCTGGGAAAAAAGACATTTTGGCCATCTTCCCTTCAGTATGTAATTTTTTTTCTTTTATGGGCTGCTTTTATCATTTCTCACACACATTTTTTTCTTCCTCTTTCAATAAATATATACAAATAAGAAACCACCTCATCTATATTATGTATATATGTTTGTGTATACATGTATATACACATACATACACACATTTGCATTTTTATATGTTGTATCTCTCATTAGAATATGAATTTCATGAGGGCAGCATGTCTTTGTATCACCAGCACCTAGCAACACAATGCCTCACACAAAATAGGTGTGTAATAAATACTTCTTAATTGCTTGACTGACTTACAGGATATTTAGTCCAACTCCCTCATTTTAAAAATGAGGAAAAAGAGGCCCAAAGAAGCAAAATTATTTGCCTAAGGTCATTTGTGTTAGAAGCGACATAAGTGGGATTTGAACTCAGGATCCTCTAATAAGTCTGGTGCTTTCCCTAATGTATCGCACTACGTCTTCAGTATAAGCCTTTGACTAAAGAAGTAGGTAAAGACTGTTGCATACTTATTCTGCTGGACACATACATATGTCTGACTGTTAGTATAGGGAGAGAAGAACATTGTCAGATTTTGATGTAGCTCATCCCCCTATTGGAAATGCCACAGCATCAAGGGGAAAAAGATGCAAGTTCTATGATCATTTAGTCTGGGCTCTGAGATCTGTCAGTGGCAATCAACTGGTTTGGGAGCCTTGTTCCAAAGAATGTTTGCTCTAGACTATGGTTTCAGATGTTCTAGATAACTTATTCACAAAGGCTGCCTTTGCTGAAAAGCCTGGCTACACATTTTGTTTTCCTTCCAAATGTCCTGGAGGCAAATAAGATGAAAATCAGGATGTTAAAACTTTGGGAGCTATGCTACAGTACAATGGCTTCTGTTTATTATTGAAATATTTCACATTGGCAGTTATGGACTTGTCCCTAATCATGGAAAGAAAAATTAAAGAACTACTTGAAACACTTAAGTTTTATGATCCATTAAATTGACAGCCATCAAAGTGGTTTAAATATATAATTGAAAAGGTTTATTGATCGCATTACTGAAGCTATAAAAACCAACCATCAAGAAGAGCTTAGTTATTTACATAGAAACCACTATTTCTCTTTCAAAAACTCGGGAGAGCGTAGATTTTTCTTTATATATTTTTGAGAAATTTGCAAGCATGTTATAAGGTAGGGGTTCTTAACTTGGCTTTGTCAATTTGTTTATAAAGATATTTTGATAGCCATATTTCAGTGTAATTATAATTAGTTTCCTTTATAATCCTATATATTTTATTTTATGCATTTAAAAACATGATTCTGAGAAGGGGTCCAAAGGCTCTGTCAGACTACCAAAGGGGTCAGGAAGTTATGGGTTTAAATTCAGCCTCAAATACTTATTTGATGTGTGATCGTTAGAAAGTAACTTAATCATGCTCAGTTTTTTTCACTTGTAAAATGAGGGGGTTGGACTCAATGGACTCTAAAGTTGCATCAGCTCAAAATCTGTTTGATTTTCAGGGGCTCCTTCCCAACCTAGGGTACATGTGGCTTGAGAAGTTACAAGATTTTCAATGTACTTTTAGAGAAGGAAAATTAATCTCTTTGTTTAATTTCTTGTATGCATGTGCATCATGAACTCTAAATTGTTTTCTTTCATATTGGATAGTGGTAATGGGGAGTTTAATGAAAACCAGAGAATATGGGTAACAAAAAAGGTTGGGGACCCTTAATCTATGAGAATTTACAATCCATAGTGTCACAGGTTACCCTTAAACAATTTGGTTTAAAAATAAAACAATTTGGGTTATTGTAGATACAGATGAGAACATCAAAATGTCTGATTGTCTTAACTATGGATTAAGTAAATTCTTGCTCCAGTTTGTAACAAGCACAAGAGAACAAAAAAACCCATTTCACGTTAAGAACTGGGCTCAGAAAGACTGTTGTTCCAGGTAGCAGTACAAAAATGGAAACACCTCCCTGAAACATGTGGCAAAATGTGCAAAGATCTTGCACTCTTTTTTCCAGTATACATTAAACATCACTGAGTGTGTGATTCTGTTTTGGAAGCTCTCTGTGAATATAAAGTGAATGGTTTGATAAAACGAATGTCCTTTTCTAGGAGACTGCAATCTGCATTTGGAACTCCTTGGACGTTAGAGAGAGAAGAAGGATAATTGGATTCCTTCTTGTGTAAGAAAGGGACTCACATTTTAATTGGATAAAGAGATGCAATGGAAGCAACCAGGGGAGCCCTCACTGACCAGCTCTGACCACAGTACACCCATAACCTGCGTGAGGATGGACCTATAGAGGCTGTTGCGTGGAATATATGCAGAGCTCAAGCCCTCCTGAATACTTGAGGTGACATATGCAGCTCAGTGATGAAGGACTTGCACTTGAGGTTGCTGAAACAATCTCTTAATTGGTTCTTGGTTCATGTTGCTGCCATGAAAGGGGAGAGAAAGGGCTCTATTGAAGAGAATTGGCCATGGAGCAGCAAGGGCTGCCACTCAGTATACTTTGAAAGGAAGGACAATTTCTACTCTTCCTTATTTTTGCCTCTCCCCTGAACTTGTAGTTTGGCAGCTCTTCATTCTACTCTTTCTGTAAGGAGGAGGGAGGCTCCCTGAGTTATTCTAGCTGTGCACAAAAGCGTTCCATTGATTGAGTCTGAGACTAAATTTCAAAGCCATAGCTGACTCTTTAGTTTTTTCCTGAGCACAGGTGATCAAATAATAATACTGAGATGGATATTTCCATGCCTGGAAATTACCCGGTAAATTAGAGTTTTGGAATCACTGAGAGGTGACTGGTAGCAGGAGGTGAGCCCTTTAAACTCTAAAATATTTCTTGAAGGACAATATTATGTCTAACCCAAGAATTAACCATGTTCTGGCTTGTCAGAAGATACAGATCTTGAGGGAGATGTTCGGATAGTGCCAATGCAAAGTAAAGGTGAAATGCTTGTTTAAAAGTCTTACAAAGTGTTTCATGTTTCAATATTTTAGGAAAGAAAAATAAAAGTTATGGGTTATTTTTTGATGTTTTAAGTCTTTGTCAATGTAAGCTGTATCAGTAAGGCAATAAACACAACATCAACAATAATCGTGAATATGCCTATGTAGTTCTATATCGCAAAGTATGACTCTCCATATAGAAGGTAAAAGAAGTATAACAGTTATTCAGACAACAGAGAATCATATCCCATAACCAAATGTTCAGCTCCCACAGCCAGTTAGCCTACCTTCTCATAACAGCAAGGAACTTAAAACACCATATCACAGCCTGGAGCCTAGCCATCCCAAAATCATCTGTTCCCCCCCCCCCCCCCCGCTAGGGTCTTCCCAAAGACAAACTCACAATACAGCTAAGTTAGTCTGTTCAATTGTAACAATCATGAGAACAGCCATTACCAGCCATTAGCAGCCATAACTGCTCTCTCTCTCTATTTCCTGTAACATAACATCCTTTTCCTATCAGGAAACTCCTCCCACCACATGCGACTTAGGCTTCCTGTGACATAAGCAGGTTACATGGTCTATTAATGGGTGGGAAAGATCTTCAAATCTAAATTGCTACTACACAAGCTTATGAGTCTTTCGTATTTTAAGCATCTCTTTTGTGTAGAGGAATAAATAGCTGTCCTTTATCACATCTGCCTTGTATATTAAATATCTTTCTAGTAAGGACCCTGATAATTTCTTCTGGGGAGACTCTTAGGCATGAGTCAAATGTAAACTTCAAGAGATTTTTCCCTGGGCTCCAAGGTGGGGGAATAAAGAGCCAGAGAATATGAGAGAAAGATCTCAATCCCTGCCTATGGAAGTCAGACTCTCCTTGGGCTGAACCTAGAGCTGAGAATCCTATAGTAGGAAAAGGAACGGACTACTTGGACACAGCAGGTTTTGTTAAAGAGGTTTTCGGGAAGGAGACAAAAAGGAGACATTCCTAAGGTTAATACTTTCCTTCCTACCTGTTTCTGGCAGCAACAAGATGTTCTTAAATAATGATGATATAAATGGATTTATATAGCACTTCAGTGTCTATGAAGCACATTACATTAATTACACTATAATATATTATTTGTATAGGCATCTAGGTGGCACAGTAGATAGAGAGCTAGGCCTGGAGTCACGAAGACTCATCTTCATGAGTTCAAATCTGACCTCAAACACTTACTAGCTGTGTGACCCTGGGCAAGTCACTTAACCTGGTTTGCATCAGTTCCTCATCTGTAAAATGAACTGGAGAAGGAAATGGCAACCCAGTCCAGTATCTTTCCCAAGAAAACCCCAAATGGGGTCACGAAGAGTCGGATGCTACTGAAATGACTGAACAACAGCAACAATATTATTTGAACCTTATAACCTCCAGTCAGTACTACAGATATTATCACCTCCATTTTAGAGATGAGGCTTACAAACAGGTACTGTGTGAGGTAGGATTTGAACCCAGATCTTCTTGGCTTGAAGAACAGCATTCAGTTGAGAAACTGGTGATACTAAGTCCCCATTACCTGGAACTATTTTGCTATTAGTGGCGATGGATTGTATTTAGGGCATTAACTATCTTCAGTTATTTGGAAACACTGGCTTATTGGAGGCTTCCTGGATCTCATCTAGAAGAGCCCTGCTCCACATTTACTTATATTTTTCTGTAGCCAAAAGGATTTAGGGGATCCCATCAGTGTAAAATCCCTGCATATCACCCTGGATGCATTGAGCCCACTACATTCTCTCATCCTATCCATTTTTTGACTGAAAATACAATTTGTGGGTCTGGGTTACAACCTGTGACCTTGGAATAAGACAAAGCTAGCTGGCCTGCATCAGGCTTGGACCCATGACCCTGGCCATGTTAGCTCTGCACTCAAGTAAGCAAACAAAATGTAGACATGAGAGTACTAATTACTATTTAAGCTATTAAATTATGGAAAAAAATGCACTTTTTATATTTTTAGAATTTTTTATCAGAAATGTTGTAAGAGAGTAAATATTTGATGTTAACGTTACCCCCAATTAACTCCCCATTACCCGTAGGACCAATATAAAACCATCTGTTTGGTTTTCAAAGCCCTTCCTAACTAGGTTCCTTCCTATATTTATAGTCTGTTTGTTTCCACATTACCTGCTTGTACTCTATGATCCAGTAACCCTCGTTTCTTGGCTATTCCTCAGACCCTACACTCCATCTTCCAATTTTGTGTATCTTCCCTGGCCGTTCCTCATGGCTGCAATGTTTTCTTTACTCATCTCTGTCTCCTAGCTTCCCTGACTTTCTTCAGGTCCCAGATAAAATCCTATTTTCTGCAAGAAGCCTTTCCAGATTCCCCTTCATTCTGGTGCCTTCTCTCTGTTGATTAGCTCCAGTTTTTTTCTGATGATATCTTGTTTGTACAAAGTTCCTTGCAGGTCCCTCCCCATTAGATTGTGAGCTCCTTGTGAGCAAGGATTATTTTTTATTTTTCTTTGTATTCCCAGGACTTAATATGGTGTGTGGTACACAGTCGGTACTTAATAAAAGCTTGTTGATTTGACTTAACATTAGAGTAAATGACCTATGCTGTCCTTGCTGGTTGTCAGGTCATACATCTGCACAAGTGCTCACCTCTTCCCCACCTCAAGGACATGCTCAGGAAGATAAATGCTAAGATACTTATAATTCAATTCAACTCTTACAAAATATGTGAAGCATCACTGAAGTTATGAGAGCCAGAACAATGCCTCTCACTTTGATCCAGTGGATTCACTGATGCCTTGACATTTTGTTTATTGTTGAGGCTGTTTTGCCTCTCCTCTCTATGGGAATAGCCATTAAGACTTTGACTACAGGATATTTCTCAGCGGTTTCTGGCATGTTGTCCCTGTGGTTCCTAGCATGTGCATGTGTGGTTAGAGCAACAACTGACTCCATTATGACAGAGGTGACTGTTTTGATTGTGCACCAAGTTAAATGCCCTGGAATAAGCCTCTAGGTTGCTATTGGCTGCTATAGAATAAATTTCCAATAGTGTAAACTAGCATCAATCATTTTTACTGACAGTGAGATATTTAGGTCTATAGCAGTGGTATCAAGTTCAAATAGAAATGGATCCTTGCTGACACATATTGGTTTAGAAACCCACAAATTAACATTCTCTATATTGTATTGTATTTTTATTTTGTTAAACTTTCCAATTATATTTTAATCTGGTTCTAGCCTCACTCTGGAGTTTTGCCGGCTGTTTTGATACTTTTGCTCTATAGGATCAAAGATAATCTTCTCCATGGCAGACACAAGGGTCCTATAAACATGCTCGTAAACAGCTGCATTTGAAACCCAGATGTGCTTAAATATTCAGACTCGGGATCAGTTGGCAGAATCATTTTCTCAGCTTCACTGCCAAGGGATTTTCAGATTATCTGTCTTGCTTTCTGGTCTATTTGCTTCCTCTCACTGTTATGCTTAGGAGGCAGGACTATGTGAGTAGCTGAGGATTCAGGAAGAAGTCTAGTTATTTTTCCACCTTTGTTCTAGGCATTGCTTCCTTGTGGGCAAAAGTTGGTGCTCTTGTGAGGAGGAAGAGACAGAATTGCCAGGAGAAAATACAAGGGAAGTAAATGAGAATCCACAAAATAAATACGATATAAAAACAAAAGACATCAATAAAATAATTTTTAAAAACTAAATAAAAATTTAATGTGAAATTAAATTATGTAATTATGAAACCTGAAAAAAAACACTTTAACCGTGCAAGTTTCCTCCCTCAATTAGTTAATACTATAGTGAAGAGCAAAAAGAAAACAGTCCTACTATTGAGAAACTAACACCAGTTTTGCCTGTATTTGAAAATCTCTGCTGAATGTTCTACTTGTAAAGCCAAATTCAAGTTTCCCTTGTTTTTAAGCCATTAATGAGGTATTTCAAAGCACATCTGCCTACCTGTCCAAACTCATTACAGTCATGATAGCACTGCATGCAAATTGGTTGCAGGTGTCCAGTGAGGTAATGATGGTGCAGAGAGGACTCCCAAATACCCACTCTCCTCCTCGGGCCCATTGATGAATAAGAAAAGGCATTCCAATGATGTGGACCAAATCAGCCACGGCCAGGTTACAGATATATATGTCTGGGATAGTTTTTTTCCTAGACCTAAAACAAATAGAGAAAGATTGATGACTACTCAAAAATGCTATCTCCTCTCAAACCCATGATAGCAGGGAAAAACTGTCATTATCCTAGAGAACATTAAAATGGTATGCTTATTTTTAAACAGAAAAAAGAAAAAAACTGATTTGCATCATTTTTATTTTATTCAAAAATCTTAAAATTGGTTTAGCCATGCCACTATCTGTCATTTTCCTCCAGATCTCTCCCTTCCCCCACTCAGTCTGAATCTGTGATTTCTTGGGTATAGGAAAAGCCCTTCCACTGATACACACCCACACGTATACATATACTGCAATTATGTATATATGTATATACATACATATATGTGTATGTACACACAAGTATATTAACAACTCTTCTGTAGTCATGAACATCTAAGTTCTAAACCATATCTATGACATAGTTACAAATCTCTGGGCAAGTCACTGGACCTTACTTTCCTTCTCTCTAAAATGAGCGGGTTACAAAGAGAACATAAAAAAGAGAAAAGAACCCACATGTACAAAAATATTTATAGCAGCTCTTTTTGTGGTGGCCAAGAATTGAAATTGAGTTGATGTCCATCAACTAGGGAATGGCTGAACAATGTGTGGTATATGAATGTAATAGAATACTATTGTTCCATAAGAAATGGTGAGCAGATGGACTTCAGAAAAACCTGGAAAGACTTGCATGAACTGATGCTGAGTGAAGTGAGCAGAACCAGGACAACACTGAACACAGTAACAGCAACATTGTGCAATAACCGACTTTGTTAGACTCAGCTCTTCTCAGCAATGCAATGACCTACGGTATTTCCAAAAGACTTATGATGGAAAATGTCATTTACATCCAGAGAAAGAACTATGGAATCTGAATCAGATTGAAGCATACTATTTTCTCTCCTTTTTGTTTTTTTTTCTTGAGATTTTTTAAAATTCTGATTCTTCTTTCACAGCCTGACGAATGTGGAAATACGGAAATATGCTTAATATGATTGTATGTGTATAGCCTATATCAGGCTACATGCCATCTTAGGCAGGGGGGAGGGGGAAATTTTAGAACTCAAAATCTTATAAAAGTAAATGTTGAAAACTAAAAATGAATAAATAAATTAATTTTAAAATTACTATAAGTAGGTTAGAGGAGATCAGGGGTGGGGAAGTTCCAGCCCTCTAGGTCCTCAAATGCAGCCCTTTGAGTGATTCCAAACTTCACGGAACAAATCCCCTTAATAAAAGCACTTATTATGTAAAACTTGGACTCAGTAAAAAGGTCACATCCAAGGACCTAGAAGGCCACAGCCTTGAGGCTGCAGGTACTAGTAGTAATGGGGGCTATTACTAAGGACTCTAGTCCAGGCTGTGGTCCTGGACTAGATGGTTCCTAGATACCTTCCAACTCTCTATTTGTGATCTTATGAAAGCTAAAGCTGAAAAATGTCTCCAGTCCTGGAATAAAAGAACTAGAAAGGTCCTTAGAGGTCATCTATTCAAATCCTTCATTTTATAGAAGAAGAAACTGAAGGCCCAAGTAGCTTTTCTGAGCTCACATAGAGGGTAAGTTACAGAGTTTATACTTGAACCTGGATAGGTCCTCTGATTCTAAGTATAGAACATTGAGAATAACTTGCCTGTGGTCAGACACTCAGGGTATGTCAAAGGCAGAACTTGATCCTCAGTCTTCATGACTACTGGGGCTAAACCTCTATTCTCCTTACCATCTGCCATAGATACCCAAGTTTAGAATTGTTGTTGTGATTGTACAGTAATTTTCAGTCGTGTTCAACTCTATGTGACCCCATTTGGGGTATTCTTGGCCAAGATACTGGAATGGTTTGTCGTTTCCCTCTCCAGCTCATTTTACAGACGAGGAAATTGAGGAAAACAGGGGTTAAGTGACTCGCTCAGGGTCACACTGCTAATAAGTGTCTGAGGCCAGATTTGAACTCGGGAAGTGGAGTTTTCCTGACTCCGAGTCTGGCACTTTATCAACTGGGCCACCTAACTGCCCCTAAGCTTAGAATGCTGGGTCCAGCTAACCATATGAGCTAATGCTGGCTAATTTCATGCTCCCTCAGGTCAGGAGCTATATATGTTCCTATCTCAGAGTCCTTAGTAATAGCTCCCATTAATATTAGGTATCCTATGACTGTCTGGCAGCAGTAAATTATGAATTATTTGCATTTACATTTGCCACTGTTGCAGAAGATTTAGAAATTATTCACCTCCCTTGCACCCCTGCAGAACTGAGATCATTCCTGTTGGTGGTTACTGTTAAAAATGAATTGAAATAGTTATTGGTAAACTTTTCCCCCACAAAATAATCTAACCTTCTAGCAAATCTTTGATAATAAACATAGAAACATAGGAAGGGAGTAAAGGTTTCTCATGAATGTGACGTGGGCAGCCAGCTTTACTTTTGTAGTACATCTATTAAAGAGTTCTTAGAGTGCTTACCATCACATGTGGGTTGGGGAAGGACAATTACACAGTTTAGTATGACACAAGGTAGAGTAAGATAGGGTAAATGAGTGATCCAGGCAAAATGTCTTAGGAACTTCTAGGAGGGAGACATCCCTATCATCTAGGGGAGCCAGGGAAAGCCGAATGGAGGACATATATCATTTCAGTTAATCAGCCCAAAAGCATTTTTTAAAAGCTTACTATGTGCCAGGCATTGTGCTAAATGCTGTGGATACAAAGAAAGTAAAAAACAAAAAACAAACCTAAGTTCCTGATCTTAAGGTTTTCATTTTCTAATGTAGGAGACAATTGGCAAATAATGAGATACACGTAAGATATCGACAGAATAATGGAAGACAGGGAAGGCATTAGAAACTAGGGGAGTAGGGAAGGGGGGAGAGTCAAGGAAAAGCCTTCTGCAGAGGGTGGGACTTGAGCTGTCTTGAAGGAAACCGGGGAAACTAAGAGGAGGAAGAGCATTGCTGGTACCAGAGTAAGCCAGTTCAAAGTCACAGAATTGGGAGATGCTGCATTATATACAAGGAATAGCCCCCTATTCTGAGACAGTGCTTGAAGGAATGGAATCATTAACAGATGGGAATGGGGAAGGGAGGGCTGGAGAGTGGAGTGAGCAAGTGGCAGCTATCTTAGCAAAGGCACAGGGGTGGAAGAAGGTGGAGGGAGGAGCAGTTCAGTTTGGCAGAAATGTAGAGTATATGATAAGCAGTAAAAGACTGAAAGGTAGATTGTATGGAGAAATTATTACCGCCAAAAACCTCCCAACCCTGGAACATGATCCCTCCTCAATAATAATAGATCACATTTATATAGCACTTTAAGGTTTGCGAAGTGCTATATATATATGTATATATATATAATATGTGTGTGTATGTGTGTGTGTATATATATATGTATGTGTATGTGTGTGTATATATGTACATATATATATATATATATATATATATATATATATATATATATATACACACACACACATATAATTTCACTTGAGCCTCACAACAAACCTGTGGGATAAGTGTAGTAATGATGATGATGATGATGATGATGATGATGGTAATAACAACAACAATAGTAAAAATGCCCATTTTACAGAAATGTAGAGTAGAAACCGAAGCTGAAGCAAGCTATGACACCTGTCCAAGGCTACTTCTCTAGTGAGGGTCCGATGCAGGATACAAATTCAGGTCTTCCTTATTGTCTATTATGCTACTTGGCAGCTCTTTGACTTTGCCAATTATTCTCTCTCCTCCTTCAAGTCCTCACTTGGATGACAACTCCTCTATGAAAATATCTCTGATTCTCCCCAGCTGAAAGAGACTTCTCCCTCCTCATTTTTTTAGAGCATTATGTCTGGACTACTCTTTTGCCTCTGTCATATTCTACTTTGTATAATATTTATTTGTACATTACAAATGTACATTCCCTAATATTAAGATCAAGGGCTCCCTAAGGTTAGGAGACTTTGAACACTATCCATCTTCAAATTCACATTCTGCTAGCACTTTAAGTACAACTATTCCCATTTTTACAGATGAGGAAACTGAGGCTCTGAGGTATAGTAGCTTGACCAGTTCATACAACTAGTGTCTGTGATGGGAATAAAATCCATTTCTCCTGAATGTATACTGTCTATATTCCACTCCACTGCCTTCATCTTTTTATCCTTATTATCTAGCATAGTGTTTTTTCATATATTAGATGTTTTATGAGTCTGTGTTTACTTTATTATTGAATTATTTATTTTAATTATTATTTATTAATGCATTATTAAATACCACTATCTTAAGCATGTAGCACCATCAAAATAGATCTGGCTCCTGCCTTATGGTCTTGGCTAGGTGCAGGAATTTTGTACATTTTTTTGGTCTAGATCTGTGATTTTGTAGGTATGGAGACCTCCCTATGTGGAAATATCCTCTACCCATAGTCTTTGGCAACTGGTCTATAACTTACAGTCTCATAAGACAGCTAAGTGGTGCAATGGAAAGAGTGCTGGGTCTGGAGTCATGAAGACCTATATTCAAATTCAGCCTCAGACACCTATTAGCTGTGTGACCTTGGACAAGCCACTTAACCTGTCTCAATTTCTTCAATTGTAAAATAGGGATAATGATAGCACCTTTCTTGAAGGGTTGTTATGAGAATTAAAAAAGATAATATCTGTGTTTAACATAATGCCTGGCACATAGTAGGCATTATTTTCCTTCTTTCCTTTTCTCTTTCCTTCCTTTTTTCCTTCCTTCCTTCCTTTCTTCCTTCCTTCGTTGTTGGTGGGAAGTGGGAGGGGGGGTGCTCTGAGAAATTAAATGACTTGTCCAGGGTCACAAAACTCGTCATATGGCAAAGGCAGAATAGAGGCAGAACCTGAACCTAGCTTTTCCCAACTCTGATGGAAGCTGGCCCTCTGTACACTACATTAAACTTGCTACCTCTCCTTATACTAATATGGCTCAAGAAATAGTTATAATACATAAATAGGGTCTGAAATCTGAGGACCAAGTAATTACCCAAATAAAATTAGCTTCTGCTCCAAAGTAGAATGACTGATGAAGGAAAGGAGGAGAAATATTTGCATTCTACACCCAATGGCTCCTGATTTAGTTTTTCTAGGACTCCCATAGCATGATCTCTACAAACAATGGGAGGAAAACAATGGGTAAAGATGAGGCAGAGGTAACTAGGTAGGAAGGAAGGCAGGAAGATTTTAAGACCCAGAAATAATATCATGGGCTTTACTAAATAGTATCTTTTATCTGGTTCTTATTCAAAGCCTCCCTAATTTAGTAGGACTTAGCAGTTTGCGCTTGGCTGACACAGCCTTCAGGGGACCAGCTTCATCATCCTCTATAATTGTACATACATGTTCAGATTTTAGTGGAGATCGTGGTAGGTGGCATCATGTTCTGTAAGGAATAATGTATTCACATTTAAATTAAAATATAAACTTTTAGTGATTATGTTCTAATTATCGCCAATGAGATCATTGTGTCTTTCCTCCACGGTGAAAAGGCTGCTGATTTTGGAGTCAGTGGAACTGGCTTCAAATCCTGGCTCTGACACTTAATAGCTGTGTTACCTTGGGAAAGTCAGAAAGTACCTCTCTGGACTCATTTTCATCATCTGTAAAATGAGGGTGTTGGACCAGATGGCCCCTAACATCCCTTTCAGCTCTAAATCTAAGATCCTATAAATAGCTGTCATTTACTGATAATTAAATATATAATTAAATAGAGTCCTGGACATGGAATCAGGAAGCCCTGAGTTCAAATCCTTCCTCAGATGTTTACTACCTGTGAGCTACTGGGCAAGTCACTTAAACTCACTGTGCCAAAGTTTCCTTATCTGCAAAATGAAGGGGTGGACTTGATGGTCTCCAGGATCCATTCCAGATCTAAATCTATGATCCTATTATATGTGGCAAGAGTTATTTTTTTTGTATAGCTTTATTTTCATTTAAAAGAAGGAAAAAACTAAATGTAGCAAACATAGCAGAGACCCTGAATTCTGACCCTGAGAACAAAAAAACATTTCCTTAGGGATTTAACAGCTCAGAGATGCCTAGGCAATAAATGCAAAGGAATCCATTCATTAAATATTTTATGATTGCAAATAACACCACGCAAAAGAAAAGCAATAGGAAAATAAATCCTGTAACCTGCTATTTATGTGTGAAACACTGTTATCATTGTGGTTTCATTCCCCACAAGGTCCCGTGTCTTTTTCATTTTGTGCGCCTGTTCATTGTTGCGGGTCAAAAGAGACTTTTAGAGGGTGTGTGTGTGTGTGTTTGTGTGTGTGTGTGTGTGTATGTTCTACAATCACAGTTGAAGGGCTTACCCAATACATAGCTTTCTTGTACATCCCAACAGGCAAACGAAGAGAAGTAGTTTTGATTTCTCAAGTTGGAATTACAGTCTAAATGTGTCCCATAGTTGACTTCCTGTTTATCACTTTTTACTAGGAGTCAAGTTCAAGGCTCTTGAATGTTACTACAGATCTGCAAATCTCTCCCACGTTGGTCACTTTGACTCCCAAAAGTTGATTTTTGTTGTTTAAATGACAAAGACCTATAATTTCATTGGTATATTTTGAATATCCCCTGAGGTGAGATTTGAGTTCAGGTCTTCCTGGCCTCTCTGTGCCTTGGTTTCTTCATCAGAGTTTATCGGAGCTCTATCTGCTATCTCATGCTGCCTCTGGATAGGTAGCATGGCATACTGGATGGAATGCTGGGCTTAGAGTCAGAAGACAGGTTCAAATCCCTACCTTGGACACTTACTAGCTGTGTGACCCTGGACACATCACTTACTCTCTCTTAGCCTCTCATTTTCCTCATCTGGAAAGTAACACAGTTGAACTCAGTAGCCTCTAATCACCCTTGCAGCTCTATCTATAATCCTTTGAACCTTCACTTTATCATTATTTCAGTCCAATTCTCCATACATATTTCTAGTCTTTTGATAAACACAGACATCTGTTCACAGCTTATCAATTTTTCATATGACTTCAGGGTCTATTGTTTTTCATCTCTCTAACATAATTTACACACACACACATATACATATATATATATATACATTTGAAGTTTCTTTTCCCTTATTTAGATGAATTTATTATTTTTAAGTTCAGAGACAAGAATGCCAAACAAGAAAGGCTAGCCAGAATGCCTTAAATGCATAATAGACCACTTTGTAAAAATACAGTCTTAGCTAAATACCTAACAATAAAAAAATGAGCATTGAGTTGCTTTCAAATGCTACTTGGAAGATTAAAGCATTCATTTAAAAAGATGCATTAATATTCCTTTAGCTGAAAAGGCTGGCTCTTTTCTCATGAATCCTCCATTAAATGAGGATGAGGTGAAGCAAGCAGAGATTTTAACCAGAGTAATAACAATCAATATTTGGATTCAGGTATTCTCTTAGCTAAGCAATCCTTTACTGCATTTGGAGTCATCATGCTTCTACGTGTCATTAGTTCAGCATTGATTTTTAATACAGATTCACTTTCTGTGTTCATTGCCTTCTTCTAACCATATTTTTAGAGCCAGGTTTAGAGTAGGAGGAATAGGGAGCTGCTTAATTCTGGTGGGACAGAATGTGTCAGAAGAGCACCCTTGGTCAAAATTATCATGCCATCTGTCTGCCATGGTGGGGAATTCTGAAATTCTCCCATTAGAGAGTTACTCATTCCTTTAGTGTTTAAGATACACCTATTAAAACTGCAAATACTCTTGAGTGAGCTAGGCCATGTGTGAATTGGCTGAGACACAGGATACTGTGTGTTTAGGAGAGGAGAAGAGATGCACACTTACTCATTGCATGACCCTGGAAAATCACTTTGCCTCAGTTTCTTCTGTAAAATAAAGGCATTAGACGCAATATTGTCTAAGGTTTCCCCTAGTTCTAAATGTGTGACAATGTCTATGCTTATGTAGAAGAATACCAAAGACTGACTCTGACTTCAGCTTTGCTCTAACTGGCCCTATTTATTTTTTTTACTATATCTAAGACTCAGGAAGACCTAAATTCAAATTCAACCTCAGGCATTGTACAAGGGTACAGCGGTGTACCCTTAAGAAAGTCTGTCTGTCTTAATCCACTGGAGAAGGAAATGGCAAACCACTGCAGTATCTTTGCCAAAAAAACCCAATGGACAGTATGGTCCATGAGGTCACGAAGAGCTGGACATGACTGAACGACTGAACAACAAATGCCCCCAAATATTCACTCTCCTCAGTTCAGGTTGTTCATCTAATAGTCAGTCTCTATATACCAAGCTGATTCCTACCTTTGTGTATTTGTTTATACTGTTCCTCAATCTGGAATGCTCTAAAATACTTTCCTCTCTCCTTAACACCTAGATCTCCTTCAAGGCCCATCTCAAATCTTACCACATTCATGAATTCTACCTTGTACACGCTCTCTTTCTTGACTTCCCGTTATAATATCCCTACTATTTGTTTTGCACTTGTTGTTTTCTCTGTTGACTTGTTCTCTAATTACTTCATGTGTGTAAATCTTGACTTTCCAAGTGGATTGTAAGCTTTAAGCTGACACTCAGTTTCTTTTTTTCCCCATATAATTGTCACTTAATAAACTGCAGAGCTTGCAGTAGGCACTTAATAATTATTGAACTGATTATGTAGCTGTTTTCAGAAATAATTTCTTTCCTTGACTTTGTGTTTTGGCAATGAGAAGATGGATTTTTAGTTAGTACTTCAGGTGCTATGTGCGATCAAATCCTTTATGAGGAAATTTCTCAGGTCTTTCAACCATTGATGATTAAATAGTACATAAAAATGCTAATGGGGCAGGTTCTCTTAACAGGGGTAATAAATATACTGTGACAGTCACAGCAGAACTGGGCACTGCTGGTGCTAATTTAAATCTAAATCACTGCAAAAGTAGAGTTTGATTTTTGAAATGTCACTTTATTGGTACCATTTCAGAATGTATCTAAACTGAATTTGGAGTATTAACATTTCTTGGACATCTCATGTGCTCATTTTCAGATGTGACTAAAAAGTCTTCTGAAAGTCTAGAGAAGCCCCTTTCTAAATAATAGCAATGTTAACACTGCAGAGAAAGTAGCAGTACGAGCTTGTAAGGCATTCTGAGTGAGGAGAGAGACTGGCTGGAAAAGTGAAATCTTAGGCTATTTTCATGTAATTGATTGACTCAGTCAAGGCAGGCTCAATTGGTGTAGGGAAACTTAAAGTGAATGTCTATTAATGACCCACTGCTACATAATTAGCTGCACAGCAATCCAAATCAGGGGTTAAAATGAACCAGATCATCATTTAGACAGATCTATTGTCTAAACATTTAAACATGGGCAAAGATCCAAAGGGAATGGCAGGATGGTTGTTGTAGTAGTAGGTCCAGATCATATCTATGGGGAAGTTAAAAGAAAATCATTCACAAGTTCAGAGATTTAGAACTTGAAGAGACATTCAAGGTCATAGAATCCAGCTCCTTCAGTTTTGTAGATGAGGAA
>CM053627.1:143893157-143951297 GCA_028646595.1 Phalanger gymnotis | reverse complement strand
CCTTCCTTTCTTCTTTCCTTCCATTCTTCTTTCCTTCCTTCCTTTCTTCCTTCCTTCCTTCCTTCCTTCCTTCCTTCCTTCCTTCCTTCCTTCCTTCCTTCCTTCCTTTCTTCTTTCCTTCCTTCCTTCCTTCCTTCCTTCCTTCCTTCCTTCCTTCCTTCCTTCCTTCCTTCCTTCCTTCCTTCCTTCCCTCCCTCCTCCCTCCCTCCACCTCACTCTCCCTTTCTCATTTCTCTCTGTCTCATCTGTATTACTATATTATAGTTGTAGCTGTATCTACAATACAAATAAAAAGTGATTTTGAGGGGAAGTCATTAGCAGTTGGGTGACCAGGAAGGTTTCATGCAGAGTGTAGCACTTGAGCTGAGCCTTGAAGGAAACTAATGGGGGGAGGAAGACACACACACACACACACACACGCACACACGCACACACATGCACGCGCGACAGACAGAAAGAGACAGAAAGACAGAGACAGGAAGAGAGAGAGAGAGACAAACATAGAGAGATGCAGAGAGACACACAGAAAGACAGAGAGAGACATACACCCAGAGACAGAGAGAGACAGAGAAAGGGACAGAGAGAGAGAGAGAGAGAGAAGGAAAAAAAGAAAGGAAGAGAGAGAAAGAGAAAAGAAAAGAGAGAGGAGAAAAAAATAAACTTCAGGCATGGGGAGTAGCCAGTGAAAGGATACAGAAGCAAGAGATGAAATGTTGTATAAAACAAAGCAAAAAACCAAAAACAATAAAGCCAGTTTGGCTGGACCATAGTGTCTGTGGAGAAAGCAATATGTAATAAGGGACAGAAACAAAAGTACAAACCATATTTGATTCTAGAGATAATAGAGTTTAATGAGGATGGTTTCATGGTCAGTTCTGCAATTTACGCTACTCTCTTTAGCAGTTGTGTGGAGGATAGATTGAAGTGGGGGCAGACTCGAGGCAGGGAGATGGATTAGAAAGCTAATTTATTAGAGAAGGCAGGAGATGATAAGGGTCAGGACTGGTTTTGCTAGATGCTGCCTTTGCAAATAAAGAGAAGAGAGCAGATTCAAGAGCATAGGGGTAGAAATGACAATAATTAGCAACTGAGTGCATATGTGGGCGTGAGTAAAGGACACTGTGGTATAGTAAACATGGCGCTGGAAGTGGAGTCATGAATGACAGCTTGAATCTCACCTCTGGTACTTACTAGCTGTAGGCAGTCACCTTACCTTCCTGAGACTCAGGCAGCTCTCTCTCTTATCTACTAAATCATAAACTGGTGCTGAGTAAGAGGAGAGAGTTCCCTTAACCTATTTCAAAATGATAGGTCTAAGAGAAATGAGTTAGAGGGACAATAACAGATAGATATGAGTTAAAGGGTAGAGGAGAGAGGGAAAGGAAGAAGGCAGGCTGCTGGGTTAGGGGAACCTATATAAGAAGACATCGATCTTGGGAAGGGCCCTTTGGTACCTAGTAACCCTCAAGCATTATGCCTTTAGTTACTATAGCCAGGTTCACATTACTCAGGAAAAAAGGGAAGTGTCTGTGGTAGGGAGAAAGAAATAAATTACTGTCTCTTCTGACACTCCCCTCCCCAATGAAAGCATATTTAACTTCAGGATCAGCCTTAGGAATGGAATGATTTTTAGGGTCTTGAAAAATGACCCCTGCCCCAAGCAATATCTCCCATACCTCTCTTTATTCCACAACTGGAGATAACAGGATCATAGAATTTAGAACTGAAAGGTGCCTTACAGATCATTTATTCTAGTCCAGATCTCATGTTGTCTAGATGTGGAAGCAGAAGTTCAGAGGACTGAAGTGATTTGCTTTAGATCACACAGGTAAGACAAATCCAATTTTATTTCCACTATACAAAGATAAAAAAATAAAAAAATAAAACTATTCACAAATAGACAGTAGAGGAGGTCGGACCACATGATAGTCTCTTCTAGTTTTAAATTCTATGATTCTGTGATTTCTAATTTAGCTCTAATTTCCATGAATCTATAAATCTATGTAAGACTAGGAAACCTTAATTTATGAGTGAGAATTAATTTCAGTCAGAGTATGAAAGTTATCAGATCCTTTCCTGGTTTTTTTTTTCCCCCCAGGCAGGGCAACTGGGGTTAAGTGACTTGCCCAAGGTCACACAGCTAGTACGGGTGTCAAGTGTCTGAGGCCGGATTTGAACTCAGGTCCTCCTGACTCCACCACAGCTGGTGCTCTACTCACTGCGCCACCTAGCTGCCCCTCCTTTCCTGTTTTAATAAAAGGAGAGGATACTATTGAGGAAGGGGGGAGCAAAAGAGAAGGCTGAAGACACTAGAGACACATTTTGCCTATTTTAAACATTTTGTGGCCATGCATCTACGTTTATTTTTATCTATGCACAAACACAAACTGCTTGCAATAATATTTCATACCCCTCCTGGCCTGAGAGCTTTGTGCTTTTGTGAGAACTCTGCCAACCAGCCTTCATTTGGATAATACTGATCTGAAATCACTCTCAGAATCCCACTGCTTCGCTTACTCTTCCTGATTTTCTGGAAGGCCTTTCTACCACCAACCTCAGCAATCCTTTCTTACTGTCAAATCCAGTCAGCTGCATTGATCTAATGATGAAATTGTTCCATTACAATCAAAATAGGGAAACATGGAGACAAAACTCAAGTTATGTATACGTCCAAAGACATATTAGGCTAATATATCATTTCACACAGTGCAGTGATACCAATACAAAATCAATTTCCAGTACTTCCTAATAAGGATGCTGATACTAAAACTGTAATTATTTTCTTCACAACTTTCTGGGCCCTCAGGGCTACTTCTGCATCCTATTTAAAGGATCTAGTGGTTTTTATTTTCTTGCTCAATCTCTATTTGTTAATATGCCATATTGATATTTCATCAGTGACTGGTTGCATGTGCAAAGAGGGCACGGTGAGCATAGGGAAAAAAAGCCTTTCCTTGGAATGCGAATACTTTTAGATACTTTAAAATTGTTTTTAACATTTTTGAGAAATTATATTGAATGCAATTACACTGTCATATTCTACTAGATATTTAAACGAAAGTACAGCTACTTTGAAAATGGTTAATCCAATTGACATGAAATAGACGTCACATTCAAAATAAAATAGAATCATAGGCGCTGCAAGTCAATTTATGGCAATCTTATCTTCCTCTAAGCTATACTGGCCACTTTGAAATGTGTATTAGTGTGAGCATGTATGCACACATGTACTTCCAAAGAATATCTATGAACATATTCATAGGTGACTTTGTGTACCCAAGAAGAGAATGGAACATAAAGGAATCTAGCCAGAAAACATTCATTCAAAAGATTTATGAAAAAGAAGCCCACTGATCTTGGTTAAATACAATACAATTTCAGGCCCTCACCCTCACCCCTATGCCAACTAAGGAATCTCTCTTTTTTTGGTGTTGCTTCCAGCAACAGTTTGGGAATAATTTAAATATGCTCTTGACAATTCTACTGTTGGTGCTAGATTTTAAAATCTAATTTCTATGAGAGAAATTACATAAAAACTCCTTTCTCTCTCTCTGATGGGAAAAAAATCAGATCTGGTTCCGGGGAAGCATCCATTTGCTCCTCCTACCCAATCAAACACAGGCTACTGTGCAAAATCCCATGTCCTTCATTTCACAGCAACCTATCATACACTCTTCATTGTAATCTCAGACAGGAATCTCTTTAACATCTTGACACTAACCTGGGTGACCTTGAACACCCCCAGCAGAGGTTATTTGTGCTCCCCATCTCCCATCAAATGCAACAATTTCCAAGCTAACCCAAGTGAAGGAAAGAGACTTTTTTCACGGAAGGTGCCCTAGTTGAATATTAGCAACAACGCAAGTCAAACTTCAGGGAAGGGACTAACTTCAGGCAGTGAGTCCTTCTTACTGAAAAGCCCTGGCGTTTGCAGAGAGGAGAGTCTGCATTTGGCTTTTCTGCTCACAGAGCAGACACCTTGAACCCACTCTGCGTAGGGAAGCAAAAGCTCTCAGTGCCTCTCCTCTCTTGTCTCCATGGTTTATTTTCTACCAATGTTGTCTTGTCAAGTAAGAAACTCCTGGGTTTGACATGTGGTTCAATGTTGCAAAGCTCTGGTATGCTCAAGGTAGCTAAAGCCACTTTGTACGCCCAGTGCTGTCTTCTGAAAGCCATTTCCTCTTCCTCTGCATTTTTGTTTCCCCCTTAATACCTATTTGCCTTTTAGGGTTTGGAAATAGCCTTGTGTTATTTTAATTTTCAAAATCATTTTTATACCTTTTGTTTTTATACAACTGTCACTTCTCGATATAATTTCCAACCACATCAGACCTGAGTCATCCCTTGTAACAAAGAAATACAGTTAAGCAAAACCAAACAAAGCATCAATTCTGCCAGTGTACGCACGATTCCGCACCCATGGCCACCTTCCTCTCCAAAGTAAAGAGAGAGGTGCATTCCTCATTTTGGGGGTTTGTTCTTGCAAGCTTCCCCGCCCACCCCCATGAAGTCGGCTACTTCCCAGAACTCAACTTTGTTGCCAATTCTTCCCGCGGGGAGGTTCCGAGCTGGCAGAAGGCACGCCTGGTATCCAAAGGCAGCTAAGAGGAGCCCCCTTTGCCTTGAGAAAGGGTACCTGGTCAACCTAGTGGCAAAGGCTACTACAGAGCAGCTGCCAGGGGTGGGGCACGCCGCTGGAAGAACAGCTGGGGGCTGTGGCCGCTCTAGCTGTAGCTTGGGAGCGCGGCAACCTGTCCACCAAATCTGCCCACCCTGTCACCCGGGCAGGAGTCTTTTTCTGTGCCGTGACACGTCCTGAAAACCGACCCGCCCGCCTGAAGCATCGTCACCTTTAGTGGAAAGTGCTGCTCCCCTTCTTCTGCGGGGCCCCGAGCTGAATCGAACGCCCCTTGCCTCCCTCCTCCTCCTCCACCTCCTTCTCCTTAATAGTCTGGATACCGAGCTTCCAGCCACCCTGCACACATCAGTGCCCAACGTGCTCCAGCTGTGGCAAGGTGGGGGGCGAGGGCGGGGAGGGGGTGCTGCGAGTAAAGGAGGAGGATCTGTGAGCAGGAAACGCAGCCGAGGCAGCGCTGCTGCAACCCGCAGCTCCTTTTCTCCATAGGAACTTTCTCCTAAGACAAAATGAACCCTTCTATCGATCACAAAGCCCCCTTCCCTCCCTCCCCACTCCATCTCTGTGCTGCTGTAAAGCACAATTTTATTTATCCAGAAACATAGCTTCCTTCATAGTACCTCCAGGTCCTGTGTCTATTTTTAAACAGCTTTGGAAACCTCCCTGGGGGGTTTCTCTCTCACCTCCCTAATAGAGCCTGAGGCATCAGGAAGGAGGAACTCAAGCCAACAGAAAATGCTCAATCTGTGTTGTAAAGGGGGAGAAAACAGTTAAATTAGTTGGTATGGTTCTGCCACCAGCTAGCTGGGTGACCTTGAACAAACCTCATCTTCAAAAGGAGGAAATGTGCAGATAAACTAGGCACAGGAGTTCTCATTTTTCACTAGGGAAACACATTCTGGGGTTCCATGAGCTTGAATGGGAACAAAAACATTACATTTTTACATCGATATAATTGATTTCCTTCATGTATTTTATTTTCTACATTGAAAAACATCATTCTGAGAAAAGATCCACAAGTTTTACAGACCACCCAAGGGGTCCATACAAAACTCCGAACCAGAGGAATTCTAAATTTCCTTCTAGCTCTAGCATTCTAAAGAGCCAGAGGGGTACACACGGTAGAACGCTAGCTGGCTTTGGAACGGAAAAAAACATGCGTTCAAACTTGGTCTCCATCATCTGTTCCCTGAGTGGTCTTGAGCAAGAGAGACTAGATGACCTCAGGGGTTCCTTCCAGTTCAAGATCTACGATTCTGGGACTCTGAGATTCTGTCACCTGATCTCTACCTCTATTTACTTCTTCTGTGACCTTGACCGAATCATTGTTCTGGGCAGTTACATGATTAGGGGTTGCTTTACATGATGCCTAAGGGCTTTGCCTTCCAGCTTGAAACCTATGAACCAATCTTTGTCTAGAGCTTTAGGTGTGGAGTCAGATACACCTGAGTTTAAATCTTCTTCAGACACAAACTGTGTGACCCTGAGCAAGGAAAATTTTTCCTTTGAACCTCCCCATGTGGGGAATAACAATAGTACCTCTCCCAGAGGATTGTTGTGAGGATGTCAATAGGAAGAATATTGAAGTTGGCGGACTGGTGCCCACTGTGTGACCTTGGGCAGGTCACAACTACTTTGGGCTTCAATTTTCTTTTATGTAAAATGAGTGGGTTGGACTAGATTGACTTTAAAATTCCTCTCAGCTCTAGGCCTATCATCCTATGAAATGAGATTAAGTAGGTAAAGGGCCTTTAAAAACCTCAAAGTAACATATCAACGTAAGCTGTAATATTATGCAGGACTTCCTGGAATTTGAATTTTAGCAAATCTTCTAGCCTAGTGGTTTTAATTTCTTTTGCACTAACATAGTGTCATTTTCTGAACCATCTGAAAGGATTGTTGTTAGGAAAGCACCTTGCAAACCTCAAATGGTACAAATTTGTACAATAGTGTAAGTTAAATAATATGTAAGTTAATGAATAATATCCAAGAGAATGCTAAAATCAAATAAACATAGCTTAATTTGGTTTGGACTCTATCGTGGCTTCTTAATGTTTTTTTTGTATAATGGATCCTTTTAACAGTCTGGCAAAGCCTATGAACTTTTCAGAATTTTTTTTAGGGTGAAAAATAAAATAGAATTACAAAGGAAACCATGTATATTGAATAATTAATGAATATTTTTAAAAACCAAGTTCATAGTTCCCAGCTGTCTAAGAAGGCTCTAAAGGCCTCATTCTCTTAGTTAAGTTTCTTTGATGGGCTGAAATGAGGCACTCAGAAGGCACTGAGTAGTTAACAGAAGTTTTACTTTGCCCTAACACATACCAAGTATATGTAAGAAGGACACAGTGGCACTTTGGTTCTCAGGGCTGGGCCCCTGTCTTCCCCATATGGAGATGAGTGTGGTCATCAGGGAAAGATACTGTGAAAGATGTGGTGCTTCACATGGTTTTCAGAAATCCAGCAAATTCAACAGCCTTAGACTTCATGTGGTTGGGACTTTTTATGCCTTTATATGTCCAGGAAACAAGGGCCAATTAGGTTTCAGGGGATAAATTTATCTTCTTTTAAGGAAAACTAATCCCATTAAGCATGGGAAGAAGGAGGAGGCATCTGGAGCTGTTCTAGACAGGAAGGAAGCTGCATCAGAAAAGTTGAGGCCAATCAGGTCTCAGGGTCAGCATTGTTTTCTTTTAGATAAAGCGTCCCTGTTTGTGGATGAGAAGAAAAAGGCTATATCAGGAAAATTCTGGAGAAATGCTGCCTCAGAATGAGATGCTATAGTATAAAACTTATGGGCCTTAAGGTTCTCTTCTGATCAACTCCCTTTCTCAAAAATCCTTAGGTGTATTACAGTTTCTGGCCATGGTCAAAACAAATAACTTCTTCATCCCTTTTATCCTGTCTGCTCTGCAGTGTTTTAATTAGACATTAAAACTTAAATTGGTCATTTTGAGAGGAGCAGTTTTGACATAGATTTATAAAGCCCTTTTGAAATCAGGAATAGTAGTAATAATGACAGTAATAACATTTAGATAGTGCTTTACATGGCATTTATACAGCATGTGAGAGAGAATCTGGATATGCTGGTTACTTCATCCCTATTTCTTTTACATTTAAAAATAAAGATGGAGTAGATGCTTTTGAATTCTTTGGAAACCCAGTGAAAGAGCACAATGCCAGATCTTAGGACTAGTTTAACATCAAAGCAAAAACATGTGTTTCCCGAGAATGTGTCTGGAAACACTTCTTTCTTATTCAATTCATGTCTACTTAGGTTTCTGAAAGGAACTGTGATAGGCCCGCTGTATTTTTCTGATGGCAATTGAGCTGAATTTCACTTATCCATCACCATCCCAGTCAAAATGTTGCCTTCTTAAATGTTGCCAGTATATCATTGTCAGTCAGATGTATTTGGATGCCCAGTCACTCATTCAATTATCATTGCTAACGTAAAATTACTGCTGGTCTTGGCAGTACAGGTCTATAATCCTTGGCTCTGTGGCGGCTGAGGCTGGTAGATCACTTGAGTTCAGGACTTCTGGGCTAGAGTAGGGCTAAAGCAGATCGTATGTCCACAATAAATCAGGTACCAATGTGGTGAGTGTTGGGGAGCAAATGGGGGAGGGGCTTACCAGGCTGTGTAACAAGGGGCAACTGAACTCAGATCAAGAATGGAGCAGGTCAGAAAAGCTGGGCCCATCAGCAGTGTTTTTGCCTTTCTTTGAATCCCTAATGCTCAGTATAGTGCCTGGTATATAAGTGCTTAATAAAAGTTTGTTGACTGACCTACTGACCTGAAGTAAGGAGATCTGGGTTTGAATCCTGACTTTCACTCTTATTATCTATGTGACCACGGTTATATAGGTGACATGGCAGGTAACAGTGCTGGACTTGAAGTTGGTAAGACCTGAGTTCAGATCCTGTCTCAGACACTACCTATGTGTCCTTGCACAAATCCCTTGATCTCTCTGTAACTCAGCTCCCTCCACTGTATAATGGGTATAATAACAGCCACTCCCTCACAGGATTACTGTAAAGATTAAATGAGATAATATATTTATAGAACTTTACACATTCTAAAACTCAGTATAAATTATTATTATTGTTAATAATAGTAGTAGTAGCAGCTGAATTTCAATTTCTTCATGTTTAAAATAGCGATAATACTTCTACCTCACAACATTGTTGTTGAAAAGTATTTTGCAAATCTTGATGTTACATAAGTGTGAGTAATTATTATACCTCAACCTAAACTTGACCTAGGAAGCCTTTTAAAAAATCCCCCATAAATGATTATCCACTCTCTACTTGAAGACGTCCAGTGATGATGGAGCTACTGTACTTTGTTCCTGACGCAAACTTTTCCACCTTTAGACAGCCCTAAGCATCAAGTCCTCAAAGAGATGAGAGTACCATATTATTTTACTTGTCTCCTGAGGAACTCGTATGTGAGTCAAGAGGCAACAATTTGAACCAAACATGGAACAACTGGCTGGTTTAAGATTGGGGAAGAAGAACAACAAGGCTGTATTTTGTCACCTTATTTATTTAACTTATATGCAGAGTACATCATTGCAAAAGGCTGGGCTGGATGAATTAAAAGCCAGAATTAAGATTGCTGGGAGAAATATCAGCAATCTCAGATAGGCAGATGATATCACTCTGATGGGAGAAAATGAAGAAGAATTAAGAGGCCCCTTGATGAGTGTAAAAGCTGGCTTTAAGCTTAACGTTAAAACAAACAGGCAAACAAAAAACTAAGATAGTGGCAACAGGTCCCATCACTTCCTGGAAAACAGAGGGAGAAGAAATGGAAGCAGTGTCAGATTTTATATTCTTGGGCTCCAAGATCACTGCAGATCATGACTGTAGCAATGAAATTAAAAGAAGCTTTCTTCTTGGAAGGCAAGCTATGGGAAGTCTGGAGAGCATGCTAAAAGTCAGAGAAATCACCTTGCTGACAAAGGTCCGTATAGTCAAAGCTAACAGTTTTCCAGTAGAACTATTAGGGTCAGACTAATAAGGAAAGCTGAGAGAATTGACACTTTTGAATTCTAGTGCTGGAGAAGATTTTTGAGAGTTCTTTGGAGAGCAAGGAGATCAAATCAAGCAGTACTTAAAGAAATTAAATCAGACTTTTCTTTGGAAGGACAAATACTGAAGCTGAAGCATAAATACTTTGGCCACATAATGAGAAGACAGGATTCATTGGAAACAGCCCTGATGTTGGGAAAGATTGAAAACAAAAGGAGAAGGGGACAGCAAAGGATGAGATGGATAGATGGTGTCATGGAAGCGATGAACATGAGCCTGGAGAGATTTGGGGAATTAGTGGAGATTGGAAGGGCCTGGCATGCTATGGTCCAGTAGGTCATGAAGAGTTGGGCACAACTGAACCACAAAAATTATCAGAAAGTCTTACCTATATCAAGGGAAAATCTGCCTCTCTGTAACTTCTACCACTGATTCTAGCTGTGTCCTCTATGGTCAAACAGGAAAATTCTCTCTTCTTTTCCACATGGCAGTCCTTCAAATACTTAAAGATACCTATCATGTGTCCCTCAAGTCTTCTCCAGGCTAAACATGTCCTGTTATTCCAACCGATGACATTGCCTGCAGTCACCTCACCATCCCAGTTACCTTCCCTTAAAGGTACTCCACTTTGTAAATATTAGCCCACAAATACGTCTCTCAGAGCTGAACATTATACTATAGGTTAGTTTGAACTGATCGAAGTAAAGAGGGACTACTAGGATCTCCCTAATTCTGTACACTATGTTTCTATTAAACACTCTAAGGTCTTAATTGCCTTGTCACATGGTTGACTCCTATGAAAACTAAGCTTATATTCCACTAAAATCCCCTAGTCTCTTTTCACGGGAATTATTTTCTAACCATGCCTCTCCCATTCTATTGATTTTTTCCCCCAATCTTGAGCGTAGGACTTGGCTTAAATACTCCAATGGAAGATCTCATCATTATGGTATTCCCTCCAATGGTGCAAGTTGTGACTTTTCTATGTCTTGTGAGGATCTTGTCCATGTCATCCCATAAATTAGCCACAATAGGTTCACTCAATGTTCTAGGGACTTTTTTTGCTTTCTTTCTTTTTTGCAGGGGGGAAGGCAGGACAATTGGGACTAAGTGACTTACCCAAGGTCACACAGCTAGTAGGTGTGTCAAGTGTCTGAGGCTGAATTTGATCTCAGGTCCTCCTGACTCCAGGGCTGGTGCTCTACTCACTGCGCCACCTAGCTGCCCCTCTTTGCTTTCTCTTTACATTACAAGGATACCAATGGACAACATGAATAATGCATGGGTTAGCCTCCATTTGTGTCATGACCAGCTCATCTCCTTTTGTCACTTATTGTTTGATAACATCTTTGCTCTGCTTCTCCTCATAACTTTCAATTTGTAGTGTGTTCAGACCATCTCACACCCACTATTAGACCTTTCCATTGATCTCCTTTATTTTGGGCAAGTCACTTAACTTCTCTGGGCTTTGTTGCTTTATCTGTAAAATGAGGGTGTTGGACATGATGGGTTTTCAAGGTCACTTCCTGATCTACTTCTAGGATCCACTTGTTCTATTTTATCTGCTTTTCCCACTTTTGTTTTTTCCTGTGACATTTCTACCTCCTTTAAAATAACGTCTTGGATTGTGATGTAAGAGTACAACTGTAATGGCCCCATAGCACTTGGTGATAAAAGTTTGTTATAGAAAGAGCTTCTTCTTCATCCCTATTACATTTTATCTTATGTAGCCTGTTATAATCTCGTTGGATCATGATTAATAGAGAAAATATTTGCGATATCTCTCTCAGTTCCATAATACCTGAAAATCTGATAAGGATATCATCTGTGCTTTTACAGAAGTCACTAACAAAAATATGGACTAAAGATGGATTCCAGAGGACACTCCACTAATGACCTTACTCCAGGCTGACATTGATCTAACAATCAGTACTCTTTGGGTACAACCAGTTCCTGAATCCACTCTACAGGTCTTTCAAGTAGCTCACATCTGTTGTCCATAGGGAGCCATAAGAGACTTTGCCAAATGCCTAGTTGAAATCCACAGATACTAAATCTATAGCACCTCCCGATATATGCATTTAGTAATTCTATCTATTGTTGAACATATGCTGATTCTTAATGATCACCACTTCCTTAATTATCACAAATTCTGAGTCATAGTTCCTTTATATCCTAGGGAAACATTCACCTGGTGAATGACCAGTGGTTATACTGGATCAAGCCAAAATTTATGGGGAATATACAACCCATATAAGGGAGGAAGGACCCACGAACGACGACTGGACGAAGGGTGTAAGGCCAGGGAATTTGGCACAGAATCAGTGAGAATCTAGCATAGAGTGGTGCCTGCACCTGAAACAACAGTTTGTGTTACATTATTCCCTTGTATGAGATAGTACTCTTTTATGGTAGCAGTGTGCAAGCTTTTCTCCCTTCTCTCTCCACGGTGTCAGCATTACTATGACTCTGGACACCAAAGAATGAAGCTACAGTTGTGGAATGATAGATACCAGAATTGCTATTTTGAGGCACAAGCCTTTGTTAGTGTCTCTTCTAGCACAAAACCACAAACTACAGAGGGAGCTGCCTTTTATGTTGAGAAGTAAGCCTAGTCCCTGGGAAGGCTCTTGGGATACTGGCATTTTAGACACTTGTGAAAACCAGATGCATTTTTTCTGTTACCTTAGTGACTGTTTTTGAGATTATGCACTATTAATAAAATATATGCTAAGGTAGGCTCCCAGGGAAATTGCACAATAGATAACAACCTCGGAAGGTCTTTTTATTCCCTTGAGAATATAAAAAAAATCATAGGACAGGAGGGCTGTCTTTGAACTACTTACTCCTATTTTCAGCCATGATTTCTTTTGAGATTTTGTTTTTATCTTATAACACTGACTTCTCCAAACCCAAGGCCCTTAGTTCTCTTTCCTGCACATTTCTTTTTCTTTTAGAATTTCATTTTTGTCAGTTTTCCCTGGAAATCGGTTCCTCAGGGGTCTTTGCAATATAATTCGTATACCTTTCTTAATGCCTCTCAAGTCTCTTGGTTAAGCCCCACCTTTCTTTGTTGTTGGGTTTCTCCTGCCCTTTCCCTTGACTCTTCTCTATTTCTGAAAATGTCTTGTTCAAAATTATCATAATTACAGATGTTCAGAATTAGGAGCAATGAGGTGGAAGATGCAAAGAGGTAACTTTAGGTTTAATGTAAAGAAAAAGTTCCTAACAATTCAAGCTATCTAAATGTGGGATGGACTGCCCTGGGAGTTAGAGGGTTCCTCCTCATTGCAGTTCTATTATTCAAGCAAAGGCTGGATGACCGCTTGTCAGGATTTTGTAGAAAGTGGTTTTTTTTTCAGGTACAGTTGGCAGAGATTCTGTGATTCTTTAGAAATCTTAAGGAACTCCTGTGTCAGAGATTCTCCTGAACCAATGACCTTTTGTAAATTTGGGAAGATATTTTTCCTTTCTTTGTTTGTAGCCTTCTAGTATAACGAGATTATTTCCCATTTATTAAAGTTACACTCTAGCTCTTATATGTAAGTACGAAGTTTGCAATATTACAGAATGAGATGACTGAAATAAGGACAAAAACTAATCAGAATCACAGGCCCTTAGAATTAGAAGGGTAGTCCATATATAGAAAACCAAAGATTCCTGCTGTTGTATATCCAACAAGTGGTCATCCAGGCTCTACTTGAAGACTTCCAAGGATGGGGTGACCACCTCTTTCTAAGGCAGGCCATTCTACTTCAGACAGCTGTAATTGTTAGTGAGGTTATCTTGCCATCAACCTTAAATGCCCTCTTTGCAAATTCTTTGTCTGATTGATGATGATTAGATGATTCAAAACCCTTCACCATTCTGGTTGCCCTCCAGCTTGTCAACATCTTTCCTAAACTGTGTTGCCCAGAACTGAACATGATATTCCAGGTGCAGGATATAGAACAAATCTCACCTTCCCTACAATCTCCCTTATTTCTGGAAGCCATGTCTACGATAATGCAGAGTAAGAAAGCATTTACTATTTTTGTTTGCCACAACATATTGCTGACTAATTTTGAGTTTGTATTCTATTAAAATCCATTCCCCACCCCTCCCCCCCAATACAAATTGTTGTCTGGCCAGGTCTTCTACATCTTATACTTCTGAGGTTGATTTTTGAATGCTAGTATAATACATTACATGTATCTCTATTGAATTTCATCTTCTTTCATTCATCATAGGGCTCTTGTCTATTGATTTATCTTTAGATCCATACTCTGTCGTCTAATGTTTTAGCTGTCCTTTCCAGCTTTGTGTTATCTACAGATCAAATAAACATAATAGCTATGCCTTTATCCAAGTCATTGCTAAAGAAAAAGCTAAGCAGCTCAAGATGGATCCCTGAGGGACTCCACTAGAGACCTCTTTCTAAGTTAACATTGAACCATTAATGACATTTTTTGAGTACAATCATTAGTTGCTCCCAATCCATATAACTGTATTTTTGTCTAGTCTCTATCTTTCTATCTTCTCCACAAGAATAGTATGAGATACTTTTTCAAATGCTTTGCTAAAGTCTAGGTAAACTATATCTATAGCATTCCTCTGTTCTACTAATTTAGTAACCGTGTTGAAAGAGGACTTATTATATTATGACATTTTTCTTTTTGGAAACAAAGTCAAACTCACTGGTCTGTAGTTTGTAGACTCTATTATCCTAACTTTTTTTTTTTGAAAAATAGACCTCTTATTTTTAAAAAAAATCTTTCAAATATTAGAGACAATGGGTCACTAAATATATCTACAATGTTTTTCCTTCAGTACCCAATGATATAATTCATCTGGTCTAGATCACTTGAATTAATTAAGGTCATCTGATCAATCTTACTATCAATTTATCTTGAGGATCAATTAATTCCCTCTCAGTCATTTTTGGTAAGTCACTCCCAGGGATCATTCTCCTCAACAAAGACACCAGAAGCAAAATGAGAATTAGACACATCTGCCCTTTCTCTATTGTTAGTTAATATTTAATCTAATCCAAGCACTGCTACCATCCCTCCTGGATCCTCCCTCTCCCCCGGCCCCAGTATAGCTAAAACTAAAACCAAGACTTTTTTCTTGTTCTTGAATTCTCTTGCCAGGTTTAGACCATTCTTATTTTTAGTTTTCTAGATACTATTTTTACAGGACCAGGACATGTTCTAATATTCTACCTTCCTTTGCTTTCCTCTTCTATATCTTTTCTAAAAGCTAATTCAAGCTCTTGCTTATTGATAGTGGAAGGCACACCAGTGGGAGCTCATGGGTGGCGGTACTAGAAACTCCAGATCCTCATATTTCACCTTTAGAACAGGGAAGAAGAGAAGTAGTCGTTGCCCTCTTGCAATATCAAATTGATAGTGTAAGTATGAATGAGTGCAGAGAAGTATTCTACTTTATTATTCTTGGAGGACATGAAAATATTTGTTTCTTAGACCACCCAGCTTCTTCCTTTCAGAAAGAGCCTCAGCTTTGCTTTTAAACTTCAAGTGTAATGTGGTCCATTTCCTTGAATGACTAACAATTAGATGGAAAAATGAGTATAAATCACCAGAATTGGTCCTAGCTCTAAATACATGCATACCTTGGCGATATTTTGGTTTTGTTTCTAGACTACTGCAAAAACTGAATATTGCAATAAAATGAGTCACATATATTTTTTGGTTTCCTGGTACATATAAAAATTATGTTTACGCTGTTCTGTAGTCTATTAAGTGTGCAGTAGTATTATGTCTAAAAAACAATGTACATACCTTAATTAAAAACACTTTATTGCTAAAAATGCTAATTATCACCAGAGCCTTCAGTGAGTTATAATTTTTTTGCTGGTGAAGGAACTTGCCTTGATCTCATTGGCTACTGACTGATCAGGGTGGTGGCTGCTGAAGACTGGGTGACCGTGGCAATTTCTTAACATAAGACGACAATGAAGTTTTCTGCATTGGTTGAGTCTTCCTTTTATTTGAGCACTTAGAGATCGTTGTAGTATTATTAATTGGCCTAATTCAATAGTGTTGTGTTTCAGGAATAGGAAGGCCTGATGAGAGGGTGAGAGACGGGAAAGGCCAGGTCAATGGAGGGGTCAGAACACACACATTTATCAATTAAGTTTGTTGTCTTACATGGATGTTTTCCATGGCACCCCAAAATAATTACAAGGTAACATCAAAGATCACTGATCAAAGATTAGCATAACAGATATAATAATAATGAAAAGTTTGAAATATCGTGAGAATGGCCAAAATGTGACAGAGACACAATGTGAGCATGTGCTGCTGGAAAAATCTCACCATTAGAGTTGCTTGATGTGGGGTTACTACAAACTTTCAATTTACAAAAAAAAATGCAATATCTATGAAGTACAATAAAGTAAAGCATAATAAAATGAGGTATACCTGTATCCAAGCTCCCCTATTAGACTGTACCTCTTCCTACCTGTCCTATTTTGACCTACTTACTACTTACTGCTCAGGTCAAAGATAGGGAAGAATTAGTATTTCTTTCTCTCACTCTTTTTTTGACCAGCTTTCTACCATTCCAAATGAGCAGCAACCCTGGAGGGTCTTCCACTCCCAGTTTGATTTTTTTTCTTTCTAAAAATTTTTATTAGGGAGGGCCATCTTTTCATTCACTTCTTAAAGAGGCCTAATCAGGGAAAGGGCACTACCTCACTCAAAGCAAGAACTTGAAAAGAGCTTAGCTTAAAATGGCCAAGGTCTCCCACTGTATCCTGGGCCGTCTCCAGTTGTCCTGATCGATATCTAGCCACTGGACCTAGATGGCTCTGGAGGAGAAAGTGTGGCTGATGACTTTGCATGATGACTTGAGTGATGACTTCACTCAAATCAAAGTCAATTGCAAGTCATGTCATCATCTCCTTGAGTCATGGTCCTTTTTGACCACAACCTATGAGTAGTTTGAGCTGCCTAAATGGGAACCCAGCTGGCCAGTTCCAGTTGGGCAACTAACCTCGTCATCTCTCCTCTCCTCTTCCCTCCTCTCCTCTCCTCTCCTCTCCTCTCCTCTCCTCTCCTCTCCTCTCCTCTCCTCTCCTCTCCTCTCCTCTCCTCTCCTCTCCTCTCCTCTCCTCTCCTCTCTTTTCCTCTTACCGTAAGGTGTTTTGTTAATGGCTGAAAGCTTAGGTAAGGCTATGGTAAGACTCTGGAATTTACCATTCATGGGTGCCATCTCCCTAGTGAAAGATAAAGGTTAAACCTCCAAAGTCCTCCTTTCATCTTTGAATGCTAGTATTCTTTTTTTTCTTTTCATCCTTTCTCTTCTTCGTCCCTATCACTTTACCAGCCCTACCTATTACCATGTGTACCTTTAGAAGATAGCTCCATTTATTTTCCCTAGTCACTTAAATGGGAGAAGTTGCAGGTAAGGAAATATTAGAACATTCACTCTATTTATACTTTCTGACTCTATAACAGATAAATCATATACTAGGATAATTCATTCAAAGGACAATGGCACAGGCAGATTTCAGTTTTCTTGAAAACTTTGATTCACTTGCAAGGAGAACTAAATGATTGCACTTCTTCTGCATGTCTGAAAATACTTGAGTTTGTTGTTCATATCCTACTGCCATGAGCCATCAGTGGGATATCCTTATAACTTGGGATCTGGCTGTATACCTGTTCCCTTGTGCTCAGTGGAATGTCTGTATTCTAAGTCCACAAGCAGCACTTTTGCAAGAAAAGTCCTTTCCAGTCTGCCATCTCTGGAAGGTTTGTAGAGCAGGGATTGTTGCGGACAGTATCTGTGTGATGCCTGTGATGGATTTTTAGCTTTCTGGCCTATATTTTTCCAACTCCCTATCAGTAGAAAGCTTTTCTTGTCAATATTACATTATTTCAACCACGTTGTAACATTACTGTGGGGTGTGTGTGTTTCTGTTTTGTTGTGGGAGGAAAGGGCACAACTTAAAAAGAACAAAAAAATAAGCACGAGAGTCTTCAATCTGTCCACTTAAGGATATTGTGAGACTAGAGACTTTTGGGATGTTACCTCATTTAGGGATACTTGCAATAGATAAGAAATTGAACCTGGAATCAGAAAGATCTGGGTTCAAATCCCACTTCTGACATTTATAAGGTATATGATTCATGGCAAGTCATTTAAACTCTGTGCTTCCATTTCCTTTTTTCGTCATCGGCAAACATTGGGGGTGAGATTTGGACTCAAAGGCCTCTAAGGTCCTTTTCAGCTCCAAATTCATGTTTCTACAATTCTTCCTCCCACTCAATTATTTATGATAGTGAGGAAAATAATAAGCTACATTTTAATAATTGCAGCAAACTCTTTTTAAATCTTAAGGATGCTTCCCAGGACTTTCCATTTATATTGAATTCAGGGAGATTTGGGGAAGGAAGATGATGCCTTCTACTCCTTCTGGCATTTCTGAATTTCTTATCCCTCTGTGGTTCTTCTCTAAATTAGTACCAAGTCAGTCAACAACAGAACAAGTTCCTTAGTCATCTGAGCTCTTGGAAACTCTCACTCCCTTTAAGGCTAACCTCAAGTGCTACCTCTTTGGTGAGGCCTTTCCTGATTTTCCCTTAACTGTTAGTGCTCTATGCTCCCCTAAACTTATTTTGTATTTATTTAGCTGTGACCATGCAGTTTCTACCATAGTAGAATGTTAACTTCCTGAAAGCAAAGATTGCCTTGCTTTTGGTCTTTGTATTTCCAGTGCCTGGCACTAGAGCTGGCATTTAATAAATACTTGTGGAATTGAATTCACTTAAATGAAACATGTTTAGTAGGTATAGTGATAGTTCAGATGTCTAGTAACATTTGCATGAACTATCTCTCATACTCCATTTGAAAAATAAATATTACTACAAATTGCCCCAAATTCATTATTTTTACTGCTCCATCATTTGTTTCTGAATTTATTCCAGTGATTTTCTACCTATCTTTCAAGTTTCGTGTCATGTGACACACTGCAGCCAAATTCTCAAAGATTAGTTAATTTATCCCAGCTTTGGCAGGAAGCCATTGTTAGAAGCCAGGTTAAGTAGCCACTAACTACTCCACTTAGAAACACTAAATGTTTCTTTTCCTCTGAATGGTGACTTGGAAATTATAGTGTTCTTGTGGTTTGGTCAAAAATGCCTGCATTATACCATGGATGGAAAGGTGTAAAGGTTACACGACTTCTTGTAACTTACAAGGCAAATTTGTGGAAGATCTGATAGAGCCCAAGATATTGACAGATGACGTTAGAACTAGAGACACAGCGTGAGTAGCAGACAAAGCAATATATTTCTTAGGCAGATCTTGAAAAAATGTGCCCTGTAAATTGAAATGCTTTAGCTGAAGTTGTTATTGTAGATGCATGGATATAATATATATGCATGTAATAATAACAGCACTAGTAGACCTAGGCAATATAAGGAAAAGCTACACCCAGTTGACCCTCCTTTGCCTTATCACCTCAGCACCGATGTCTTCATAGATGAAGAAATAATCCAAAAATGTCAAATATAAGACACCCGATGTTGGAATCATGTATGTGCTAGATTTTTTTCATTAAATTGTCATCTTTATCTTATGCTTTTTTTCTCACTGATTGATGGGTGCAAATTCTACAATCTCAAAGGCACCATGACATGTGGTTCTAGGAAGTCTTATCTAGGAAAGGAGACCTAGACATGCTGGGTCCTTGAGCATGCCTGGCCATGGGTTTACTGGTCCCTGGACAGTCTCAAACACAACTGTTAAGGAATGAATGTAGGACAGTTAGCAGGCAAGCCCAAAGTGAAATTGTTAATCCATATAGTTTGGCTTCTGGAGGAGCTCTATCTCTCTGTTTGGTTGTAGCACCACTTGCAGTTCTTAGGGCCAACCACTTGGTGGCAGTAGTAACTCAGTGCAGGCCTACAGGGCCAGGATGGAAACTTCCTTGAATTAATTCCTTTTAAAGAGCTGAAGGAGTACAGAGTACCCCAGGCTTCTTCAGAATTAGGATCCTCTGCCTTATTTAGCTACTTTGGAATAGACTTTACAGTCCTGTCATTCTAGTTTGTGACCCAAGCAGGGCAGGACAGAGCAGAGCAAATGCTTGTAGTTTTGTGACTCCCAAACCTCATCTCCTTTGTGGGACACTCATTTGTCGCGTTCCAAAGGCAAAGACAGGAAGTGGCAAAGTCCAGTATTGGCTCTTGTTCATCGTGCAGCAGAATCCTGCAGGACTCAGCTTGCTGTATATAATGGGGTGGGGGAGACGCGTACCACAGCGAATCATGTCCCCAGAAGCCTAGCAAGTATACTCAGTAAAATTCTGATTTAGTACAATGGGTATAAATTGTGTACACACAGACAGTGAAAAACTGTAATATGCCATCCCATCTAAATGAGCTGATGCTATAAATGCAAGCCAATGTATTCCTCAGATAGGTCTGCTCGGCAATCCTGAGATTAAATAAATTAAGAACTGATTTTTGAAAAGTTGTCCTGTCTCCCTTTTACCAGAATAGAATTTGTAATAATGTAGTTTTAAATCCAGGATGTCATAGGAGTATATGCTATAACTATAGAGATGAGGCATCCTTGAGATAGTAAAAGGTCCGGAGGAGGACTTGTGTGATGTTGACTAGTACAAGGTGGGGTAGACCTTCTATGGAGGATTTATGGGAAAATATGGAAAAAATTACATAGGATAGGAAGGCAAGGAAGGGTTTTTTAAATTTACCTTCCACATTGGAGACATCATGAATCCACTAAAACAGTCAAGGGTGAAAATGAGATTTAATTTTATATACAGGACATACTTGCACTCTATGTTTCAGCCAAACTAGTCTTCTTGCCGTCCTTCACACAAAACGTTGCGTCTCTTACCTCAGAGCCCTTGCACGAGCTGTATTGTCCCTTCTCTTCATACCTAGAATGCATGCCCTTCTCATGTTTGCTTCTTAAAATTTCTAGCTTCCTTCAAAGATGAACTTAAGTGCCATTTCTTGTATTTGTTCTATAGGACAAATTTCCCCCATTACTTAGACCGACACTACTTTGCATGCGTTTTATATAATTTTTGGATTTACTTATTTGTGTGCACGTATCTGTAATGGTAAGCACACTGGGACTTTTTTTTTTTTTTACTGTATTCTCTTTTAGAATGCTAAAGTAATCAAGTGCCTTTGATCAAACCTTGCAAGATTGGAAGCCCTAGGCCCACACTCTTTTGCTAACTAGGTATGAAGTCTCAAGCCCATACCCTTTTGCTGATTAGGTATGAAGCCTTTGGGCCCTAAGAAGGATATACATACTCAGAGGTTAGCATTTTGCTTTGGGGCTCTCACTCACTGGAAGAGTGTTGTGTGATTTGACCAGACGAGACTCTGGGTAGCCACTGGAGACCCCAGCTTGAAAACCCAGATGTTGGTGCTTCCCTGGTAACTATGTACTGGGATGTTGGACAGAAAGCTAGAAGCCTGTCTACTAGTTTGTGTTATTTGATCTGTTGATATTTTCTATTTGTAATTTCTGTTTGTATTCTCTCTGATATATGTTTGATTAAAGTGAGATTGTCAACCCCTTAAAGTCGCTTTCCTTAGAAAAGCAGATCAAAGAACCTCTGCTGGCAGCCCTTCTGTGTGCTGGTGTTATTGGCCTTACATAGCCACAGTAGTGGCAAGCAGCATTGCTGTTACAGTCTCTTTCTTTCCATCTCCTTGTAGAATGTAAGCTTTTTTATAGCAGGCACTGCATTTTTGTTTGGAAAGAAGAAGGGAATGAGAAAAAAAGGGGATAAGGAGAGAATAGGAAAGAGAAAGGAAGAGAAGGGAAAAGGAAGGAAAGAGGAAAGCGAAGAGAGGGGAAAGGGAAGGCAAAGGAAGAGAAGGAGAGGGTAAGGGGAAAAGAAGGGAAAGTGATGGAAAGGAAAGGAAAGGGAAGGGAAGGGGACAGGAAAGGAAAAGGGAGGAAAGGCACAAAGAAGAAAGAACAGGAAAAGAGAGGAGGGGAAGAAAGGAGAGGAGAGAGGAGGAAAAGAGAAGAAAAGAGATGAAAGGGAAGGAAAGTCAAGAAATGAAGGAGGGAAGGTGAGTGAAGAGAAAAGGGAGTGACCAGAAAGCAGGAAAAAAAGGGAAGGCAAGGCAAAGAAAATGAAAAGAAAGGGCAGGAAGGAAGTAAAAAGAAAAGGAAGGCATCTTATTTATATGAAGCCAAATCAAGATATCATCTCTATTGGAAGTGACCTTTTTAAAAATAATTAAAAAAAGAAGTTCCATAATTAAAAACTTTCATTTTCTTGAAGCCATTAGGCAAATTAATTTATTACTGAGAACCTACTATTTACAATCTCTACTCAGAGTTCTCTCTGAATTTTTGAAAGTTATGCTGGAAGAGTTCATGGACTGATGAGTCTTATCAAGCTGAGGCTTTGGATGCTGGCAAAGCAGCGGGCTATATATTTACCACTGAAATACCAGGCAATCTAATTTCAGAGGAGTCTCTAAGTACATACGGAGTATTGTGCTAGGCAGTAAGAGAAACAAAAAAAATGTAGATATTGTTTGTTCTCTCTTGTAGTTTACACATAAACCAAAATCCCAATACACAATACTTGTTTTTGAAAGAGGTGTTTAGGAATAATAATATGAAGGGGGAGGAAGAAAAAGAAAAGGAGGATGACATTTATATAGTGATTCCAATTGTGTGCAGTACCTTACATACATTATCTTATTTAGACCTCTCAATAACCCACAGGTGTTATTCCCCATTTTATAGATGATGAATCTGTGCTGACACTAGTTTAGTAACTAGCCCAGATGTTTTAAGCATTGTTTTCAGTGAAAGTATATAAATCTTTTCAGCAACATTAACTTTAAATGTCTCTGTCCATGATGAAGAAATCTACTATAAGTAAAGATTGTTACATTACTAACTTACAGGAAAATAGGATGACACATGGGTATGTTTATCTGTGAATCTGTTTCCCTCTTAAGATGGCTCTACTCAATAATATATCCTCCTTTTTGGGGGTGGGGAGACATCAGGAACTGAGGCTAAGGGAAAAGAGCGGAGAATAAGCCAGTACATTTGTATTTTTTTTTTTTTGGCAGGGAATAAAGCAGGCATAGAGGCAGCCATCCAAATCACTTCTCCCCAATGAAAACTTTTCACAAAACAGTTTCACTCAAATTGATGTATTTGTGGTATTATTAGTGAATCTTAATTTTATTGCTGCCTGCTATGTAGCACTGAGCTTGATACTGAGGGGATATAGAGAAAAGACAGTAAGCAAAGTCCCTGCTCCAGAAAGCTATGAGTAAGTGAGAAATACATATTTGAAAAGTATTTACAATTTACAAGTATATCTCACTTTTGATTATATGTTTGTCCTAGAAAAGTTGTATATGGATTTATATATAACTGAATTACATCTTAAATATACTAGTTGGACTCACTGTTATAAAGAAAACCTATGATGAATCTTCTGCAAGATGAAAAATTCTTTTGAAGAACAAATAATTTCTACCTGTTAGAATTTATTTAAGTTGATGGGAAGAAAGAGTGTATTACAGGTAGGAGATATAGCATAGGTAAAAATATGGAGGCAAAGTGACCATGGAATATATATAGATAGTAAAGAGACTAGCATGATGAAAATGGAGAGCTTGTGTTGGGGCACAGAGTGAAATAAGAATGGAGTAATATAATGAAAGGTCTCTAAAAGTCAAACTGAGGAAATTTGATGTGATGTATCTTATTTAATCATTTTCTCCCTCACAGCACACTACTTCATAGTATGGTCTAAGACAGCAGAACCTCAAAAAATATTTGACTGAGTGAATGTGTGTACTATGATAGTTTCTTGGAGAAGGTAATGATGTGATGAAAGTGACATTTTGTTAGCAGTGAACTGTATTGATTGGAAGGAGAAGAGACAAAGGGGAGGCTAATGTAATGATGAAGGTGAGGTAATGACTATCCAAACTTCAGTGGTATCAATGGGTCTGGAAAAAAAGTAGGCAAATCTGATATAAGTATAGAAGAAAGAAACAACACGGACTTGGGGATATAGGGAATGAAAGAAAGGAAAAAATCGAAGATCTCTTCAGGTTACTAGCCAGCAAAACTGGAAGTGCAATGGTACTATTGACCAAAATAGGATAGTTTGGAAAAGGAGTCCATTTATGGAAAACAATGATGAAATTAAACTTGAGACATGCTGAGTTTAAAGTAACTACAGGATAACCAAGTTAGGATGTGTGTACTACTGGCAATTGGTGTTAAATAGAACTAGAGTATTAGATCTAAATAACAAGGGAAAGGGGCAGCTAAGTGGCACACCGGATAGAGCACTGGCCTTGGAATGAGGAGGACCTGAATTCAAAACCAATCTCAGACACTTACTATGTGACTAGTTATATGACTCCAGGCAAGTAACTTAATCCGATTCCCTCAAAAAGAAAAGGAAAAAAAAACGAACAAGGGAGTTAGAAAAGCATGAATGGGGTGCTCAAGAAAGTCATGTTTCAACCTAGACAGACCTGGCCTGGCTGTAGGTACAGATCCTTTTGGATTGCTGAATAAAAGGGAAACTGTTGTCACTTAGGTGTGTGTTGCTATTATATTTTCATTATGAAAGGAGCAAAGCATTTTTACTATCATACAAACCTTGGAGGTGAGAGGGACTAATCACTTTGCCAATCTTGGTGAAAAGTGAATATACTGCCTCATCACTGCAGCAAAGCAAAAGCCAGTCTCAAACACTGACCCACCCCTGGGTTGGTGGGAGTAGAAGAAGTTAAGAAGGAGAAAGGAAAAAAGAAACAGGATAGCCATGAATACTGGTACTGAAGTGGGGGATAGAAGATGCAGAGATATCGATGAGAGGTGGTGAACAGGGAAGTGAAGGAGGTGAAATTCCAAAATCTATCTCTCGGTGAAGATCTGAAGTACTTTCTCCAAGTCAGGGAGTCTTTGGTTGCTCCATTTGATAAATAAATTTTTGTTGAATAAGTGTCTGAATTACACCAATCCACAGAAGTGTGCCTAGCTTCTTTTTTAGTTAGGAATATAGGTGCTTGAGGTTATACGGGAATTATGAAAATAATTATAGAATGTTCACCAATACATCAAAGATTGGCGATTTTGATGGACTGAGAACCCTTGCCACCAAGGCAGATTGCAGTTTGTCTGAAGTCAGGTCTTAGACAATTCATTCAGTGAGTGAACTTGGTAGTAAATGTGAAAGGTAGGGGTTGAACCCATTCTTCCTCATGTCAAACCTAACACACCTATCTGTCATACTTATTCTTATAGAAAGGTTGCTCTGAACTTTTGATTCAATTGGCATAGGGAAATGCTCTCTATCAACTTGTATTTTTTAAAATAAGTTCTTATTGATGTCTTTTGTTTTTTTTTACACTGTCCTACTTTTCCCCAGTATCCCTTCCTCCTCCCCTCTTAGAAAGTCATTTCATATAACAAATAGTATTTCATAAAAACAAAAAAAGAAGAGGAAAAAATCATCAAAACTGATCAATACATTGAAAAAATCTAAAAGCACACAATGTGCAACACCTGGGGACCTCCCACCTCCATGAAGGGGTGAGTTGAGGGTGTCCTCTCATATCTCTTATGTCAAGTTATGCTGTTTTTTTTAATAATTTTGCTACATTTGCTTCTGATTTTATTTTTGCATGAGGTTGTACATTGTATTGTGTATATTATTTTCTTGGCTTTGCTTACTTCACTATGCAGCAGCTCATAGAGATCTTTCCATGCTTTTTGGTTTTCATCATATACATCATTTTTTTTACACAGCAGTGAAATTTTGTTCCATTCAAGTAGTACAATTTGTCTAGCTATTCCCCAAATTGATGGGCATTTACTTTGTTTCTAATTCTTTGCTATCACAAAAGATGCTACTATAGATAATTTTGTGTATATAAGGACTTTCTTATTATCAATGACTTTCTTGGGGCATAATCTTAGCAATACAATCTCTCTGTCTAAGGGTATAGATTTTTAGTCACTTTATTTGCATAATTCCAAATTGCTTTCCAAAATGATTGTACCAATTCATAGCTCTACCAATAATTCATTAGTGTACCTATCATCTCATAACCTCTCCAACATTGACTTTATTGCTGTACGGTCATTTTTAGTCATGTCTGACTCTTTGTGACCCCTTTGGGTTTTCTTGGCAAAGATACTGGAGTAGTTTGCTATTTCCTTCTCCAGCTCATTTTCCAGATGAAGAAACAGAGGCAAAAAGAGGTAAGTGACCTGCCCGGGGTCACATAACTATTAATTGTCTAAGGCCAGATTTGAACTCAGATATTCCTGACTCCAGGCCTGGTGCTCCATCCACTGCACCATCTAACAGTCCCCAATACTTACTACTGCCATTTTGGGGGTCATCTTTGCCAGTTTTCAGGATGTGAGGTGAAACTTAAGAATTGTTTTGTCCTGCATTTCTATTATTAGTGATTTGGAGAATTCTTTCAAATGGTTGGTAATACTTTGCAATTGTTTTCGGAACTGTTTTTTCACATCCTTTGGCTATTTATCTATTGGGGAATGGCTATTAAGTTACATATATAACATATGTACACATACATATGCAATCATACATATTGTACATATATATGTATGTGTGTATATATGTATATATGTTCATTGTTAATATATTTTGAATGACAAACATTTACCATGGAAATTTGATACAAAAGAATTTCCCCCAATTGAGTACTTCCCTTCTTTTCCTAGGTATTTTGATTTTGTCTGTGCAGAAATTTTTAGTTTCATGTAATAAAATTTATCTATTTTATCTTTTGTAATTATCTCCACCCCTTATATGATTAAGGAAACACCTTCCACTCATAACTGTGAGAGGCATTTGATGTTTTTCTATTCCAATTTTTAGTAGTATAATCTGTAACATTAAGATCATATGTCTATTTAAAATGAATTATGGAACATCTTTTCCATTATATTGAATTTCATTGTTCCTGATTCTCCCTTGACTTTTCTGTTCTGTTCTTTTCTTTCTATTTTTAAAATAATACCAGATAGTTTTGATGATTTCTGTTTTATAATATAGTTCGAAGTCTGGAAGTGCTATTCCCCCTTTGTCCTTACATGTTATTATACTTTCTCTTGATAGTCTAGAGATTTTATTTTTCCAGATGAAATTTCCTTTTTTAAAAAATCAAGTTCTAGAAAGTATCCCCTTGGTTTTTTTACTGGTATAACATCAAAAGTGTATATGCATATGCAGATACGGATATGCAAATTAAGGGAGATACCCATCAAGCTTGCTTTTAAGTCCCCCAAAAGGCAATTAGTCTCTTAAGATTTTTTCCACTCACACTTATTTATTTTTAATAAGTAAAAAATCCTTCTCTACCTCTTCATAACATCAGATTAATTCCACTCAAGTGAGGCATCATTCTACATTGTTAACAAAGAGATCTAAGCCTTCAAATTCACACCACAGATAATTTTCTTTCTCAAACTGTCCAAAAGTCCACTTAAAACCAACATTTCTTCATACATAGACATGTTTTATCAGCTTACATGAACACAAAGTTCTTTTTCCATTCATATTAAATATCAAAATATTCATCCATAACAGTGGCAATATCTTACATCCCTTGACAATAAATACAACTCTTTTCCTTTACACAAAATTACTTTTATACCCATTCACCATTATTTGCTTTCTGTGAAAAAAATATTAACGAGATAAGTTGATGTACATTAGTACATTAGTATCATTATGGTACCTGCACATTCACAGTCAATGCCCTCTGACTAAACTACTGCACCTTCTTGGAACTCACTGTTTCCACTCCTCTGAGTTTATTTCTTTTGAATTGTCCAAAGGAGTCCTTTGAAAAGGGATCAATCTTCCAAAGCCTTTCAGGTTAAAGTAGCTGTACACTCCCCGACCATGGACTTTTTGGACTTTTGCTTTCTTTCACAAAAGAGACAGAAAAGAAGTGTAAAGTTATATTTCTACATTTTGCCTTAAATGTTTTTATAAAGCTTACAGAAGATAAGGCCAGCCCTCCTTTGCTTCTATGTACCTCTAACTTCCAACCCACCTTCACTGGATGCATATTTGTCTTATCTCTGAAAGAGGAATTCACCTCACCTCTCTTCTGTGCTCCTGTGCATTAGGTAAACACTTTAAGATGGAACTTTTGTTATTGGCTAACAGTTTTACCCTATTTTAAACACTAGAAGTAAAAGGGAACATTGAGAAAAGAATGAATCTTTTAAAGACCCAGTTGTCTTTTTGAATAGCCTTCCCTCTAGCTTCCAGAGGGAAGCAGGGAATGGAAATGAATGCCTAAACTGTGTGAGCATTTGGGTCATCCCTGGAGAGACTGAAGGGGAGTGAGAAGAGTCAGTGCTTCTTCCTTCCTAAACAACTTCAATAGAGGTGCAGATTCTTCCCATGCTTGGGACCACCATCATTTCTGACTCAACATCATTCAGTTTAATATTGGTTTTATGTGGAGCAACATTAAGAAAGACCATAGCAGCTTTTCCCTGATAGCTCCTGTTGCCTTTCTGAGAGTCTTCTTCCCACAATCCCTTTGCAGATAAAGTTCAGGGGCAGCCAAGATCTTGGGGAGTTGGAAAAACTGTCTACTTAGAAGGTGGGTCCCCTTTCCCTTTGAGTTTCTGAGTCATTACCCCCACTGCGAATAGTACCCAGGACAGGCTACCCTAGAAAGAAATTGAATACAGGTAAAGGCCCAGTGAAGGACTGAAAATCATCTGTCCAAGGTCCAGCCTATTGGAATGCAAAGAGATATAATAAGTAGAATTCCAGGTTTTGGGTCATAGCTGCTCATGAAACATGGGAGGGGTGTCTATTTTTAGTTCTATTTCTATGTGTAAGGGGGACTCACAGAGATCAACTCTCAGATCTTGCAAAGTATCAAGGCAATACTGGAACTGTGGAGGAGTGAAGTAAATAATCTTGATATTGTGTAAGAGGGAAGTAGAAATGGTCACTTAACCTGGATTTTATCAACAATGAGCAGAAAATACAAAAACCACTTTGGTCAGGGCCTTTTTCACATTAATCCTCTTATTAAAGTTTTGGGTAGTTTCATTCACAACTAGCTCAGCATGGAGTAAGAAGACCAAATAAGCAATGACATACGTCATAGACAAGAAGGGTATTAAAAAATATGTCTTATAATGATTAATTACTCATTCGAATACCTTAAGGCACAACATATTTATACTGTAGCATATGATTAAGAAACCTAGGGGGATTTACAATTGTCAGATGAAACTCTGTCATTAGGAAAAAGCAAGATAGGAATAATTATTATGTAAGAAAAATTGGTTTGACTATCTGTCTGGAATTTTAAGAACTCAACGCTTCCCCTTTGTAAGAGGGCTGAAAAATATATTTTCTCTCTGGCAGCTATTTAAAATTCCATGTAATTTATTTTGAAATGTTTTCAAAATAGCATAAGGAAAGTTCTCATATGCAGGATTTTATTGCAGTTTAAATTATTCCAAGTTGTTGGCAGCAAATTATCAAGCATCTCTGTCAATATTCAATTCTCCTGATGCTCTCCGTTCACTCCCAGGGAGAGCAGAGATATCATTAATCAACTCTACATGGAATTGACTTTTGAGTAAACTGAGGGAGATGTGGTGGTAGAAATGCCCCCATGATTATAGTGTACTAAAAATACCAACTTCAAATGTAAATTAAGAGTCTATCTGGTCCAAGTGAGGGAGAACCTGCGGTCTCGAGGCTACATGCGGCCCTCTAGGTCCTCAAGTGCAGTCCTTTGACTGAATCCAAACTTCACAAAACAAATTTGTGGAGTTTTGATTCAGTCAAAGGGCTGCACTTGAGGACCTAGAGGGCCATATGTGGCCTTGAGGCCGCAGGTTCCCCACCTCTGATCTAGTCATTCTTGGAGCTTACAGGAATTTTTTTCTAGGCTACTGCTGAAGACTGGGCACATTTGGCTCCCAAAAAAGAATAATAAGCTCCTTCATTCAAACTTTTATTCAACAAAGATTTACTGAATGAAAGACCCTGCAGTGTAGCAGGAAGAGCACTTGGAATCAGGAGATCTGACTCTGGGTATGTCACTTAGACTGTCTGAGCTCCAGCTTCCTCATCTGTAAAGTGGGAACAATGCTATGTGTACCACCCACATTAATGGGTGGTTGAGATTAAAGCACTCTGTAAAATTGAAAATGTTATATAAAAATGAACTATTATTATTATTAAGCTCAAAACATTGTGCTAGGGTGCTCTATTTTGAACACTGTATCTTTAGGATCAGAAGTCATAGGAGCTTACACCTGAATAATGCTTTAAGGTTTAAAAAGAGCTTCACATAATTATCTCATTTGATCCTCATAGCTACCCTATGACATAGATGCTATTACAATTCCCATTTTACAGATGAGGAAACAAACTGGGAAAAGTTAAATGACTTGCCCCAGCTCACACAGCTAGTGTCTGAGAAAATATTCCAACTCAGGTCATCTTGACTCCAGGTCCAGAACTCTATCTGATGGGATACCCACGCACCATTACTCTCATGTCACACCATGGAAACCCACCCAATTCAAATTCAGACATGCTCAGAAACTAATCCGGGCTTTCAGCATTCTTTTGGATGTTAGGGTTTTTAACACCACAGCACTGTCACCCTTCAATAAACTTTATCACCCTCTCCTGAAAAAAAAAAGATGTTCATCTTTAATGTTTACATGAAAAGTAATCAGGTGTAACCATATGTAAAAAAGACATTGTGCTCTGGGATGGAACAGTAGTAGCAGCAAATGTTCAGTGTATCTCTTTCAAGAAATTTACAAGGAGATATTTCAAAGGAAAAGCAAAAAAAAAAGTATGAATGGTGCTTTTATACCTTCCCCTTGACCCAATTAGGACGGTGAAATCATGGAAAATGAAAAAAATAGAATTACTTTTAGTCCTCACAAGTGACTATAATAGGGCTTCAGGAACCCCAGAGCAATTCCCAAATGTATTCCTTGTCTGTTAAATTCCAGCTCCCTTAGGGATTACCCTTGGAGAGGGTTTTTTTTTTAAATGTCAGCTTCTACAGTGACTTTTCATAAAGCATCATGAGTATGCCCTGACCACAGGCTCCAGAACTTATAACAGTATTTGGCTTGATTGTTGAAAGGCATGGGACAACAAGAATATGTGGAAAATTTTCCAGACTTGATTATCCTTGATTGTTTTATGTGATAGGAAATCAATGTTTTGGCAGGAAATATTCTTTTGTTGTGATGGGTCGTATACATTTTTTTTTTAAAAAACCAGGTTTTCATGAAAGATTGTTTGTCCCACCTCTGACACACACGGACTGAGTAACTCTACTATGCTTAACCTCTCAATGCCCTAAAACACTCTAAATTTTTAAGTCAAAGTTGAGCTGTTCACCTACATTAGTGGCAGGAGCCCAACATTGGACATTTCTATACAAATGAAATCATACAAATTTCTTTTTTGATAAGCTGAAGCACATCTGGAGCAAAATAACTAAGATAGCCAGGGTAATTGAGAAAATCCAATTATTGAAAGAACTGGTAATAGGTCAGAGAGCAGACTTAGAGGACCATGATAATCCAGCAATAGTAGCCTATATATATATATATATATATGTATATACGTATAAATCTGACATTATATGTTCCACACCTATAGTCCTCCCTCTGTTAAGAAGCAGGAAGACATGCTTTTTCATATGGCTTCTTCGGAAACAAGCTTGGTCATTATACTTTCCTGCTTTATTTCCAATAGTTTTATTGTTACTATACTTTCCATTTATATTGTAGTAGTCATCATATATGTTATTTTCCTGGCTCTGTTTAGTTTACTTTGCATAATTTCATATTAATCTTCCCATGCTTCTTTGTATTCATTGTCTTCATTGTTTCCTATAACTCAGTATTATTCCATCATATTCATGTGCTACAACTTGTTTAGCCATTCCCCAATCTATGGGTATTTACTTTGTTTCTAGTCCTTTGAATCTAAAAAAAAGTCCTATCATATATATATATATATATACATATATGTATATTTCGCTTTATGTGGGACCTTTTTTTTTTGTCATTGACCTCTTTGAGGGCATATACCTAGTAGTAGAATCTCTGAGTCAAAGGATATGTATATATTAATCACTTTCTTCACGTAATTACGAATTACTTTATAGAACGGTCGAACCAATTCACAACTCTACCAACAACTCATTAGTGGGTCTCTTTCTACAAGAGACATTATTTTAAATGGTAATAACCTATGTAATTGATCTACATAACGCAGACTATTGGCATCAACTTAATCTACCATTCAGTTGTAGATATAGAAATTATCTTTGAGTTCACTGGAAGCATAATCATGTGGCATTTTCAAAATAAATGCACCTCAGCAAGAAACATGACATTTTCAAATCATGTGATAATGTTCTATAGATGGCTACATTGCCACAGGCAGGCATTTAATGAGAAATTACATACCAATATATCAATAGTGAAATATTTCCCTTGGGAAGGTATAGTTTTGAATTTGGAGTATAATAATCAAAAAAGAAATGAAAGAAATCATGAGTTCTTTCCACTAGATCGTACCCATGGTCACTGGCTTGAAAGCAGTTTTTACATTTTTACATGCTGACAAAGAATTGTCAGCACTGTTTGTAGTTTTGGCTGAATCTCATTTAATTTCCAAAAAGCTCAGCTTTGTTCTTGGTGTGCTCATAAACCATGTGGCAAATAAAGTTGGAATGCAAATAGTGACTCAGTATTATAGCCTATCCAAATGATTGTTGTGAAGTGGGTCACTGGCTAGCAGTTCATCTGTTCTCAGAAATTAATAGAAAACAACTCTTGGAAGCTAGCCTAGATTGGCATCCACTTAGGGGATCTTTCCTTCCAAACTGAAAAAAAAGTTAGTGCTGTCAAATAACAAAATAATATACTGTTATTAAGCAAATTCAAAAGCTACAGTAGTATCGGAGATAGAGAAATAGTAATTTGTTAAACTATGCAGCCACAAAACACTAAAGATGGCAGCTCACGGAAGGGTCAAACCATTATTTTAGCAGAAATAAACTTTTATTGAAATGCTCTTTAAATTTTCTTTTAAAGATGAATATTAATTTCCTACAAATTCATCTTTGGTTTCCTTACAGATTCAACAATAAGTAGCTCTAACTGTATTACCTCTCAAATCATGTAGGCACTGGAAATTTGAATTATTTAAAGTCAAATTGCAAATATAATGGGGGTCTAGCACATCATCAGACTGCTAAAATAGTGTCTCCATGTGAAGGAGACTAAGGAATGTTTTCTGGGAAAGTTGGGAAAGAATTAAATGCGAGGACTTTTTGCCACTTGTTCCAGTGGTCTACCATATGGTTGGGAGGTACTTTTGTCTACTAGCCACATAGCCAGAACTGATGGCTTTTTCAAAAGCAACAAAGTCAGCTCTGGCCACCTCTTTGTGGCGCTCATGCATGGGGAGCTAGTTAACTCTGTCACTCAGTACATTTAATAAAGCATACTATATAAGAGTACAGGTCCTGGAGACTTTCCTTACTGAGGCCATGCAGTTTCTGATAAATGGTCCTAAGTCCCAAGTTTTATTTTTACTCATTCTTTCCTCTTTTATAGAAAGTGGAATCTTTGATGTTGGGAGTTTCAAAGACTAGGAGTATTAGCCACAGGAACCCAACAATCTAAGCTTGTGTTGCAACCAGTCTAGCACAGAGTAATCACCTGCAGTGATCTTCAGGACTTCAGCCCAGTTGATGTTGGCATTGACGTTCCCTTTGGATGTGGCCTTGGTGGTAGCAATGCTCCTGAGGAACTTAGCTTAATTGTAAGCTTAATCCTCCACCTCCTCTCCAAGAAGTTGGAAGGAAACATATTTATGAAATGTTGGTGAGAATATTTGCAAATTTGTTCTTGCTATATCTATGAAGTAAATATTCCTTTGAAAAACCCACCCAGTGACAAATGGCTACATCGATTTGAAGTTCTAGTTGCAGGAAAACTCAATGAAGGCTCTAGCTAATGGAAGATAATGGAGATACCTCACAAACCCTTAGGGTGCCCTATCACTCTCAGGGCCTGATGTAACAGACCTGGCCTGGAGAGAGTTGGACCAGAGCATATACCAAGTTACATAAGCTTAGAGTTTCTACATCTAGAGCTCCATAAAAGACTGACTTGCCATCATTGGAGTAATCATAGAATGTAAGAACTAGGAGGCACCTTTGGTATTATCTAGTTCAACTTCTTAATTTTATAAATGGGGAAACTGAGGGGGGGAAGTAGATTTCTCCAAGATAGGGCTAATTGGTATCCACTATGACATAGCAACCTCCTGTTAGCAGCCAGAGCAACCCTGTTTCTTTAAGTAGAATCAAGGGGGTAGGATTATATCCACTCTTCCTGGTTTAATATATACATATATACATACATACATATATATATATACATATATACAGATATGTGTGTATATCTTTAAGGTTTACAAAACACTTTACATATATTATCTTATTTTGTCCTCACAATAACCCTAGAAAGTAGCAGCTGTTATTTTTTTAATTTTATAAGTGAGGAAACTAAGACTGAGAGATATTAAGTGAATAAATGAATGAATAAAGCATGAATGCATAAAGCAAAGGGTTTATAATGTACAAAACACTAAGCACTGGAGATCCAAATGGAAAGGCAAGACAGTCTCAGCTTTCAAGAACTCACATTCTATTGGGGGAGACAACATATATTAAGGTTTTAGTTGCAAGTCAGATGGAGTTATCTCATTGTCCTTAGAGTACAGTGGCAAAGCAGATGTTAATATCTCTTATTTAATGTCATTTCACTGATAAAAATCATATCAGTCTCTAGCATTGAACCATTTGACAGTGCCAAGGACTTTTGACAAAAATAAGAACTTTCTTTTCTGAATCTTCAATAGATGTGTCTGTAGCACTTGCACAAGCAGGATTTGAACTCAGACCTTGACTCAAAGTCCAGTGCTGTAATCATTACATCACCTAGCTGCCTAAAAAGATAACAAATGGGGGAAAAGAGAGCAGAAGCCCAAACCTATCTAGAGATAGAAATTAGAGTGTTCTGAAAACTTGCCTTGATCTTTCTCTCTCAGTGACCTGTTGTTTTGAGCACATATTTGAATTAATCTTCCCTTGTCTTGGATCTTGTTTGCTGATTAGCTATCTAAGCTTGTTGCTATGATACTTGGACACTTTGCTTCTGGCCCCTCACACATTGCTTTGCTAATCCAATATTCTCACTGTACTTAGACAAGTCTCTTGCTTATGTCTAGCCCCTTAGATATTTCTCTGGTATTTCTCTTCTTCCTACACAGCAGTTGAGCATGGAGAAGCTTAACCGTTTACCTATCCTCTAGTCCCCAAGTCTCTCTTGTTAGGTGAGGCTTATGGATACTTTTGGAGGACAGCAAGATGCTGATCATCATGGGCCCAATTCCATTTCCAGTCCAGATGGAACAGGACAGTCTTGCTTTTCTCCAGGCTAGGGGCAGGGAACCTGTGGCCTCAAGGCCACATGTGGCCCTTTAGGTCCTCAAGTGTGGCACTTTGACCGAATCCAAACTTTACAGAACAAATCTCCTTGATAATGGGATTTGTTCTGTAAAACTTGGACTCAGTCAAAGGGATACACCCAAGGACCTAGAAAGCCACATGTGGCTTAAGGCCACAGATTCCCCACCCCTGCTCTCGGCATAAATTCCCTGCTTCACATCATGGGGGATCTAGTAATAGTCTTGGTTGCTCTCTGTCAAGAACTGGAGGAATTCTTGTCCAGAATGCATTGCTTCTCATAGCACCTTATATATGATAGTACCAGTAGCAAAATTTGAGCACCTGGGAAAGGGGTGCCAAGAGGAGAATGAATGGTTCTTCTGGTATAGTTATAAAACCTACATCTGGCCCTGAGAAAAATCCCTAAATCCTTCTATCAAATTTATTGCCAGTCCTGCCAGTCTCCTAGAGTTTTTCATAATAGTAATAATAATAATGGCTTCCATTCATTTAGCATTGTAAAGTTTGAGAAGTGCTTTACATGCTATCTTTTGTGATCCTCACAACAACCATGGGTGGTAGATACTCTTATTGTCCCCATTTTGCAAATGATTATGGAGAAATGGAGAGATGTTACATGTTTAGAGAAGGGCAAATATACCACTTTCAAAAGAGGGAACAATGATGGAATCTTTAAACTATAACCTTGTGAATATGACTTTTATTCTTAGGAAATGTTTGGAATGTAAAATTAACAAGATCATCTCTAAACATTTAGAAATAGAATTGCTGATCACAAAAGCTACCATGCCTTCATACTATGCATATTTGTTATAAGAATAATTTTCTTTCCTTCTTTTTTTGGATGGGGGAAGGTAGGGCAATTGGGGTTAAGTGACTTGCCCAAGGTCACACAGCTAGTGAGTGTGTCAAGTGTCTGAACTCAGACCTCCTGACTCCAGGGCTGGTGCTCTACTCACTGCCCCAATAATTTCTTTTTCAGTGAAGGAAGGATAAAAAAATGCTTGTTAATTTTTTTTAAACAAACTTAGTTTAAAAAGGACAGCTTATATCCAACCAACCTCATTTGCTTTTTAAAGGAAGTACTAGAATAAAAAATCTAATTAAAAAAAAATAAAGAACTACCAGACCAGTAGTTTGGTAACATGTAACAAAGTCTGCCTAATTTAAGCACTGTGTTTGACAAAGGCTCTCATATGATCTTTGAAGGAAAGAAGAAATGTAACTTCCCGGATAATAATTAGGTAGATTTGGAACTGGATGAATGATTAACTTAATAAGAAGTCACTAATGGGTCAATGTCAACTTGGAAGGAAATTTCTAACAGAGTACCTCTGGGATACCTTAGATGCTGTGTGGAATAATATTTTTATCAGTGACTTGAATGGTTACATAGATGACCTTTATCAACTTATCAAATTTGCTAATAATGTAAAGCATGAGAGATAGTCAACATAATGGATGATGGAGTCAGGATCTAGGTTTATTGAGGAGAGTGAGGTGGATACCTTGTCACTACTATTGATGCTATGTCATTTCTATAATTGCCTCTTCTTTGAGCTGTGTAAACAGTGTGACCCCTTCCTTTACTTTCCCTTCCCTCTCTCTCCTTTCATAAGCTTAATTTTCATTTCCTCATGCTCTTTTTTTTTTGCCTTTATTGTCATTAGCAGTGAGATAATATGTCCAACACTAACTAGTTGCTATCCTCAATCTAAATAATCAATAGTTGAGGGAAACACTGTTCAGGTTCTGGAATCTGCATATATTTACAGAAGTTAGAAACAAAAACAAAACAAAAATCCCCACCTTCTTCCAGGAGCTACAAAAAAAGCTGAGTCCCAATTAGTGCAAATAATGAATGTCATAAAGTGGCCCACTGAATTTAAATTCATACTATTTGAAATTATAATTAAATATGGTAATTAGTTCTAGTCCAGTGGAAATATGCAATGTAAATTCAAATAATGTGACTACTTCATAAGATTCACTTTTCATACTACTTGGGAGCTAATAATTATCTTACCCTTCCAATAATCTCCATTCAACTGACTATAAAAAAGTCATTAGGAAGTGAAAACTTTGATTATATCTTCACTATTCGCTCTCCCATTTCAGTGAGAAAGTTTCGATGTGACTAGTAAGTTCTCAAAGAAACTGCAGTTCTGAAAAATCTGGGAAAGTCTAATGCTGCCTCCTTTTGCTTTGATGATCTTTTGATTAGATCTTTTCCATAGCCCCGTATGTCTGTATGCCCTATTCTAATGCATCTATGAAACTTTTTTGTGGCTATGATTAACTGTGTCATTTTTTTCAGTCTTTTAGTAGAGATGCAAGTGTAGCCTTTTAGTGAATCAATGCACTAGTGGAATGTCTGTCTTAGTAATTGCTTACCTGCTAGCCAATCCCTGGTTTCATGCGTGAAATTTTTTTCTTTTGCTTTCTTTGGCCTCACCTACAGCTACCATTAAGAAAGTCCATCCCAGAAGGAGCAGGATATTTCACTATGCGATGGCTAGTGCTCTGTTATACCCCCTATTCTGATGAATCAAGTGGGTCTCAGAAGGTTGTACCTCAGAAAAGAGACTGAGCAACTTGCTTGGGTCATTTTCATCTAGTGGACCAATTCATGCAGAAGAAGCTCTGTTTCACTCTAATCCCCAAAAGGACATAGAAACTCTAAGTCCATAGGCTCCAAGAAAGAGCCTTGATCTTGGGATACACAGAAAATATGACCCCCCACTTGATTCAGCAATATTTGACTTATTCATGGGGGTAAAACATACAGAATTCAGAAGACAGATTAAAAGAATAGGTCACTAAACTCCATGAGACCATATTCTTTGAGTCATGGAGTTATGTAATGTTTCTCTCCAAATATGCTCCCAAAGCTCTGAAAACAATCTAGTATGCTATAGATATGTCATGATCCATGAACCTCATTTTGCTGCCCACCTCTGCTGCCTTCAGGGACCCCAACTAAATTCTAGAGTGCATTCTGCTTACCTTTAGCAAGTAAGTGAAATTTCAGAGGTTCAGTTGTTTCAGCATTATAAGTGGTAGCCTGCTTCATAGATTAGTCAGCCTTCAGAACCATGGACAGGAGTAAGTACATGTCCTCTTCCGCTGGCAATAAAAGAGAGTAGCCTCTTGGTTTAACTCTGAACAGGAAATTGTGAAAAAACATTTTTCAATATATGTAAAAAATGATCTAGCTCATATTCAGATTGCTGGGATGTCACAGAATTTCTTTCAAAAACTAGATCTACTGAAACTTAATATGTGTTAGTTCAGGAATTATCACTGGAGGGAATTTTCACCTTTCAGGTAATTCTTAGATGTTCATTCTGTTGATAATACTGAATATTTTTAATGTTTATTTTTTTTTTATTAAATTTAAGAGATGATAGATAATAGAATTACTTGAATTAAGCATGTATTTTAACACCGTGCTGACCTGTCAAGACTAACAATTTGACTCAATGTATTTGACAATGTGTGACTCTGGGCAAGTTACTTAACCCTGTTTGCCTCAGTTCCTCATCTGTAAAATGAATTGGAGCTGGAAATGGCAAACCACTCCAGTATCTTTGCCAAGAAAATCCCAAATGGGGTCGTGAAGAGTCAGACATGACTGAAATGACTGAACAACGATATTTCGCAATAAAAATAGTTTTCCTATTTGATTTTCTGTAAGTGCCTTGATTGCCTATGAATTCGACAATTATATTTGGTTAAAATTTAGATTTCAAGTTCTTATAGTATATAACTGGAATATTAGATCAGTAACATAATGCCTGTATTTTGTGGAATATCCTATATATTTTTTTTGCTAGACAAACTAAGAATCAGCATGTACCAATGTTTGTCTTACAGATTCTTATGTATTAGTAATATTTATTAGACAATTCGTATATATTATTTACACGCATATATCATATACGTATATTTCTAATTATGACTCATGCTTAAATCTGAATATTCTTGGTATAGATCACATCTATCTTGGTCAAGCCAAGACATGAATGAAATCTTGAGGAAGTTTCAATCGACTTAGATTTAAGTTGTTGTGGAGCCATTATTGTTGAGGTTGTCAGCCTACTCATTAGTTTCAGCTCACTGGCAATGTTTTAGAGTGCCATAGTTAAACAGTTTACTCTTGGCTTCTAGTAATGACAAATAACATTCCAATGGCTTTGAAAGGCCTTATGAAAAATTTTAAAGTATAGTAAATGACTTTTGAACCAAGTAGCTTTTTAGCCGTAAGGGGGAGGGAGAGTTATTGCTTCTGGTGGAAGATTTAAATTCACATGGGATAAATAATGTGAGACTCTAAAGCAAATAAGAATGAGGATATTAATGATCACTGCCACTTTTACAGCTGTCCCTGACACAGTGACCCAAGATTACTGTTGCACTGACTACAGGATTCTTAAATAGTGTTTCCATAATAAGAATGAAGCAAAACTATATTATGTCTATATATGCTTATAAATAATAAATAAATGTGTATAATACACATATATTTCCTCTGATGTTGGCAATAAAAAAGGAATTTCTCAGTTTAATTCTAAAGAGAAAATGATTAGTAAAAGCCACTAATACTTCAACTGGTTATAAGGCATCAGACACTAGAAGAGCAAATGATTTAGCATAAATGGAGGCCAACCTAATGAGATTTGCAGGTCATACTACTTATTCCATTCAAGGACAAATAAACTATAATGCATGGGAGTGAAAGATGTCATTGAAAACTGACTTGATATTTATGAAAAGAATATTACAATATTAAGTTATCAGGATGACTGAGAATATTTGATAGAGTAATGGAGGCTCATGTTAATGACATTTCAGTTTGAACATAAGTAATGCTACATTCCCTGCTCCATCTCTGCCCCCACCCCGCCTCCTCCCCACCAAACAACTCAAATATTGCTACCACCTGAATTGTTCTTTTAGATAAGGTAGTATAATATATGGAAAGAACAATATTTCTGTAGTAACAAGACCTAGGTTCAAGTTTTGGAATTTACACTAAATTTGTGAGTTTGGGCAAGTGACTTAAATAATAATGGCTGATATTATTTAATATTTGAAGGTTTACAAAACACTTTACATATGCTACTTCACTTGATCGTCATGAAAACCCTGTGGAATAGGTACTATAGGTATCATCAACTTCTTTTCCTAGAATTTAGAACCTAGAAGAAAACATTCAGAGAAGCTAAGTGATTTGCTTATCATCATAGTGCTAATGTGACAGGAAGGTAATTCCTGACTCCAGATACAGCATCCTCCACCATATCACACTGTTGCTTTGAGATCCTGTTCCTTTTCTCTGTAAAATGGGGACAATAAAAGCTATACTCCTGTAAGGACTTCAGTAGTCTCCCCATCCCACTAAAAGAAGAACTCTCCAGAGAAGTTCAAATCCCTTGAGTCATCCTGTCAAAGTAAGACCTGAAGTAATGACCTCTTTTCTCTTCAGCTAGCAGGGAGTTTAAAAATCAACTAGTGGACATTTTTCGGGCATTCTTCTCAGCACAAATTAAGACTAGTCAGTCCCAGCTCTGAACTCATTTCTCCATCTCCCCAATGCCTGGTCCTACTTGGTCCAGATAAAAACACTATAAAAACTCACTGGACTTTTACCCTTTTGAGTGCCCCATTCCACTGGGCTCTACCAAACCCGACTTGCTTCCATCACTCTTGACTTACTTGTCTTATTTTTCCCCTTAATAAAGCTGTCTTGCATTACTTTTTCTGTCTTGTTATGCCCTGTGCTTCTTATACTGAATTTTGGAATCCTGAACTTTACTCAGCTTGTACTAAAACAATTGCATGCTAAATGAGGTTATGAGGCAAGTGTTTTATAAATCCTCAAGTGCTATATAGATGTGTTCTTACTTTTACTTCTCCCTCTCCTGATACTATTGCTGTTTATGCTACTACAAGTACTGCTGCTATTACTGCTACTACCACTGCTAATTCTACTTCTACTACTACTATTACCACTGCTGTTCCTACTAGTACTGTCACTGCTGTTGCTACTGCTACTACTACTGCTACTTCTGCTACTAGTATTACTGTTTCTACAACTACTGCTACTACTATTACTGCTTCTACTACTACTGCTGCTGCTACTACTACTATAACTATTGGAATAAAACATCATAGTGCCTCTCTGGTCTACTACTACTACTATTACTAGAATAAAAAATAGTGCCTCTCTGGTCTACTACTACTACTACTACTACTACTACTACTACTACTACTACTGCTATGACTACAACTACAACTACTATTACTACTAGAATAAAACCTTATAGTGCCTCTCTGGTCTCAACATCAATAGCAACAGTAGAATATATAGTTTTTCCGCCTTCTGCACGTACATGGAAAGAGCCTGTAGTACCGGGGAGCATTGGAATTAGAATCCTAGAACCTGGGTTCATATCTTGGCTTTGTCACTACTACCTTTACTATCTGTATGGTTTTTGACAAATGTTTCATTTCCGTGGGTCTTATCCTCCTTTTCTATAAAATGGAAAAACTATATGGACTTGATAAGTGGTGTCAAATTCAAATAGAAATGGGGCCACTAAACCAGTACATAAAGATACCTATAAGCTTCATAATGACTTAGAAAACCACATGTTAACATTTTCTATGTTTTACTGTATTTTTATTTATTGCATTAAATATTTCCCACTTACAGTTCATCTAGTTTGGGCAACACATTGCCAGCAACTGTGTGTTGGATACCTCTCAACTAGATGACTACTATTTTCCCTCCCAGGTCTAAATCTATGATCCTGCACTCTGCAAACCCATGATTTAGCTTTTCCGGGAGCTGTCATAGAAGAGTAATAGATTGCTGTCTCTGGATCTCTGAATATCATTTGTATTGTTTGTATCTCTCTCCCCAGGTCGTTAGAGATAGAGATCTCACTGCAAAATCCAGCAACTTTTTCTGTGTCTCTTACAACCTTCAAGGCTGTCATAGTTCACTGGGGGAAGTGGTGCAGTAGAGCGGATGCCTAAGAATTCGCCTCATCAAAGAGTTTTGCACTTTTTTTCCACATGAGACTCAGCTTACCACTTGTAAAGAGAAGGCCCTAGGATTTGCTATCCATAGTAGCAGACATTGGCCTAGGAAGTTTCCTGGTAGATGGAGGAGAAAGTAAGTGGGGAAGGGTTGCAGGAATATTGGATCTCACACAGTACTGAAAATTTAAAGTTTTTCAACTCTGAGGCACTACTCTTGGAATAGAATAAGAGAAGGCAAAACGGGGGAGAGAAAGAGCAGGCAAGAATGATTCATCATTGCCAATTTTTTTCTTCAATCCCAACAATAATCTTTCCATGTTTGTCAGTCTAAACCTCCTCTTTCCTTTGAACTTATCATATTAATTTACATTTTTATGCAACAGGAGTTGGCAAAAAGTATCAAGTTTCTCCTGGTCAGTGCTTTAAAAATATGCTAATTTTGTATAGTTGTTTTTTCAGTACCTAACTATATGTTTTTTTCCTTTTAAAGAGATCTCAAGTTACATTGTAAATGTTTGGGGATGGCCTATAGTAGTATCAATTTGGTAAAATTTTAAAAACCTACAATAAAGACTCAAGAGGCAGCAGCTAGTAGTAGACAGGGTTGATTTCAAAGTCAGAACAACCTGGGTCTAACACTTGCCTCTGACACATACTGATTGTATGATTCTGGCCAGTGTAGTGTTCTGGGCAGCACTCTAGGTTGATAAGTTTCAAAAAATAGTCGCTGATTCTCATTGGTATAGGAATCCTTTCAGAGAGTTCCATACATCAGGGAAATAACAAATCTAGACCAATAAGAAATACTTAAAATTGAGAGACAGATATGGTAAGGATAAATGATATCTAATACTACCCTTTTTTAATTTAAATTTACTTTCCCAATTCCTTTCCTTTAAAAATGAGTAATTTCTGACACTGTGGGAAAGAAAACAGGGACTAAACTGAGAGACTTCAAAAAAGCCAGACTTGTCAGACAAGTAATATCGTACCAGATGGGAGTTTTATAAACTAATTGAATAAGATTGGAGATGTTGAAATTAAAGAGTGGATCACCCTTGTCTGCATTCTGAGCTCTACTACTCTTTGAGACATATTGTTCCATTCCTTCCTATGTTTTCTAGTGGGTGCACAATAGTCTTGCATCATTCAAATGTCTTTTCCTTTTTTATTTGAAGGTCTTTCTCCTGATAACTTGCAGCACTTCTTGTATCTGAACAATTGTTATATTGTTAAATTTAACTAATACATGTCTTGTAATTTGCAGCCTTGTTTCTCGGCTTTTTTCTGGAGGATATTTGTGAATTCTTTCAATCGGAATTTCATTTTCTATGTTCAAAAGTTCTAGTCAGTTCTCTTCTATTATTTCTTTCATTATGGTATTAAGGTTTTTTGTTCCTGTAATCTTCTTGGAGGATTATGATTTTTAGGTTGTCTCTATGCATCCTATCTGTGAACATATTTTCTTTTGCTTGGTTTTTGCTTATTTTCTTCTAGATTATCTTTCACTTCTGTGTATTTGCATTCCCTATTATCTATTGCTATCTCTTGTTTCTTTGGTGCAGTTTGCCATTGCAAATTCCAGTCTTTCTATTATGCCCATTATTTTTGCTACATAGGACATAATTAATTCTCATGTCTGTTTTTAACCCCTCAAGAACAACAGGTTGTGATTCCATGTTCTCAAATTCCACAAGGTTCTGTATCTCATCAAGTATTTTACCATTTTCCTGTTTTGTAGTATTTATTCAGAGATGCCTGAACTTGTTTGTTAAATTTGGAGGCCATATATTCTTTAAATTATTTTTTTTTACTATTTCTCTTGTTGACTTATATGTTTAAGTTCAAGATCTTTGCATTTTCTTCTTTCTGAAATCTTTGGTAATTTTGGTCTTTTTCGCCCTGATTTTTCCTTATCACTTACTTTCTGACTCTCAGTTCTTCAATTGTGTCTCAAAGTTCTTCAGCCTCCTCCCAATTCATGGTTCACCAGGCTAAGTCTCTGTCCAAAACAAGTTTTGGTTAGTTGGAACAGGATCCGGCTGGATGCCATGTTCTTTCCCTCAAGGTTGGTAGAATGTTGCAAATACAGCCTCCATCCTCACCCCAACACAGTGTCCTATCCTTGTGTTCTGCTCTACTCCCTTTATTCCTTCCTTCTTTGGCCTGGTACTAACAGTTTAGAGATTTGCAGCACTAGTGCTGTGGGGTTGTCTGCCATGACTTCAAGCTCTATTGGTGTTACAGGGTTGTTGGCCTGGCTCCAGACTCTTCGAGAGCAACAGAGTTGTTTGGCTTGGCACCAGCATTTCTGAGCTTTGCAACTATGGTGGTATAGGGTGTGGACCTCAACTATCTTTCTTGAGGAGCTATTTGTCACAGCTAGGGCAAATTTCCACCTCCTGAAGCTAGGGTTTCCATGGCACTGAAAAGAGGGATAGGAGACGGAGTTTGAGGGTTCAGTTTGTTGCAAGTTTATGTTGTATCCTTGGGTCTGCTAGGGCAGCCTCATTGCTGGTCGAGTAAGAGGTGAGGAAGGGATGCTAAGTTTCAGTGTTAAGGGCCAGGAAGCATCAGTTCATGGGTTTGGGGTTTTCTTTTGCTATCTTTTGTATTCTAGATGTTCTAGACATGAAGACAGCTAAAGTTCCTTTATCTTTGGTGCATGACTTCTCTTTTGGAGAGGTTTGACTGTTCAATCTTATTGCTCATGTGATCTGGAAGTCCACTGAAACTTAAAAAAATGCTAATTCCCACCCAATAAATTGAAGATGATGCTGAAGTTAAAGAAAAACAGATAGGTGCCAAAGGGGATTTGTGGGTCAGCAGTAGTGGCTAAGATGCTTAAGAGAGTCAGATCAATGGAACAGTATTATAGTATTCATTAATAGACTACGTACAGTATATTTTATACAAGCTCCAACTTCAGTAGTGAGATTTAAATGGAGCTTCTTGAAATCTAAATAGATTTTATATAGATTATTCTGAAAAAGTGAAGCTATGATAACTAATGAAAAAGATATTAGCAGATGATCATGACATTTCTCTTTGGACCTTTTCTCTCCAATCCTTGTATCCCAAAGGTACCTTGTGATCCTGTGAAATCTGGTCCCTAGGTACAAACATAAAATGGAATATAAAATGAAAAATAAAAACTCAGACCAGGAAGTCCAAATTATTTGCACTTTTGAACAAAGATAACATAAATTTTGGAGAAGTAGTGACATTTCGAAATGCAGATGCCCAATGGAAAACAGTTTACAAAATGATTCAAGATAAGGTAAAAAGCAACTGTGTCCCTGAATCATCCTTTGGGGAAGGTTGGAGAACCTTTCTGAGGTAAGTCAGTTGCAACTAGGGATACTGGTGAGTTGGATATATCAATCCAAGAACCTCTCACTGTGATTCATCTCTATAATACCCAGAGATTATAGTGATGAAATATTACATACCATTAGGGTATGAGACATCTCACAGTTATCACGAGATTTTGAAAAGATTACAGACAATGCTGTGAGTAATATTTAATTTACCAATGAAATGTTTCATACTATTTTACAGTTAACTAATTTAAAGTTACTATTTATGTATATCAATTTATATGCAGCATATATCATTTGAAAGACCTATGACCATTGATTTAAAAACATGATACATTATTCCTGGCTTTTAAAATTCACACACAGCTTTTAATAATGAAATCTGAACTTGGTTTTAAATCTTGGCTCTGATACTTAACTTCCTATGTGATCTTAGATAAATAAGTCTCTGGAAAGAATACTGGATTTAGAATCAAAGGACCTGGGTTTGAATCCTCAATTTTCTACCTACCAGTCATGTGAACTCACTGGGCCTTAGTTTCCTCATCTATACAATGAGAGAGTTGGAACAGCTGATTTATGAGGCTCCCTTCCAGCTCTACAGTCTTTGGAAACTTGGCAGTTGATTTTCTTTGGAAACTTTTTTAACATGACCACAACAAAACAAAATTAGTTAAAGTGGTTTTGTGGAATGATTACTTATTAGAATGAGATATTTCTGGTGGCTGGTTTTAATTATGATATGGTATTCTTATTATACTGGGATAAAATTTCATAAGTAGAACAAAATAGGACAATCACAGACCCACCAAATAAACCATGCATTAAACATGTGCCTGGGAAGTGTGCTACAAATACTAAAGGGATGATTCTTGCCAACATTGAAAGCAAAACCCAATTTAAAACTACAAACAGACAAATGCATCCTAATATCTCATTTTAAGATTATTCAAAACACTGAAAAGCAATTAAAAGGAATATTGAATACTAAAAATAGGATTAAGGAAATTAAATTGGCTGATGTAACATAGCAAAGCCAAGATCCAAACTGAGGTTCTATGACTATGCCTTTTTCATTACACAACATTGCATTTCTGTTAATTTTAAGCTAACACAAGATACATTGATAAATCAAATGTTATGGTTTATTCCTTAGATCTTGGAAAACTAGAGCTGGAAGGTAACTTAGGGATCATCTGGCCCAACCCTTTTGTTTTATTGATGAGAAAAATGAGGCCCAGAGATTTATCAAAGACCACATATGTAGTTGAGGGGCAGGGGCAAGATTTGAAACCAAATTCAGATGTTGTAATTAAAATTTTGTATCAACTTGTTAAAAAAATCAGGAAATAATATTTTTGGTTTCAAATCAATAGAGACCTTTTATGTGACTTATGTTTCATATAAATATGAATTTGAATTTCTGTTCTGTTCATGTTCACATGCATATCTAAGTATACCCACATATGTATGTATGTGTATCCATATATATGTGTGTATATGTAGATATATATACACTTAAAGGAGGCAAAATGGCTTAAATATATTTTTTTGTCTTGCTCTAAGGTGAGATTATGGATATTTAAAATCTTCTGGATTTTTTATATAATTAAATCTCCCATTTGTTAATTCTTGAGAATGTTTCGTGTTGCATATTTGTATGCATGTGTACATGTATATATGTATGTGCATATGTGCACATGTTTGGAGAGAGACTGAAAGAAAAATCCTTTATCATAGTCATTTCATAGATCCATGATTTTATTGGTGTCAGTACTCCCTTTATCCAATATAGAATGCAAACTTTCTGTGCTGTAGTATATGGTCTTCAAAAGTTCTTGTGGCTAAAAAATTAATTACCCTACAGCCAACTTCATAATGATTCTCTCTAAACTTAGACACGGCCTGTTCCTTAAAAAAGGTATACAATTTATCACCACACCCTCCACTTCCTTGGTAGGGCCTTTCACAAAGCCAGGGTCTATGTCCTCTTTGCCACCATGAGGTCTCAGAAGGAGAATATAGTTCTGCATATACACACACACATATGAGACCAAATTTGACATATGTGCATATATGGTGTATATAATATATGTGTATATATTATACAGACGATTGTGAATATATTTCAATATTTTGACATTTCAAGGGATCTGTAATTTCAATTATGTGAATACTCCCTTCAATAATAAAGTTCACACTATATCCAGCCTTCTTGTGCATTGTGACTGTTATCTATATCCTTCTATAAATCCTCCACCAGAGGTCTAGGTCTAAGCAAATTTGCTATCAACTTCCCCTGAATTTCCTGATGTTGCATGGATGTCAGGGGAGCAAAAGCGTTATTCATCGATTTTACTTCATGCTCACTATATAAATGGTCCACTTTTTCTACTCGTATGCCTTCATGATGACATTCTTCATGCTACATCTCCTATGAAATCCCTCACTGGTAATATGTCACAGACTTTTCATGTTCACCATATACATTTGCACTGTCTTCTGGGTAACCTTCAATTTTAATTCCTTGAAGACTATAGCATTCCATGACTGGTAGTCGTACACTATCTTTAGAAGGATACTGATGTTAAAAAGATGGACTTTTGTTCTGGAAAAAGCTTGGGGTCTTTAATGATATTGCATAGTTTCCCAAAGGCAATCTAGCATGCCCAGTTAGTTATTTATGCACAATGTCTAGTCAGGTGTATATGTGTGTATAATTTATATACACATATGTATACATGCAAATATGCACGTTTGGACCAGCTTTATGGATTGTCTGTACAACTGTATATTATAGTTTTGATGAGATGTATTCTTCGACCATTTGTTTTTTCATGTGAAAAATTTAGCAGAACACTTCAGAGTGATTGTGACTCATTTTTATCTTTGTATCCCAGCACCAAACATAGTGACTTGCACATAGTAGGCAATAACAAACTGTTGTTTAATTGAATTGATTCACAATTTTAAAATATCATCTTAATGTTCCCTAAAATTATTTTTCATTGCCAACAGCTTAATTTTAGGTCAAATTGAAAATGCCTTAGTTGTATTTTCTCATTAAAATTTTTTTCTTCTATTTTGGTATTGTTATCTTTGCCCTAACAAGTCAGTGGTCTGACACAGATAAATGTTTCAGAAATGACTCCTGCATCAGTAACCAGTTTCCTTCCTATTAAACTAGAACAAATTTCATTTTTTATGTGAGATATTGTTAGATATTTCCCATGTTTAGCACCCACAAGGTATGTCCTTAAAGAATTCATTATCTATAGGCGTAAGGTTTCTATTTAGGCTGCAAATATTTGCTTATCTTGTTTCTTGGTTCGGAACTTTGTTTTCAACATGTTTTTCACCAGTCTTCTGTATGCTTACCTTCCCAGAGAAGTATCAAAACAGATGTAGACTTTGGAAAATCTTATCAAGCTCTTGATACAATCTTTCTACCTATTATTCTCTTCAACCAAAGTGGCACAAACTGCAATTATTTTCATGGCTCTCTTTTTTGTAGATATCATAAATTATGCAGTATGAGGTCACTAAATTCCATGAAGTGATGTTTCTTGTCAACTTTGGAAGCACAGTGAAAACAGATCTACCAAATAACTTATTGATCTTTCCAAGCAGAGTGAGTGAGCCATCCTTCTGCTGAGCTACAACTTTCCTTTGTCTTCTGGTGTTATTTACTATGAAAAGGTCAAGATGGTATATCATTAAGGCAAAATTCATGACCTCAAGGATGACCATGAACATGCCTGAATGGTTCAGAATCACAAAGTATGAAAAACTCTCTATGTAGAAGTCAGAGGAAGTATAACATTTATATAGACTCCAGAGGATCAAATCCAAGAACCAATACCCCCAATTCAATATAGTAGCAGTTATATTCCAAAACCACCAAACCTGCCTCAATGTAGTAACAAGGCAATTATAACGCAGTATTATAGCAAGGAACAAAGTCATCCTGTAACCTTCCCCCCTGCTAGGGCCTTCCTGTAAACAATCACTCATGAGTCCTAACTTTCTGCTCAGCGCTCTCTCTGCAGCTCTGTCAACTCTAAGTTTCTGCTCCTTCTCCCTGGGCTGAATTCTGATTTTTGTAGCTCTCTGCAGATTCTGCTCTTTGATCTCAGCAACTCTCTTGTTCGGCACTCTCTGCTCTGCGGCCTCTCTCAATGCTAGCTCTCCCAGTGCTGGCTCTCCCTCAGTGTCTGCCACCTCAATGTCTTCTTGATGTCTGCTTCTGAATTCTGCTGCTCTCAGTTCTGGTCTCTCTTTATATACAGTCCTAGCCGGCATCTGATTGGCTAGAACTCAGGCCTCTGATTGGCTGAATTCATGATTGACTAGAACTCAGTGCACATACCATTGGCTCTGGTCTTAGCAACTCCCCGTAGGACCCTGAGGGCTTCACTCTCCCATGGGCTTGGCACGTAGTAAGTAGGAGCTATAGGTCTGCTTACAAAGAAAGATATAATCAGGCTTTCCCACCTAGGCCCACCTGAGGCTTATTGAATGGGTTGGGAAGATCTTTGATTACATTAGTACTGGATATGATGTACTTTCTCCAGCAGTATAGCTGCTGGGCAAAGATCTTAAACTTGGAGTACCAATAACTAAGTTAATATTTATAGGGGATTAGAACTGGACCTGAGATTTTACCAATATAGTGAACTCTCTAGACACAGAACCTCCCTCTATTAATGCCGATCAGCATCTTCTCTTATTGTCTTAGAGAATTGCCAAGAACACCGAGCAGTTGAATAACTGTGCAGCGTATAAACATATACCAATTTGTGTTGGAAGAAATTCCTAAACTCCAGTTCTTCCTGGTTACTCTCCTGTGCTATATTGTTCTAATGTTTATCCTCTGTGCTATATTGTTCTAATGTTTATAGATGGCCTGAAATTTATGTTTTTTTTAGCTTTTTATGCCATCTATTCTACCAATTTTCCATGGTCATCGCATTGAGGAAATGGAAAGGTACTGTGTAGAATGAAGGACCATTTGATACCTTTTCTTGCATTTCTATGTCTAAAGAATTAATCACTGAGGAACAAGTCTCCTGGTGATTAGCCTCTTTGTACCCAGCTAGGTTAATTATAGGAAAGAAGATCTAGTCTTAAGGACCATTTTCCAAGTCTGCGATAGAGGATTTTAATCTTATCTAGTATAATATGGAGAGATGGATACAGAGGTTCCTTTGAACTCTGAAATTCTGTTCTCATTCTTCTTTAAAGGTAGTACCTGAAGCCTTTATAACATGGTCAATTTCACTAAACCTTCTGCCTTGCTGGCTTTGCCTTCAAGAACAGAGGAGCACATCTATGCCACAATGACACACTGGAGAAGGACGTGGGTTTATTCATACACAACTGTCTGTGTAAACAGACATAACAACAACAACGTCAATGATGAGAATGACAGGCATTTATCTAGTGCCTTAAGGTTTGCAAAATGCTTTATAATATTATCTTATTTAATCCTCACAGCAATTTTGCCAGGTAGGTGCTGTTATTACTCACATTTTACAGATGAGGAAACTGAGGCAGTTAGTGTTTAAATGACTTGCTCAGCATCACGCAGCTGTTAGGTGTCTGAGAACAGATGTGAACTGAGGTCTTCCTGACTCCAGGTTCAGCATTCTATCAGCTATGCTTTATAGTTGCCTCTGTGTGTGCGTGTATGTATCATGTATGTGATATATTCCCCTAGCAGATGAAAGGCCTGAATTGTTTAATCGAGGTTGGAATTCATTCTGCTGTCTGAATTTATTATCTTCCATTTCATCTAGAATGTGGAAATCTAACTCACTCTCAGTTTAAATTAATCTCAATCTAGATATGCCATAGAAAGAAGAGTCTAGTAGCTTTAAACTGAAAATCTGTTGTGTAACAGATGTTTCAGAGCTAGAAGATACATTAGAGGTCATGTAGCCCAGCTCTTTCTTTTAACAGATGAGGAAGTTGTGTTCTAGAAAATTAAATGACTCAACTAAAGGTTACTTAGCTAATAAATATTAAACATCGACTAGAAGTCATGTCTTACTTCCTCTCCAGTCCTGTTTTGACATCCACTCTCAAATTCTCAAATTCTGGCATGTCTTAATAAATGTTTATGGATTGATTAATTGGTTGGCAATCTATATTTACTTTCTTATTTTATGACTTCCTTTCCTTTGGCCTCTGCAACTTTTGACCTCTCTGTAGCCTCTGATACTGTTCATCAACCTTTTCTTGATACTCACTTTTCTTCAGGTTTCTGTGTCTCTGCTTTCTTCTGGTTCTCCTTTTCCTGCCTGCCCGATTCTTTGGTTTCCCTTTGTTGGATCTTCATGTAGGTCACACCTGATAACCATGGGTCTCCTCTAAGGCTTTGTTCTGGGCCTTCTTCTCTTTTTTTTAAAATTTAATTTATGGAATAAAATGGGCATTTCCATGATTGTACACGAAACTGCACATCTACTATGTACAACTTGTTATTCCCTTCAAATATATGACAAATGTATCATGTAAATTTCTTTTTTTTTACTTTTTTTCTGTCTTCCCTCTGCCCTCACCCTAGAAATAGATATAATTAGACACAAATAGTTACATATATGTAGAATTATTCTGTACATACTTCTATTTATCAGTTCTTTTTCTGCATGCACATAGCATTTTTCTTCATGTGTCTTTTATAGTTAATTTGGGTATTTATAATAGATAAAATAACTTATTTGCTCAAAGTCATTCTTTTTTAAAAAATTATTTATTTTTAGCTTTCAACATTCACTTTTATAAATTTTGAATTCCAAATTTTTTCCCCTCCCTCCCCTCATTCCTCCCCAAGTGGGCATGCAATCTGATATAAGCCATTCATGTACAACCATATTAAACATGTACACATTAGTCATGTTGTCAAAGAAGATTCAGAGCAAAAGGAAAAAAAAACATGGGAAAGAAAAAAAATAAAGAAAATAGTATGCTTCAATTTGCATTCAGATTTCATATTCTTCCTCTGGATGTGGAGAGCATTTTCCAGCATGAGTCTTTTGGAATTGTCTTAGAATTAGATCATTGTATTGGTGAGAAGAGCTAAGTCTATCAAAGTTGGGTCATCACATAATTGCTGTTGCTGTGTACAATGTTCTTCTGGTTCTGCTCACTTCACTCAGCATCATTTCATGTAAGTCTTTCCAGGTTTTTCTGAAATCTACCTGCTCATCATTTCTTATAGAACAATAGCATTCTATTACCTTCATATACCACAACTTGTTCAGCCATTCCCCAATTGATGAGCATCCCCTCAATTTCCAATTGTTTCTCACAACAAAAAGAGCTACTGTAAATATTTTTGTGCGTGTGGGTCCTTTTCTTTTTTTATAATCTCTCAAAGTCATTCTTAAAACAATATTGCTGTTGCTGTATACAATATACTGTATACAATTTTCTCTCTTCTCTAATTTCACTCTTCATCATTTTGTGCATGTCTTTCCACATTTTTCTAAAACCATGAAGGTCATCTTTTCTTATAGTACAGTATTCCATCACAATCATATGCCACAACTTGTGTAGCCATTCCCCAATTGATGGGCATTCCTGCAATTTCTAGTTCTTTGCCACAACAAAGAGAGTTGCTATAAACATTTTAGACCCTATAGATTCTTTTCCTTTTTCTCTAATCATCTTTGGAAATAGACCAAGTAATGATGTTGCTGGGTGAAAGGGTATAGGTAGTTTAATAATTCTTTGCATGTAATTCCAAATTTATCTCCAAAATGGTTGGATCATTTTACAATTCCACCAACAATAAATTAGTTTCCCAATTTTTCCATATCCTCTCCAGCATTTGTCACTTTCCCTTTGTATCATTTTCGCTAATCTGGTAGGTGTAAAAATGATATCTCAAGGTTGTTTTCATCTGCATCTCTCTAATCAATAATGATTTAGAGCATTTTTATATGACTATAAATTGTTTAAGATATTTTCATTGGAAAACTGCCTATTCATATCCTTTGACCATTTATCAATTGGAGAAAGACTTGTATTCCTATAGGCTTGACAAAGTTCTTTATATATTTTAGATAAGATACCTTTATCTGATAAAACTGCCTTTAAAATTCCCTCCCCCAATTTTCTGCTTTCCTTCTAATCTTGGCTATATTTGTTTTATTTGTACAAACCCTTTTTAATTTAATGTAAGCAAAATTATCCATTTTATACTTAACTTTGCTCTCTCTATCTCTTGTTTATTTATAAATTGTTCACCTATCTGTAAGTCTAATAAGTAATATGTTCCATGTTCTAATTTTCTTGTAAAATCTCTATATCTAGGCCCTTTTCTCTTGTGCCCCTATACTATTCATATCAGCTCCTGTGGTTTCAATTATCATCTCTATGTTGATGACTCTCAGACCTACATGTCCAGCACTAATTTCTCTCCTGACATTCAGTCTACCATCTCCAATTGTCTATTGGACATCTCGAATTGGATGATGTCTCATAGACCCTTTAAACTCAGTATGTCCAAAACTGAATTCATTATCTTTCCCCCAAATCCTCCCCTCTTCCTAAATTCATTATTACTTTCTTTTTTTTTGAGGAGAGAAGGCAGGGCAGTTGGGGTTAAGTGACTTGCTCAAGGTCACACAGCTAGTAAGTATATCAAGTGTCTGAAGCCAGATTTGAACTCAGGTCCTCCTGACTCCAGGGCCAGTGCTCTACTCACTGGGCCACCTAGCTGCCCCAACTATTACTTTCAAAGGTGGTAGCATCCTCCCAGTCATCCAGGGTTGTAACCTAGATGCTGTCCTTGACTTCTTACTCTCATCCCTTCATGTCTGATCAGTTGCTAAGTCATGTTATTACTACCTTCATAACATTTCTCATATGCTTTCTCTTCCAGCATTCACCACCCTAATACAGACCCTTATTCCTCATACCAGAAGGCAGTAGCTTTCTGGTTGTTAGTTTTTTGCCACGAGTTTCTCCTCACTCCAATTCATTCTCTACTCAGTTGTTAAATTTATCTTCCTAAAGCACAGATCTGACTATGTTGTCCCCTCAACCCCCACTGATTCATTAGATTACAGTGGCTTCCTATTACCTTCGGGTTCAAATATAAAATCATCTGTTTGACTTTTAAAGCCTTTCATAGCCTAATCACTTCGTATCTTTCTAGTTTTCTTATACCTTATTCCCCTCCAACCACTCTGAGGTCAGGTGACACTGGTCTCCTTGCTGTTCCTTGCAATTTATACTCCATTTCCCAACTCCAGGACTTTTCACTGTCTATCCTTCATGCCTGGAAGTCTCTCCCTCCTCATCTCTGTCTCTTAGCTTCTGTTTTTTTGCAAGAAAGCTTTCTCATTCCTCCTTAATCTAAGTGTCTTCACTCTGAGATTACCCCCAATTTATCCTGTATGCATCTTTTGGTATATGTTTGTTTGCATGTTATCTCCCTACTCCCCCTTAGACTTGAGCTCCTTGAAAGCAGGGACTATTTTTTGTTTTGTTTTGCTTTGCTTTCCTTTGTATTCCTCCCGGAAACCCCAGGGCTTAGTACAGTACCTGGCACATTGTAGGTATTTAATAAATGCTAATTAACTGATCTACTGACAAACAGTCTACCTTCTAGCCAAAATACCCATTTCCTCATTTTGCCTTGTCTTCTCCTCCCTCCATGGGTTCTTGCAGGCTTCCCCCCTCCCCCTGCCCATTCCTGGAATGTGCTTTCCTATACTTTGACATGTCAAAATCTTCCCCTTCCTTTAAGGCTCAGTTCAGGTGTCACCTTCCCCATGAATCTTTCCATGATCATTTCTGACAAGACTTGATCTCTCTCCTTTCTCAATATATTGGTTTTTTTAAGTTTAATTTTTACTTTGTATGCATTTCATATGAATTTATAAGTCTTAAGGCCTTTGTGAATCTGAATTATTATATTTGTTCACCCATAATAGAATGTAAGGTTATTATTTTTTGTTTATTTTGAATGAAATATAAATTCTTGATGGCAGGGACTGTTTCCTTTTTGTCTTTATATCCCTACTATCTAGTATAGTGCCTAGCACAGAATAGGTGCTAATAAATACTTTTTGATAGATGTTTTATTCAGTCCACTAGATTGTATGTTCTTTGAAGGTTGGGGGGGATATCATTTCCCATATTTATATGCCCTATATCTATCACTCTGTATTATACATAGTAGTAGCTTAATGAACATTTCTCAAATTGAATTAAGCCAAAGTTATGAGACTAAACAAAACAAGAAGAAATTACTGTAGATTTATTTGCTAACCCCATAAAACATAACATACTAGAACTACAGAGAAAACTTGAGTTTTGAATCCTTAAAAAACTCTGCAACAATGAAATAGAAAATAACCCAGTGAAAATTTATTTTATGAAAGAAAAAATTGACTGAAATATTAATCAGTAAAAATGAGGAAATGCTAGAAATAAATCACAGAACAAATTGATAAAATGACAAGTAATTCATTCTACAGAAGGAATGAACAAGAAGAAATTAAATTAAATACTGCACTTGGCTAAGAACTGAAAGAGCTCAGGTTTCAGCAACCTAAGTGTGAAATTTCTCAAATAGGATTCTACTCTATTGTGAGAAAGGCTACTGAATTTAGTAAATTCAATCAGTTGTCAAGAAAGTGGTACATTGAATCATTGGGTAATTCAAAACAAGTAGGGATGGAAACATAAGTATGAACATTATCAGTTTTAAGGATTTTGAACCTGTTTAAATATCTCAGTCTGTGAAAGTCCTTAGCAGAGGTCCATAATGCAAGATCCATGAGTTTGTTTGTTTGTCTGAAATATTTTCATAACTATATTTCGATCTAAGTGATTTCATTTGCTATCTTACATATTTTATTTTATCATTAAAATCATTATTCTGTGAAGATTCCCATAAGTTCACAGGCAAATTTCTTTAATAATCCTATGTATTTTATTTTATGCATTTGAAAACATTATTGAGAAGGGATCTATAGGTTTCATCAGATTGCCAAATGGGACCATGAAACAGAAAAGGTTGAGTCCTTGCTTTACGGGATTTTTTTACTATCTTGGTTAGGAACAAAGTCTAGAAGAAATTGTCAGAAAAATGTTTTGGTAAAGGAGATTTGACTTGTGCCTACCTTTTCTGGATATCTACCAGGGAGAATGAGTGAGAGAGAAGAATCTTTGGAAGGCAGGTCACATAGTGTACAGGTTCCCACCTAGAGATAGAAACAAGGAAGGGAGAAGGGAATAAGTATTTATGTAATACTTGCTGTATGTCAGAAACTGTGTTAAGCACTTAAAACTATTTAATCCTCACAATAATCCTGTAAGGTAAATGCTATTATTATTCCCATATTATACTTGAGGAAACTGAGGCAAACAGAAGTTTAAGTGATTTGCCATGGGTCACATATATGAGGCCAAATTTGAACTCTGGTCTAACTGATTCTAGGACCAGCACTCTATTAACTGAGCTACCAGCTGTTCCCACATGTATTATAAGACTGTAGATAAAGAGTTGAAAGGGACCTCAGAGGTCATCTTGTCTAACCTCCTTATTTTATAAATGAGGACATAACAAGGGGTTAAAGGTCACACCAGAAGTAAATGACAAAGCCAGGGTTTGTATACAGGTCCTCTAAGTTCACCACTGGTACTCTTTGTATGACACCATACTGCTACTACAGATTGTAGCTGAGAAAAAGAGAGTGTTAATTATATGCCAATGAACTTGAACAAAACAAAATAATTGAATTTGTTAAATCCAAAAAATATAATTATTATAAGTAAAAAATTTAATATGCAATATGTCCTCCTTTGGCTACAATCACTTATTTCACATGATATGGCATTGAGGTGACAATATTTTAATTCATTCTTTAATTGTTTATTTTGAAAAAATACTTTTGAGAAACTACAGTTGATATAAAATATACATTTGCCTCAAATTTGACCTTGATTATAGACCACAGGTTTTCAGAGGGATTTAAATCAGGCAACTTCCCAGTTTGAGCATATTTATCTCCAATATTTTAATGAATTTATTAAACTTTGCTTACATGCATTATGGTACAAGGTCATATTGCTATCATTCAATTCCACTTGGGATTTTCTGTAATTCCAGGACGATTCATCTCCATATAACAATATACTTAGATCAGAGTTTGTCAATCCCTCAAAGGGAATAAGACATCCAGTTATATTAGGTGTAAACAAATTCTCCAAATTTTTTTGGTCGAATGTTTTACTATCTGATATCAATGCTCAGATACTATAGGCTAAGCTGGACTTTTTTTCTGACAATATTTTTGGTATTTCCTTGAGTAAAAAAGTGAGTTTCACCAGTAAAAACTATCTTTTTTTCAATCTTTAGTCCTCCAGTCTTTGTATGGTCTTGCTCATAAGTGGCTTCTTTTCTATAACAGTGGCTGGCAGTTTTTTTCCTTCCTTCTTTCCTTCCTTCCTCCCTCCCTCCCTT
>CM053627.1:143848587-143893057 GCA_028646595.1 Phalanger gymnotis | reverse complement strand
TTTCTTTCTTTCTTTCTTTCTTTCTTTCTTTCTTTCTTTCTTTCTTTCTTTCTTTCTTTCTTTCTTTCTTTCTTTCTTTCTTTCTTTCTTTCTTTCTTTCTTTCTTTCTTTCTTTCTTTCTTTCTTTCTTTCTTTCTTTCTCTTCATCTTGTTCTTATAACTTCAAGAAGTCCATACTAGCCTACAGAGAAATCGGTAACAACTTACCAAGCTACCATTTCCACCTGAAGATTTTGGCTTGTTTTCTGACGGTTAATTAGACTGTTTCTTAGCAATGGCCCATGAAATTTTGGCTTTGTTTTTTTTGCTTTCAACTGTACTTTTTATGCTATGGTTTGACTGATCCTGTTCACTGTGAGTTTGAATGATCCTTAAAATGCTTGACTTACATATATCAACAACTGCTATAATATCTCTAACATTCACTGAAAGGTACTTTTAAAGAGTTATAACTTCTGCATGTTTCCTTGGAGTAAGTAAAATCATAGAATTGAAAACATAAAAAAGAGAGAAATGAAATGTGTGTATGGCACAAAATCTAGCACTGAACTGACAGAAAACTGTTTAAAGGTGAGGGAAATAAGATCAATTAATGATTTCATCTTGTTAAGGTCAACCATTATTGAGTCAGCCTGGTATAAGGGTTATTAACCTCACTGTACCCCTTTGGCAATCTTGTAAAGCCTATGGACCTATTCTCAGAAGCATATTCTTAAATAAGTAAAACAAAATACATAAGATTACAAAATAAACCAATTAAATTGAAATGAATGAATGTTAGATGGTTTTGCATTACCTAGCATAACTCATACAATAATTGTTAGGCACCTAATGGGCACTCAATAAAAATTAGTTGAATTGAATTAAGAAATTACAAATTTACTCTAGATTGAATATGTGTATCAAAGGTTGTTCTCATATGAGAGTCCCCAGAAAGCTACCTCAGGTTTGAGGCCCTTTGTTAGCCAGCATACACTCAAAACTTCTGAAGACATGGAGGTAATATTAGTTCCAAAAGAAAAAAGTGTTTAATCAGATAGCACAGTGAAATAAATACTAAGAAATATTCCTCCTTTCCCCTCCCTCACCAAGATATTTTGATGCTGTCTTTCACAGGTTACTATAATACCAGTAGGGTTGTATGTAAAAAAAGTAATGTGTATGATCAGGGTACATATATGGAGAATCACACCTATAGGGAACACGCATAGCTGGAGCAATTTATCCCTCCAATACTGCAGAAATGCTAATGTCCACTTGTGATGTCATGGTATTGCTTTCTGCTGGGAATCTCCACTGAACTGCTCTATGCTCTCTTTTAGGGGGAATCTTTGTGGAACTGTTGCTGCTTTCTGATGACATCTTCACTTAAGATGAGTTTTCTTCCCAGTAGGTAGCTTATAACCCTTAAGGGGATTTTTGGCTTTTCTGTGTTGCAGACTCCAGCCAGTCTTACTTTGTCAGAGAACTGCGGAACCTTTAAATTTTTGAAGAATCACCTTTAAACTGCTTTTATCTCATGGTGGCTTGTGTTCTTTCAGTATAAATTGTAATTTTACTTCAATGAGTAAATTCCTTTCAACTCCTTTACACCACTATGATACAAATATTAATCAGTTCATGTTACATAGGCCACATAAAGAATGGGATCAGGGATTAGGGACCCCTGAGCTACTTCTCTTCAGCAGCCAAATGGTTGAGGACCTTGAAGATACAATATCTGCATTATGAAATAGTGGCAAACAAATGGCCATAGATGCTAACCCTTTGTCATGAAAAATTACATGATGATCTTAAAATGAAGTGTGGATTTAACAAGAGAATAACACAAGGAAACTAAAAATGCTATTATTTTTGGATTGTTAATAAAGATAATTAAAATAAATATGAGAAAGAGTAAAAATACAAAATCTTATTTAAAATAGAAAGTTACTTGCTGAAATGGAAGAAAAGATATATAGCAAGATGGACAATGGCAGAATGCAAAGATTAGTTTACAAATACAAGTTAACTAAAATATAGAAGCAAGAATATCTCAGGAAAGATTAAATTCATTTAAAAATGATCAAAATAGAAATATGCGTACATATTTATATTTTTCTTGTAATGATAAAATGGGTTAATTTAAGTTGGATCTCTCGTGTGTATCTGTGCTCAATGAGATCTAAAAGCATGAAATTGGACAATTTCTGAGAAGCCTTTTGTGAGAATTGTGCTTCAATTTTTCCTCTCTGAAAAATCTTCTTTTTGGTAATGACTTTTAACCACCACCAGAATGTAGATGGGTCGAATTTACTTCTTTGTTTCTCATGTCTTTACTTCGATCAATCAATCACCAACTTAAATTAATTTCTTTAATATCTACTAGGCACCAGACACTGTGCAAGGTGATAGGGATGAAAATATAAAGAAAGAAACAGTTTCTGCATCTGAACTCAACTCATACATCTCCAGAGGCAAATCATCTTATGAGGAGCACACAAAATCAAATGAAGCAGTAATAATATATTTGTTTTATTCTTTGACTTCTGTCCTCCAGGGAGCAAAAAGAAGAAAATTTCTATCTCCTAATCTGCACAGAAGATATTCCAAAAATAAAGGAAAGAAAATATAAATGACAGCAAAGCTAAAAATAACAAGAAGTATCGTTTGACTTATCTTGCTCAGGATTCTGCTATTATTATGTCATTTAATCTTTAACATCTATATTCTTAGATGTGGTAGTTACTATAATTTGTATTTTTGACAAATCGGGGAGTGTTCTTCTTCTTTCCTGTGTTTTTACCTTTTCACCTCCCAATCCTTCTGAAAACATCTTTTACATCTTAAAAATATTTTAAATAATAGGTGACTTCCAAAGGGAAGTGTGAATGTTTCATGAGATTATGTTGTCTGCTCCCTGCATCCCTGGCATAATAACTGAGAAATTTTCAATGGAACTGATAAAGCACAGAAAATAAGCCTTAGGCAGGAATATCCAACAAGCACACTATGACATTGCAATAAAATGACAATCCTGGCTAGTAATTATGTTTTAATGGAAAGTGTTTTTAAATGGAATGTGTTTGGGAACTACACAGAGAAGAAAAATACATAAACTAATTTTTTTCCCATAAGTGAAATTTTATCAGATTATCTAGAGTAGCACTTACTTAACATTAATTAGACTTTTCGAATTTAAAAATTTTGGTCAGCTTCAACAGGAAAAATTACCAACAAAGATTCTATTTTCAACTGAATGAAGGCATTAGTGGGTGCCAAACTTTTTGGATCTCAATTTCTTTCCGTGGTGAAAAAAAATTAAAAAAAATTAGGGTTGGATTAGATAATTTCTAATCTAATGTCTCTTCTTTGTCTAATAATTTGCAGTTTGGGTCTAGAAAATGTGTGTTGGAGGATAATCTGATCTGCTATGACCTTTTGTAATTCAATGACCCTGGTTGGCATTTTTTTTTAAAAAACAGCAATATTGAAAGTCCTCGATATCATGAATTATTTCAATTTAATGTCATACTTGCTTACTTCTCTGTTCTCTTTCAGTGCTTTCTCTCAATAGTTACAAATAAAAATCATGTTTTTCCCACCCATGGTAAATTACTCTTGATGTTTGGCTTGTAATATATTTCTGTTACATTAATCCTAAAAATGTTTTTCAAAAGCTCAATATTATATATATATATATGTATATGTATATATACATAATATATATAAAATTGGCTCCCAGATATTAACCAAATCCCTCAGAACAATTTTGATGAATGTTATAATTATTAATTTATGATGCTTTTCAATAACCTCATTATGTGTTCATCTCATAATTTTCATAACATCATTATTGAATCCACCAATCTCATTTTACAGAAATATAAATTAAAGCTGGGAGGGTTTAAACAACTTGCCCAAGGTCCCATAGCTAATAAGCAGTGGAATCAGGATTGCTCAACACTTCTCTAACCATTGCTTTTGCAGATACATAGATGAGACCATTGTGTATGAAGTCCAATATTAAGCTTAGAGTTGAATAATGCTAAGTTAATTGCTACTGGGCCAGAAATGAAACTTTCACTCTCTAAATCTGGTGCTTAAATGTTTAGTAGAAGAAACAATGGCAAGATAATAGGAAATCCATAAGATACCTGTGTCTTCATTTCATGAAGCTTAGTGACTATCAAAGGACATCTTTTGAATAGCATTTCATAGCTTATTTCTCCCCTTTATTTTGTCAATGGTATGTACTTCTGATTTCCACCCTTTTTAGAAGTCAGCCCTAAAATTCTGCTGTATTTAATAATTAGAAATAACAGAATTATTAATAGTAACAAAAACAGCTGACATTTATATATCCTATTAAGATTTCTAAAGGATTTTATACATATTATCTAATTTGATCCTCACAGTTACCCTGTGAGGTAGATACTCAAATGAATTTTTGAGTTCATTGATTCAGGAGTCTCTCCTCTCCTCCAGTTCAAATCACAATTCATCCATGGCTTCCCATCCTTTTCCATATCTTCTCATAAATTTGCCGCAGGGGATCCACATGCATTTGGAAGGAAACCTTATATAGATTGTCAATCAGTATGTGTATCTAGGACAGATAGAACAGATAGACAATGAAGTGGGCCCAGAACTGAACAGGAGGAGGAGAGCAGGGTGGATTGTTTGAGGATATTGCAATGCTTCATTGTTACTGACTTACCATGAAATCAAAGACCTATTTTTTTAATACCGATATTCTATCAGTGTTGTTTTGTGGTGGTGAGACGTAAGTCCGTTTAGGATTAGAGACAGGGTACAAGAGGTCTTCGTAGCTGCTTTTACTGCATCCTTATTCCTACCCTAGTGAAGAAGCCTACCGTGTGAAGTTTGGAGCTTTGGGGACCGTGTATAAATGAAAGCTTAAGGATAATGCTGTTGTGCTTTTTGAGATGCATCCTACGAAGGGTTAGGTTAGAGATCTGGTTCCCTGAGATAGGGGATGAGTGTCTGGAGTAGAGATGAACTACAGGGAGTAGCTAGAAGAGTAATAGCTGAGATTACTAGAGCACAGATGAGTGATGGATGCCATCTGATGAAAGAGAGCTGAATTTCAGAGTAATGAGTTGAATCCAAAGTACAGAAGAACCAATGGAATAATAGCTGAACAGCAGATAAAGATTGCACCAACAATGAAGCACGGAGTGCCTGATAGGAGCAGAGGAGAGCTTCAGCCAAGCAGTTGAGGAAAACCAATAGTACTGATGGATGGGAGCAAAGAGCAAAGACCAGTATACTCTGGTCCATTGTATTGAAACAAAGTTTATAGCTTTGTAGGCTCAGGGTTGTATGGCCTGAATCCATTTCTTACATGAGAATACCACCATTGTTCGCCCTGACTCCCCACTGGCTCCTATGATGTTTCTTTGCACCTGCGTCATAGTGGGATCAAGATGCTATTCTCCTTGCTATTGGGTGTGGAGGTATTGGCAGGCTGCCATGTATGCTCATTTGGCTTCTAAGCTTGCCAGTACAGGACTTATTGGAATTGCCTTCAATGGCACCAGCGTTCTAGTACCTCCTTGTTTGTGAGCTTCTCATGGTTATAAGTTACTTTCAGAGAAGGTAGTGAATCCTGGAGGTAGAGACCACCCCCCACACTGGTCTTAAAGGGGATTGACCAATGAATGATTAGAAGGAGCTGTTTGATACCAGGGAGCTCCAACTAGAAATCCACTGAAATCAATCCTTGCTCTATTGGGAAGACCTAAGGTTATAGTCCTCCAGCTCTCAGGAAGGTTGGCCGCTACAAAGGGGTACAGTTTGAGACCCAAAGCTGGTTGCTGACTTGTAGAGGTTAACCAAGGGTCTAAAGGCATATAGTAATTCATTTAAATGAAATAGTGATGGCCTTTGGAGTATCCACTGCAAACATGAGTTTCACTTTTTATAAGTAGAAGTTGGTCATTGAGATGTTGAGTTGAGTCATAGGGAATCAGAAGAAATCAAATTAGAAGCTATAATTTGAAAAAAAATTCTCTAACTAGAAGAATAGAATTCTTATGCAAAATTCACAAGTAGCATGAAGGCACATTAGTTATCTAAACATCATTTTTGAAGCAACAGGATAGCTCTAGCATGCAATTGGTTGTCTCAGTTCGACTATCAGTTTTGTGGTGGGAAACAGGGAAAAGATATATCTCAACATGTATGGCAGAGAAGAGAGCTGAGAGTAAATAGGGAATAAATTATGAGCCATCACTTTTTCTTTAAGGATATGAGGCTGGAATAAATTCCAGCGGAACAGTTTTTTTTAGTATTGGGGGATCTGACACAAGGTTATTTTAGTCAAAATGTCTACAACCAACATGACAGTGTCCTGAACCTGGGAGGTAGCCAAGCTCATAAGGAAGGCAGGTCCAATAGGATGCAAAACACTTGAAGACAGGGACAGTTTTTTGTTTTGTTTTTGTATTTGTGTCCCCAGTGCTTAAAATGTAGTAGGCACTTGATAATAGCTTTTTTTCCTGATAAGCGTTGCCCTATGAATCCATTACATCTAGGCATGGGTCCAGCCATAGTTCACTCTCTTTCCTATCCACTATCTACCATCCCAGTGTCTATCCAAGCTATACTGTACCACCACCCTTTCTAGTTTAGTGGCAGGTGATGCAATGGATAGCACACTGGGCCTCAAGTCAGGAAGACCTGAGTTCAAATCCAGCCTCAGCTACTAGCTGTGTGATCATAGGCAATTCACGTAATGTCTGTTTGCCTCAGTTTCCTTAACTATAAAATGGAGATAATGATGGCACCTACCATATAGGATAGTTGTAATGACCAAGTGAGGCAATATTTATTTTTTTAAAAAATTGCTTAGCATAGCGCTTGGCACATAGTAGGCATTATATAAATGCTTATTAGGGCATTAAGTACAGTTCATATAGTGCCAGACCCGGAGTCAGGAAAACCTGAATTCAAATTCGACCTCAGACACTTACTTTCATAGTGTGACCCTATGAAAGTCACTTAGCCTCGTTTGCCTGTTTCTTCATCTGTAAAATGGAGATGGCAAATGGCAAACTACTCCAGTACCTTTGCCGAGAAGATCCCAAATGGGGTAACAAAGAGTCGGCCACAGCTGAAATAACTGAACGACAGCTGCTTATTCCCCTCTCCCCTAGTTTTGTATATCAACTGTTTTAACTCCTAAAAAGGGTATGTCAATCTATTCTCTTATTACTCTACCCACCATTCCTATAACCTTTTTTGGAGGCAATTGGGATAAGTGACTTGCCCAGGGTCACATAGCTAGTAAATGTCTGAGGCTGATTTGAGCTCAGGTCTCCCTGACTCCAGGGCTGGTGCTTTATCCACTATGCCACCTAGCTGTCCCAACGTTCTTGTAACTTTCTAAACCAAAATATTCCACCTTGTCAACAAGTTCCTTGGAGCTCTCCCCATTAGAACATATATTCTTTGAAGGCAGGAACTGTCTTCACTCTCGTATTTGTATCCCTAACACTTAGCACAATGTTTGTCATATAGTAAGCACTGAAATACTTTTTCATTATTCATTCATCCATTCATCTGTTCACCATATTCCTAAAGTGTAGATCTAACTGTGTCACATAATCATCTTTCCCACTCCCCATTCAATAAGCTCTGGTGGCTCCCTACCGCCTCCAGAATCAAATATAAAATCGTCTGTTTGGCTTTTAAAGCTCTTTATAGCCCGACTCCTTCCTACCTCTTACATTCTTCTTACACGTTATTCCTATCCATACACTCTTTGATCTGATGATCCTGACTTTGTTGCCTTTCCTCAGACAACACACTCCATCTCCTGACTCCTTGCATTTACTCTTACTATATCTTCTGTCTGGAATGTTCTCTCTCCTCATGTCTGCCTCCTGGTTTCCTTCAAGACTCAGCTAAAATCTTTAAGAAGACTTTCTTGGACCTTCTTATTGCTAGTGCCTTTCCTCTGAGGTTACCTCCCATTTACCTACATTGTATATATCTTGTGTGCTCGTAGGTGTTGGTATGCTGTCTCCCTCATTATATCGTGAGCTCCTAAGGGCAGAGTCTGTGTTTTTGGCTTTCTTTATATCACCAGGGCTTAGCACAGTGCCTGGAACATAATGCTTAGTAAGTGCTTATTTATCGACTGACTGGTCATGAAGAGTTTCTGGAAACCAGGGCATGCCAGAAGACTAAGGGTGGCAAAATGCTTCTAAAGCTCTATTCTCTCTCATGTTTTCCCTTGGAGTTCTTGGGGGCTTTAAAAAGTTTGTTAGAGGGATGAGCAATGAAGCAGCAATAATACCCAGCAATTCATAGGAGCTGTTTTGGAGTTTTCTTGGTTATAGGAGCTGCCTGCATCAGAATAATTTCCATCTTCTTGGGTTCCAGTCTCACTACCTGGTAGTGCACGATGATTCCTAGAAATTCTAGCCCTTACTGGCTAACCTTTAACTTTTCTAATTCTTTGTGCATATGGCCCTAAAGTGAACAGTATAATTTGTACCAACTGTGAAGGATTGTCACCAGACTGTGACTTTGCCAAGAGCATCTTTTTCTCTTGTTAGAATGACGAACCTGTTAGAAAATGAGGATGCTTTGGTAAATTTTTATTTTGGTGGTGAGTTGGGGAGGGGGGAGGCAGAGAGAATAACTTAAGCTAATAATGTTGCCTAAGGAAAACATGTATACGTACATATTTATAGCAGTTCTTTTTGTGATACTCAAAACTGGAAATTAAGAGACTCCTGTCAATTGGGGAATGATTAAACAAATTTTGTTATATGAACGTAATAGAATACTATGTTATAAGAAATAAGGAAATAAATTATTTCTAAGAGGTCTTGAAGAGAGTTGTGTAAACCTATCTAGAATGAAGAAAGCAGAACAAAAACAACTAAAACTATAATATCAATATTCAATAATGTGCTATTTGAAGACAACATGACCATCCATGATTGCAAAGGGCAGAAAACGAAGTGTGCTACGTGCTTCTGACAGAGGGGTGGTGGATTCAAGGAGTAGAATGAGTCATAACTTTTTCACATCCAAAGAGAGAATTTGCTTTGCTTGACTATGAATATTTCCTACAAGAAATTGGCTTCCTTTTTCTTTTTCCAATGAAAAAGGTAGTGAGAGGAACAGAAAATAGATTTCTACATAATAAAAAAATAAAATTTAAATAAAAACTAAAAATAAGAGCTATGCCTATTATCATGACTATTGAAAAGATAAATATGAAGTATTTTGTAACTCTTAAAGCACTATATAAATGCTAGCTATTATTAGCAACTGAACCAACCTTCTTATTCTGTAGTTGAAAAAACTGTGACCCAGAGAATTTAAATGACTTGCCAAAGGCCACACTGTAAGGAAGATGTGGAAGAGTCTGTATTCAAGTCAGATCTTCTGACTCCAAATTCAAGGCTGCCCATTGAACAATGTACCTCCTAAATACAGATTCATCAACTAGAAAGAATTGGGATACTCCATGAGTGAGTCGTGCCTCTGTGTCTAAGCTGTCTGTTGGTGATCATGGCCTGGACGAGGCCTCCAGATATTCTTTTGAGTTTCAAGATGAAAATTCTCAAAATCATCCAGCAGGGGCCTCTCTTCTATTATCAATGGTATCAACCACATAGGACCTGTCCAAACAAATGTGAAGGGAATTACTGGAACAACCTTGGCTTAGTTGTCATGGAATTTGTGGGGATAGAATTGCAGACCTAGTTTGATCTGGGCCAAGGACCTGGATAGCTACTTCAGTTAGGCAGAGAATATTTCTGGTAACTTGTACCAGTTAACTTCAAGTCGGAGAAATATGTTCCAATCACCAATGAAGTCAACCTCTTTTATTATTTTTTTTTAGTTTTTATGTCTTTATTATTTATTAGTATTTTTATTTATTATTGTTTTTAGTTTTTATATCACAGCTAAAGGGATAGGGATTCAGACTGGACTTATGATATCAGTGGTATAGGAAACTCTTAGGTGGGGGAAATGCCCTTTTACCAATGCAGGTCAGCGCCTTTTCTGCACCTCACAGTATCAGAGAATTGCTTTGATCACTGAGTTAAGGGACTTACTCAGAGTTATACAGCCTGTATGTATCAGAGCACTACTGAAACCTAGTGCTTCTTGCCTTCAAGGCCAGCTCTCTATGCTCTATACACCACCTTCTCTCTCAATATTAATAATATCTCCTTCAAACCCACATCCCCTGCTGAATCTTCCCGTGTGAAAAATAAATAAAAACAAAAAAGTATTTAGGCAAAGTCAACTGACATAACAACCATGTACATAACAGTATATACCGGAGAATTCCACTTTGACAGTTCCCGTTTCTCAACTGAAGGGAGCACTACGTTCAGGGCCAACCTTGATGATAGTTTAACTTCTTTTGGTGTTGTTGTTTACATTATTATAGTCAGTTCTTGTGGTTCTGCTTTACTCACTGTGCCTATGAGTTCCTTCCATCCTTTGCTGACTTCTTCACATTTCTTTATTCTTATAGCACACCATATTCATATGCCATAACTTGTTTAGTTATTCCCCAATTGATATTAACTCTTATTAAAATCCTCAAAGTTATTATTTTCCTGTATTTTTCTTCCATTTCATTGGAGCTACTTTAATTTTGCTGAAGGATTTAGATTCTTAAGCTTTTAATTCACAAAATCCACTTTTAATCTTACAAGCTGAACAGGTAGACAATCAGAGGTACAAAAGTGTTAAATTGCCTATGTTTCAAAATAAATGAGAGCTGAGATGAGTTTAATGTCCAAGTTCAATAAGTAGAGAAAAGCTAAAAACATAAAAGAAATAAAACAAAACAAACCCCAGAGTTCCTGCACCAAAAAACAAATTAGCCATCTTGTAGCTTAACTGTGCCCTTGTCTCTCCCTGTCTCATATAAATCTAGCCTTCTCCTGGTCATATCACTAGTCATTAGCACACATTAGTGGACAACAAGGAAATTTAAATGTCAACCTCACTACTCATTATTAGCTAAAGAGCAAAAGGGGGTGGGGCTGAAACCAATGACTAAATTAACTTTAGGGTTGTCTGTGGTGTTCACTTATCCCTGACATGCCATTAGTACAGATAATGGAGAAGAGGCTGTTGATAGCAGGATTGCAAGGTGAAGATTTGAAGGAGTACTAGGAAACCGGATGTACCTCTTCTAAGGGCAAATGGGAGGGACTGAGGACACACATTCAAGATAAATGTGTCTTTGAGTCATGCTGGGCATGGATGAGGATGATTTATGTTATTTGCGTGGTTGGAAAAAGAAGAAACCCTGGCAGATGACCTTTAAAAGTCATATCAAATGGCGAGGGTGTTGAAAGTAGAAGACAGAGACCTCACTTAGAGCATGTAGTTAATTTATGGTTGAAAAGAGGCATGTGCAAGTCTGCATGTGAAACTTATCTGGGGAGGGTAAGGACATTTAGAACTAATGCGCACTGTTCATTGCTCAATACAGTCCACCGAATGGATTGTTTTTTTTTTAACTACGTGGATTTTATTTTAAATCTTGCCTTCCCATTTTTCCCCTACTGGTGATTATCATACATAAGCAGTAAACTGACAGCATGCAGAAAAAAATTCACTATTAATTCAGTGTTCCATTTTGCTATTTCATGGATCCCTCAATAAAGTTTTTGAATGATTCTAGTGCTTTTAAAATTTATCATGTTATATGGTCACAGGACTTGTACAAGGCTCCAATGAGTAAATAATTATAGGAGGACATTTTCATGAGCTATACTCTATTCCTGGAATTCTCTTCATCTTCATTTTTGCCTCCTGATTCCCTGACTTCCTGCAAGTCTCAGCTGTTGTCTACAAGAAACCTTTCTTAATCTTTCTTAATAATAATGCTTTCCCTTTGAGAATTTATCCAATTTATTAGGTATATTGTTTGTATGTAGTTATTTGCATGTTATCTCTTCCATCAAATTGTCAGCTCCTTGAGGGCCGGGACTGTTTTGCTTTTCATTGTATCCCCAGGGTTGAACAAGATCTATCACACAGAAGGTATTTAATAAATGCCTATTGACTTGATTCTTTGAAGTAGCTTGAAAATCCATCCCTGGCTATTTAAAAAATATTCCTGCCAGCACAGACTGTTTTTCTGTATGTATTTGGTCAAGGACACCCATACTTGCCAGCTCAATCTTCTTAGGTGTCCCTTCCACTTCCTCACACAGCACAGCAGGTACTAGATGTAGAATCCAGACATGGTGGTTCTACTACCATCATTAAAAAGACTAGATCACTGTAAAAATGCCTGAAGATCTTTTCTTTTGTTAATTTCCTGCTGTCCTTGTTTGAGATATTCGTTAGTCAAAAAACATTTCCAACACTGTGCTGAGATAAAAATAAGGTTCCTGCCTTCAAGAAGCTCCCAGTCTAAGGGGGGAGAAAGCACGCAAAAATCCAAGGGAAAAATACAGAAAAAGAAGAAGAGAAATGGAATCTTCACTAAATATCAGAACTTGGGCAAATTCATTTGCTTGTAATTTGTATTGGTGAGATAGGTAGGTGGTATAGCGAATGGAGTCCTAGACCTGGAATCAGGAAGCTCAGAGCTCAAATCCAGCCTTGGATACTTACTGGCTGTGTGACCCTAGACAAGTCACTTCACCTCTGTCTGACTGTGTAAAATAAGGGTAATGATAGTACTTATTTCCCAGGATTGTTGTGAGGATAAAATGAGATAATATTTGTAAAAGCACTCTGTAAACCTAAAAGCACTCTATAAATGTTAGCTATTACACTTAGAACCTGACTAGTACAAATAAAGAATCACAAGAAGTGGTCATATTATTCGAATTTATACTCTCTTAAGTTATAATTATATGTAAAATATGGTAATTCATTCTAGTTCAATGGAAATATTCATCGAAAATTCAAATAACGTAACCACTTAATTCAGGACTTAGCTTAATCATTAGCATTATCAATGGCCCACTTTCCAAGTCCAGCCACTAGATATGATTTAATAAATCAAGAAATATTTTTGAGCATTAATCTGCATCTATAGTACGTTATTATGGGAGATAAGAACAATCATAAAACATGGCCCGTCCCCTCAGGGGGATTAAAATGTAGTTAGGACTGTGATACAGAGCAATTAACACATAACGGAGAATGGCTAAATGATTAACTATGAAGCTCTGATGGTGAGTAGTGGAGGACTTCATGGAGGAAGCATGCCTTGAGTTAGATATTGAACTATAAGTAGAATTTTGAAAGAAGGAGATGGAAAGGGAGCACAAGAAGGTCAGGAAAACAGAAGCGAATATGGTGTGTATAGTGAAAAAAAGCAGACTGAGATGTAAAGGTCATATGTATGCATGTACATAAACATATGTTTCCTTTTAAGGTACTATATACATTATATCATTTGATCCTCATAAGAACCCTGTGATGAAATGATACAAGTATCATCCCCATTTTAAAGATGAGAGAACAGTGGCTCAGAAAGAGGTTAAGCCATTAGCCCAGGATCATATAGAATAAGACTTGAGACTTGGACCTAGGTTGTCTGACTTAAAGGTAAAGCACTATTTTTAGCAATACGGTATTAGGAAAAGGCAGGGAATGGGGCTGGTTTGTTGGATAAAGAGATGGATTTTTTTAAAAAAATATTGAATTGGTGGTGATGACTAAACAACCAAAATGAAATTACCGCAGGTCTTTGGAATTAATAGGCCTGGAATTCAGGTGAGAGGTCAAGACAAGAGACAGAGATTTAAGTCGCCTGCATAAATGTTGACAATCGAACTCACGGAAGTCAGTGCACTGATGGTATGAAGAGTTTAAATGGTTCCTCACGTTTGGATGGACTCTATCATGGAGGCTTTTTGTAAAGAGGCACCTTTATACATGTAGGAAATAACTTTGGTGATTAAAAACTAATTTGGAATAAATGCAAAGAATGAGAGGGTATAGACTTGTTATAACTACATGAAAGGCTTGAATTGTATAACTAAACTAATTTTTAACTATCTCATGCAGTCAAAATGGAGGAGGGTTTCCTTTAATTTAATTTTTTTTTTTTTTAGTTTTCAGCATTCATTTTTATAAGCTTTTGATTTTCAAATTTGTGTCTTTTCCTCCCTCCCTACCTTCCTCCTCAAGAAAGCAAGCAATCTGATAGAGGTTATACGTGTACAATCATATTAAATATATTTCCACATTATCATGTCTGGAAGATATTAAATATATTTCCACATTATCATGTTGTGGAAGAAGAATTAAAAGAAAAGGGAAAAACCACAAGGAAAAAAAAAACAAAAAACAAGCAGAAATACTATTTTTTGGTCTGCATTCAGACTCCACAGTTCTTTCTTGGGATGTGGATAGCATTTTCCATCATGAGTCATGGAATTGTCTTAGATCATTGTACTGCTGAAAATTTCAGAGCTAATTCTGTCACAGTTGATCATCAGACAATGTTGCTGTTACTAAGTGCAATGTTCTCCTGGTTCTGCTTACCTCACTCAGCATCAGTTCATATATGTCTTTCCAGGTTTTTCTGAAATCTGCCTGCTCATCATTTCTTAGAGCACAATAGTATTCCATTAGATTCATATACCACAACTTGTTTAGCCATTTCCAAATTGATGGGCATCCCCTTAATTTCCAATTCTTTGCCACCAGAAAAAGAGCTGCTATAAATATTTTTGTAAATGTGGTTTCTTTTCCCTTTTTATTATCTTTTTGGGATACAGACCTAATAGTGGTATTGTTGGATCAAAGGTTATGCACAGTTTTATAGCCTTTTGGACATAGTTCCCAATTGCTCTCCAGAATGGTTGGATCAGTTCACAACAACAAAGCATTAGTATTCCAATTTTCCCACATCTTCTCCAAGATTTCTCATTTTCCTTTTCTGTCATATTACCCAATCTGATAGGTATGAGGTGGTACCTCAGAATTGTTTTAATCTGCATTTCTCTAATCAATAGTTATTTAGGGCATTTTTTCATATGACCATAGATAGCCTGCTGATGTTCTTTGACCATTTACCAGTTGGGGAATGACTTGTATTCTTATAAATATGACTTAGTTCTTTATATATTTTAGAAATGAGGCCTTTATCAGAAACAACATTGTCAGTAAAAATTGTTTGCCAGCTTTCTGCTTTCCTTCTAATCTTGGTTGCATTGGCTTTTTTGGTGCAAAAACTTTTAGATTCATGTAATCAAATGTATCCATTTTGCATTTCATAATGTTCTCTATCTCTTTTTTGGTCATAAATTCTTCCCTTCTCCATAGATCTGATAGGTAAACTATTCCTTGCTCTCCAAATTTGTTTATGGTATCACCCTTTTTGTCTAAATCATGTACCCATTTTGACCTTATATTGGTATACAGTGTGAAATATTGTTCTATGCCTAGTTTCTGCCATGCTGTTTCCTAGTTTTCTCAGCAGTTTTTGCCAAAGAGTGAGTTCTTATCCCAGAAGTTGGAGTCTTTGCGTTTATCAAACAGTTGGTTATTATAGTCATTGACTACTGTGTCTTGTGTACCTAACTATTCCACTGATCCACCACTTTATTTCTTAGTGCCAAATAGTTTTGATAACTGCCACTTTATAATAAAGTTTTAGATCTGCTATGGCTAGGCCACTTTCCTTGGAATTTTTTTGATATTTTGTTCTTCCAGATGAATTTTGTTATTATTTTTTTCTAGCTCCATGAAATAATTTTTGGTAGTTTGATTGATATGGCACTGAATAAGTAAATTAATTTAGGTAGAATTGCCATTTGTATTATATTAGGTCAGCCTACCCATGAGCAATTGATATTTTCCCCGTTGTTTAGATATGACTTATGTGTGAAAAGTGTTTTGTAATTGTGTTCATATATTTCCTGGGGTTCTCTTGGCACATAGATTCACAAATATTTTGCATTGTCTGAAGCTATTTTAAATGGAATTTCTCTTTCCATCTCTTGTTGCTGGGTTTGTAATATACAGAAATGCTGATGATATATGTGGGTTTATTTTGTATCCTGCAACTTTGCTGAAGTTGTTAATTATTTCAAGTAGTTTTTTTAGTTTAATTCTCTAAATTGCTTATTAGTTTCTCCTTTTCAGAATGTCTAATTTGATATCTAATTTGGTATTTTTAATTTGTTCTTTTTTCTAGCTTTTTTAGTTGCATGCCCAATTCATTGATCTCCTCTTTCTCTATTTTATCCATGTAAACATTTAGAGACATAAAATTTCCTCTCAGTACTCCTTTGGCAGCATCTTGTCACTTTCGGTATGTTGTCTCATTATTGCCATTCTCTTTGTTGAAATGACAGATTATGTCTATGATTTGTTGGTTGACCCATGTGTTCTTTAGGATCAGATTGTTTAGTTTCTGATTAATTTTAATATACCTTTCCATGACCTTTTATTATATGTAATTTTCATTTCATTGTGATATGAAAAGGATATATTTAATATTTCTATCTTTCCTGCATTTGATTTTGAGGTTTTATGCCCTAATACATGGTCAGTTTTTGTTTAGGTGCCATGTACTGCTGAGAAAAAGGTATATTCCTTTCTTTCTCTATTCGGTTCTCTCCAGAGGTCTATCATATTTAACTCTTCTAAAATTTTATTTACCTCCTTAACTTCTTTCTTGTTTATTCTGTGGTTAAATTTATCTAGTTCTCAAAGGGAGAGGTTGAAGCACCCCACTAGTATAGTTTTGCTGTCTATTTCTTCCTGTAAACTCACTTAACTTCTCCTCTATGAATCTGGATGCTATACCTTTTGGAGCATATCTGTTTAATATTGATATTACTTCATTGTCTATGATACTTTTTAGTGAGATATAGTTTCCTTCATTATTGCTTTTAATTAGGTCTATTTTTGCTTTTACTTTGTCTGAGATTAGGATTCTATCCCTGCTTTTTTTTTTTACTTCAGCTAAATATATTCAGCATAATAAATTCTACTCCAGCCTTTTACCATTACTCTGTGTGTATCTCTCTGCTTCAAATGTGTCTCTTGTAAACAACATATTGTAGGATTCTGGTTTTTATTCCACTCTGCTATCCATTTCTGTTTTATGAGAGATTTCATCCCATTCACATTCACAGTTATGATTATGGTGTATTTTCCTCCATCCTATTTTTCCCCTTGCTTATACTTTTCTCTCTCCTTTCACCCTGTCCCTCCTTACTGTTGTTTTGCTTCTGACCACTGCCTTCCTCAATCTGCCCTCCCTTCTATTAGCCTCTTTCCCTTTTCTTTCCCTTTTCTCGTTGCACTTCTGTCCTCCCTTCTTCCCTCCATTTTCCCCCTTTCCCTTCCTACTTCCCTGTAGGGTAAGATAAATTTCTATACACAGCTGAGTGTGTATATTATTCCTTCTTTGAACCAAAACTGATGAAAGTAAGGTTCAAATAATGCTTACCCCTTCCCTTCTTTCTCCCTACCACGATAGGTCTTTTGTGACTCTTCATGTGATGTAATTTACGGTATTCTGCTTCCCCCTTTCCTCTTCTCCCAGTATAATCTTTTTTTCACTCCTTGATTTTTTTATATGATCAAATCAAAGTCAGCTTATACCCACACCTTCTGTCTATGTACAACTCTTCTAACTGCCCTAATAAAGATACAGTTATCAAGAGTTACAGGTGTCATCTTCCCATTTCGTATGTAAAAAGTTTAATCTTATTGAATAATGTTTTTTTCTTTCCTGTTTACCTTTTTATGATTTCCTTGAGTCTTGTATTTAAAAATTGAATTTTCTGTTCAGCTCTGGCTTTTTATTCAGGGAAGTTTCAAAATACCTCATTTCATTGAATGTCCATCTTTTCCCCTGAAAGGTTATGCTCAGTTTTGCTGGGTAGTTGATTCTTAGTTGTAAGGCAAGCTCCTTTGCCCTCCAAAATATCATATTCCAAACTCTCTGATCTTTAATATAGAAGTGGCTCCTTGAAATTTGAATTGTTTGTTTCTGGCTGCTTGCAGTAATTTTTTTTCTTAACGTAATAATTCTGGAATTTGAGTATAGTATTCCCTGGAGTTTTCATTTTGGGATCTCTTTCAGGAGGTGATCAGTGGATTCTTTCAATTACTATTTTACCCTCTGGTTCTAGGATATCAGGGCAGTTTACCTTGATAATTTCTTGAAAGATGTTGTCCAGGTTCTTTTTTTGATCATGGCTTTCAGGTAGTCCAATAATTCTGAAATCATATCTCCTTGATCTGTTTTCCAGGTCAGTTGTTTTTCCAGTGAGATATTTCACATTTTCTTCTCTTTTTATTCATTCTTTTGATTTTTTTGATTGCTTCTTGATGTCTCATGCAGTCGTTAGTTTTCACTTGACCAATTTTAGTTGTTAAGGAATTATTTCCTTTTGTTAGCATTTGCACTTCCTTTTCTATTTGGCCAATTCTACTTTTTAAAGAGTTGTTTTATTTTAGTAGATTTTTTCCATTTGTGTTTTTTAAGGAATTATTTTCTTCAGTCAATTTTTGTCCTCCTTTTTCCAAATTATTGACTCTCTCTTGTGTATCTCTCATTTCTTCTCCCAGTTTCTTCTAATTCTTTTATATATGATTTAAAAAAAAAATTCTTCTGAGCTCTTCCAAGAAGGTCTTTGGGTTTGAGACCAATTCATATTCCCCTTTGAAGTTTTGCATGTAGGCATTTTGACATTGCTGTCCCCTTCTGAGTTTGTGTTTTGATCTTCCCTATTACCATAATAGCTTTCTATGGTCAAGGCTCTTTTCTGTTCCTTTCTCATTTTTAGCCTATTTCATGGCTTTTAAAGTTGAGTTCTGCTCCTGTTGAACAGAGGCACTGTCCCAAGCTTCTTATGCTGGGGTCAGGGGCCCGGTCACTGACTTTCTGCTCCAGGACTTGAGGTTCTGGTGGCTTGCCCACTATACTGGGGTGGTCCAGCCTAGTCACACCTGCTGTGCCCTGGGTTCTGGGGCTGGCAATTTGCTTTCTGCACTGGGGCTGGAGGCCCCACAGCTGGCTTTCTGTGCCACTGGCCTCCTGAGCCAGAACCACAGGGCCTTGGTTGCTGATTTATGCTGTGGCTAAGAGCTTCCTGCTGGCTTGCCCAGACACTGCTGCCTGCACTGGGCTGTCCTTGTCTTTTACCCAAGTGAGACATATCTTTCCCAAAATCCCTCCAAGTTATCTTAAGCTGGAAAATATTTTCACTCTGCCTGTTTGTAGGTTCTGTTGTTCCAGAATCCATTTAGAGGCTTGATTTAACATTATTTCTGAGGGAAACTGGGGAGAGCTCGGACAACTTCTTTTCTTCCTCCCACCATCTTGGCTCCATCTCCCTAGAAGGTTTTTTTTAGATAATAAGAGGCTCCAAGAAGCTCCTTTTTGTAGTTGACATTTTGTTGATTGAAAAAATCCCTGGAGCATACCCTTTGACCCAGCAATACCACTCCTAGGGCTATATCCCAAAGAGATCACACAAGTGGGAAAGGGACCTGTATGTACAAAAATGTTTATGCAGCTCTTTTTGTGGTAGCAAATAATTGGAAATCAAGGGGATGCCTATCAGTTGGGGAATGCTGAAGAAGTTGTGGTATATGAATGTAATGGAATATTATTGTGCTATAAGAAATGGGGAAGATATGGATTTCATAATAACCTGGAAAAACCTACATGATAGCATGATGAGTGAGAGAAGCAGAACCAGGAGGACACTGTACACAACTACAGACATATTGATTCTGTGATGACTAACTTTGATAGACTTGGCTCTCCTCAGCAATACAAGGCTCAAAGACAACTTCAAAGGACTCATGATGGAGAGAGCTGGCTACATCCAGAGAAAGAACTGTGGAGTCTGAATGCAAACTGAGGAAAACTATTTGCTCTCTTTTTTCTCTTCCTTTTTGGTTTTGTTTCTTCTCTCTCATGATTCATTCCGTTGGTCATAATTCTCCTTCAGAACTTGACAGTTGCGTAAATAAGTTTAATGCCAAGGTTTATGTAGAATCTATATTGGACTACATGCCCTTTGGGGGGGGAGGGGATAAGAGAGGGAAGAAAATTTGAAACTCAAGAACATGTAGAACTAAATGTTGTAAATTAAAAATAAAAAATCTAATTAAAAAAAGTAAACTACAAGCAAAGCTTAAAAATAAAAAAAAAATGTCCTGGAACACTATAGAACCTCCTCAATCAGATCCGTGGCCACTCAAAAGAAATCAAGCCATTTTAGGAAAAAAGGCGGATAAAGAAAGCATTTTGCCCAGGTCATGACGTGTAGTTAGAAAGACACTGTAAGTGAATGGAAATTTGGTTTCCTCACAATAGTGAAATTGAACAGTGCTTCTTCCAATGACTCTGAGCTGTTCTCAATCTCTTGAACAACAATATTCTCTGGGTGATACTATAGATCTGTAAATTATAGAACAGGTCAACCTCCAAAGAAGCAAAATTGCAGGTAACTTAAGGGGCATTGGAAGGCTGCAACACATAGACTAGTGATCGCTTACCTGAGATGGCATAAAAGACATCACCAAACACATATACAACTGGAAAATGAACTGGGCTATTTAGATAAGGAGAATGAAGGTAACAGATAAAAAGCCTAAGTGGTAGACAAGTGCCCAGGATATACTCTTAAAATGTAAAGAAAGCTTGTAAAGGATTAGATGATTTATAGAAATATACCAGTAAGAATTTCCCAAGGAGAAAAAGCAAGGAGGGAAGAGAGGGCTGGGGGGACACAACACCCACACAATGAGATCGTTGATCTTTTGAAGCATTTATACATAAATGAGTACTCATGAATAAAATGAGATAAGGAAAAAATTACATTTTGCAATAATCATTCTTCACATAATACATCTTCAACCCTTCAAGAATAATAATTGACATTCATATGGCCTTTTAAAGCTTACAAACCACTTTATTCACATTATCTCATTTGTGTCTCACGAAAACCTTTGGGTAGTTATTGTATGTATTATGCTCATTTAATAGATGAGAAAATCGCATTCAATTTTATGATTTTTCAAATTATGTAATGGAGCCTTTCATATATCATAAGCTTAAACATTTGATAAGTTGAGCATGTTCTGAATGTACAATTTTTTTTATTTGTTGGAGAATGTAGGTATGCAAATTTAGCATTCCAATAAAAGTTACCATCCAGTGAAATTGTTCTAACCAACGATATCCTATTTTGTTTTGGTTTTGTTTTTGTTTTTTTTGGCAGGGCAATTGGGGTTAAGTGACTTGCCCAAGGTCACACAGCTAGTAAATGTGTCATGTGTCTGAGGCTGGATTTGAACTCAGGACCTCCTGACTCCAGGGCCAGTGCTGTACTCACTGTGCCACCTAGCTGCCCCTTATCCTATTTTATTTTGAAAAATATCTTCTATCTTTTTATATTTCACTTAAGGAGGCTTCATAGCATAGTCTAGAGAGAGCTGCCCTTGGAACCAGGAAGACCTGGGTTCAAGTTCCCCCTTTGACACATAGCATCTGTGGAATCCTGGGCAAGTGACTTAACCTCTCAGTGTTCTGGGCTCCTTTCTGGAACACTAAGTGGCAGAGTAAGGGCTGGCTCACATAGATAAAGATAATTTTCATACCTGAGAGATCTCTATGTCCATGAAATCACAGATATGGCCCATATCATTGTCCTGTTGACTGTGGGGTAAAAAGAATGGCTTCATTGGTGTTTGCAATACCCTGCCCAGCCTTGAAATAGCTCATCCAGGTTGCCAGAATCTTGGCGAGCATGTTCCAATCTACATAGGAGTAGAGGGAATTTTCTCGTTGGGAGTTCCTCATATCAAGAAACTGAAAATGCATGCTGTGTCTGACATCTCAAATCCTGATTTAGTTGGGTCTAAATTAATTTCTCTATATCTGTATTTCTTTTTATATCCTTTGAGGAGGCAGCTTTTCATTTTTTCCCCTATCTATTTGTGTGTTTGTGCTATCTACCTCATTAAATTGTAAATGTATTGAGGGCAAGGATCACAGCTGTTCCATTTGTGTCCCCCCACCCCCACCCCACTTACCTCCCACAGTTCAACTAACTGACATATGGCGGAAAAATAATGGGGCTTGGTTGTGGAGGGAGATGTTGACCTTTCTCAACAAATTAATTATTATTCATAATTATGACTATATCCCCATATTATAGGGACATTAAGAAGCAATAATAGTGACTCATGAGCCTGTGGAGGGAAAATGATTGTATTCCTAGCTGAGAATGGAGGAAAGACATTCATTACTTATTGATCCTGATGAATGCCTCTCAGCTTAGTTCAGCCAATAGTAGGGGACAAGTAGAGGACCTACCTGAGAGGTCAGGTCCCAGTGGGGAAGCAGCCTTGCAGAGTAAAGAAGTCATATTAGTAACTTTGGCTTGGTCTGGCTAGGTAGAATGCCATTCTCCTGGTGTGGGTGAAAGATCTAGGACAGGGTCGAGGGCTAATTGTGACCAAAGAGCTGACTTGTGGGATCTTTGTCATGGTACCAGCCATAACAGAGCAGGAGACAAGGTGAGAAAGATAACAACTTCTTTAAGGGACTGGATCATGAATGGAGAGCAAGGAAGAGGGAAGAGGCAGGAGGCAGCAAGGCTTCAATGTCTTGTTTATAGAGTTGGGAGACCCAAGTAGAAAAGGACTCTTTCTCAAGAGGTGGTTAGCCTCAGAATAGTCTTTCCCAGATTGTCTTCCCCAATGGGATTCAAGGTAACTTATCTCAAAACAAACCCCTCTGCCTAGGCTTCAGATTCCTGTCTGCCATTTTGAGGACTAGGGAAGCAGATTCTGGAAGGCACCTTTGCCACCCATCCCACCTTCATTGAACAGGAAGTAGCTTTGTGGCAGTGGAAATATTGGTTCTGGAATCAGTGGGCTTAGTTTCAAATCTCAGTTCTGTGACTTTGAGCACATCACTCTAGGTCTCATTTTCCTTATCCATAAAATGGGAGAGTAAGATTAGGTGGCCTGTAAACTTTTCCAGCAGCTAGGTGGTAATGTGCTGAGTCTGGAATCAGGAAGACCTGAGTTCAAATTTGGTTTCAGGTACTTACTAGCTATGTAACCCTGGGGAAGTCACTTAATCCTGTTTGCCTCAGTTTCCTCATCTGTAAAATAAGCTGGAAAGAAAAATGGCAAACCACTCCAATATCTTTGTCAAGAAAACCCCAAATGGGGTCAGGAAGCATCAAACATGATGGAAATGACTGAACAACAGTGCAGGTTCTCCCTCATTTATACTGAGTTTGGGTGAACATTTTGCAATTATGTTGTAGTAGGAATTTGAGGGTTAGACTATATAGCCTCTCAGGTAACTTAGCTCTGAAGTTTTGTGATGCTGTGATCTTCATGCCAACCTTGCGAGCTGAGTATTATTTCTCCCCATTTTACAGGAAACTGGAATTCCAGTAGTTTAAGCATGTCCCCCTGGTCATACAGCCAGCAAGTATCAGAGGTGGGATTCTACAACCAAGAGAGTTTGTCGAGAAAACTTTTAGAAAGCATGTAAATATCTTAAGACTTTTTGTAAACTGTGCATTATTATTTCAGCTCCTTTCTTTGCTGCCAGTTCTCTTGTGATGCTTCATAACAAATCTCTAATTACCTGCTAGGTTGAGAACTATTATCAAGGAGTTGGGGAAGGCTTGGGATGGGTTAAAGGAGCTCCAGCAAGAGCAATGAGGTACCGGAGGGTCCGTGAGCCCTGTGGTGTCATGCAAGTATTCCTTAGGAAAGCAGAAAATATCTACTTTTATGTGAAAAAAATGGGACATTTTAACAACACAGTTTGAACTGATAATGTGTACATTAACATTTCATGGAAGAAGTAATCTTATGCTGAAGCACCAGTATATGAACTTAATTGCCTGCATCAGGTTATGGTTTAGAATTTAAAATTCTGATAATCGTCTACTGTGTAAAAGATAAACACATTTATTTTTATGGCCACCACTTCTCCCTCCTCATTTAATTCTACTTCAGTAACATGCTTCCAAACCTATTTTGAGCTTCTGCATAATTACTCCAAGTAAGTGATATTTTAAACTCTGTTCACACTTGGCCTGGCCCTTCCAGCACACCACTCGACGCCTGGGTTAGAGTTGGGAAAGGGAACGATTGACATAGGTTAAATACGGGAACTGAAATAAGAACAATCGGTTTAAAAACTGTTGGCTAAGGAAGATTTGGTGGACATGCAGCCACTTCTAAACTGAATGATTCTGTATTATGGCTAGCTAAAAAATTACTATAAAAAGTAGGGATCTCAATGTTTTATTGGCCTGGGCCAGAATCTGAACAAGGTATTTATGCCCTAGGAAAATAATGATATAAAATGTCTACTGTGCTACATTTTCTCACTGTCAAAAAATCATAGTGCTACAGCTGGTGGGGACCTTTGGAGACTTCTAGACAACTTCCTTCATCCTTATTTGGGGAAACTGAGGCCCAGGGAAGTGAAGTCACTTACCTGAGGTCTTTCAGGTAGTAAATGGCAGGGGCAGTCTTTGAACCCAACTCTTTTGTGCAAAATTAACATTCTTTTTCTACTGAACCTTGCTAAGGGTGAGTGGGAAAAGTCCTCTGTGCTCCCCAATAATTAAATGTCTAGATAGGCTAAGCACTTAGGACCAGCGTGGAGGAAAGGTTACAGGTTGTCATCTCTCTCCTAACTGTGGACTTCAAGACTTTTCTTTGAGGTACCTCCTCCACTCTCAAACCCTTAACTTTCACTTTGAGGGTGTGGGATTCACCCAAGATAAAAAGAGAAAGGTCCGTGGAGCAGACATTTTTCTCTGGACCACCTGGGACCACTCTGTATGCTAGGCAGCCTGTCAAAGTTGTGAAAGGCATCAGATCATCTGCATGTAGGTGCATTGCTGTCATAAGCACTCACTCAGTCCCTCTGTTGGACCCCAGGGGAAGGAAGAAATGTCTGTCCTTCACCACAGGCTCTAAGGCCCATCAAGAAAATGTTCTCCTCTTTTGAAGCTCTCCACAATTTGAAGTGGATTGGCAGCATGAGCCTCGGTTTTCATTTCATAGACTGCGAGATTCTAGAGGGCGGGGAACGTTTTCTTCTTGTCTCTGAATGCCTGGTGCCTAGCACAATGCTCGACACAGAGGAGGAGCTTTATCCATGCTTGGTGACTGATTTTTATTGACTTTGATTTGAACCTCTTTTGCATTGAAAAAAATAGATGAATTTATGCAAAAGTTTTGCTGGAAAATACACAGTGATTTTGACCATTGCTTTGTGTCCCTTGCTCCTAAAGAGTATTTGGAATTTGGAAAACTCTAATTTATAGGGATTGTGCTTAGCTATCTTTGAGCATTGACAAGGTTGGTGTAGGCCAGGTGCATTAGGCTTGTTATGTGCAATCCAAGGGGGCAGAATTAGGAGTAATAGAAGTGCATGGTAACTAATTTGGGCTCAAGGTAAGGAAAAAGTTTGTCATAATTTATCAAAAATGGAATGGGAAGATTCAGGAGCTAATGGTCTCCTTATCACTGCATTTCTGAAGATTTACTTTGAATGACAACTTGTTTGGAAATGTCATGAAGGGGACTCCTATTGAGGCACAATTGGATTATATATCATCTGTGAGGCCTCTTTCAGTTCAGAGTTTGTGATCCATTGGTATTGTGATCGTTGGTATCTTGGGAAAATTTCCAGGCAAGTCCTGCTAGAGGCCTCAGACAGTTAAGTGTAAACATCATAATGCATCTAGTTGCTTTGGTAATTACCATATCCCAGCTAAACATATGAGGGAGACTTGTGAAATACCAGCACTCTAAACTAAGGGGCTATATGATATTCACAAAATTATTCAAAGTGTTTAGTTTAAATATCTACAATAGAAACAGCATCGTAAAGATAAACTTTGAAAGACTCAAGAACTTTGATCAATGGCACTGATCAGCAATGATTCCGAAGAACCAATGATGAATTATTTTACCTACCTCTGGAAAGAGACATAGAGTCTAGGCACAAAATAAGATATATTATCTGTACATGTGCAATGTGAGAATTTGTTTTGCTTGTCTATGCATATTTGTATATTATTTTGCATATTGATTTGTATATTATTTTTCTTTCTTTTTTTCCCCAATAAGGAGGAGGTTAGGTGGGAGAGAAAATAGATTTTTATTAAAAGATCAAATGAGATAACATTTATAAACTGCCTTGCAAACACTATCATCATATAATAATAATAGGATAAGTTACATTTAATTTTAAAAACCTAAGGGCTTATTCTTTTTCTTCTTTCATTTTTGAAGAAGACCAACGTCATTGTGATGTTGGGGTAAAATAGTAGATGCTAAATGAATTGTGCATGAATTAGATTTAAATGAGGCAGAGTTGCACAAAGTTGTCAGCCTAGTGTTATCAAAGTCCAGTGGCAGGACAAAAGTCAAGATGACTGGTGATGGCCTGTGATGCAGTGGATGACATTGGCATCTTCAAGTCTGACCTCACTTAAAACCTAAGTGTTTATTTGAAGCCAAAAGGTTTTAGTTCCAGGAACAGATATCCCCTAGCCCAGCAATTTTGCATTAGTAGAAAACAGAAACTAATAGGATGCCTTTGGCTAGGCATTGATTCCTCCCTCCCGTAACAGCGAGGTTAGTTGTCTTCTGAAGCCAAAGTCTTGTTGACCCTGGCCCTGCCCTCTGGCTTTGCTCTTCATTCTGCATTGGTTAGTTAGGATGTAGTTATCTAATTAAAAGACAGCATAAAATTCAGATGCAAACAGCTTGATCGAAAAAAAATAAAATAATATTTATAGGCCATTAGACCTGACACCACTCTCTGAGACCATCTGCAGCTGTCAGATTTTGTTTTCCAGAAGCAGATTTACAGGAGGAATGAGTAAGCCTATATGTACAGGGATTTCATCAGGTAGATGGAGTCTCTTGAGATCACTTGGTTAAAAAACAATCATTCAGCAGTCACAAACATCTTAGGGCCTCTTATGCTAAGAGCACAGAAAACAATTTACTGTATGGCTGAGGCTCTAGGCTTCCAACTGCACAAAGGAGAAATTTACATCAGTATCTCCATATATTACCTTTTAGTTTTGAATAAAGCCATATTGAACTTTTTTGGTCCAAGGCCAATAATCTGGTGGGATTTACTCTTAGGGAAATAAGTGTCTTCTGTAGAGGTACATATATTCTGCAAACACAAGTCACCTTGAATCTAGCCTCAACTGGGTCTTCTGTGCTGCACATGTGTATGTATATATATATATATATATACATATATATATAGTATGTATATACACACACATACACACATATAGTCATATATCTATATATAAGTATATATACATATATACACACATACACACAGCACCACCATCGCCACCTTGACAACAAAACCCACAAACTTCCTCATCTCTGGCCACCTCTCTAGTCCCTTCCCATAAATGACATACCTTCTCCTTTCTCCCCCAGCTTCCAGGCCTATACTTCAATACCTTCTTCTCTCATGAGCTTTCAATTTTACTGAGAAGACTGTAATTATTTTTCATTAGCTTCATCATCTTTGTTCTTCTATACCTCAAAATCTAGGTCACAGCATTATAGATTTCAAGATAATCCAGCCCCATAATTTTACAGGTGAGGAAATCGAGGACCAGCAAGTTTAAACAATTTATCTGCTACAACATAGATGAGAAGAAGCAAAAATCGAATTTGAACCCAACTCATCTGACTCCAGATCAGAGGTTGTATGGCATAATGATGGAGATCTGGCCTTGGAGCCAAGTAAACCTGTGCTCAAATTCTTCTGAAATAAATAGGATGTGTGATACTGGACAAATAATTTAGCCACACAGAAGGCTTTGGGCAGCCTTCCAACCTACACTAGTAGAGGGAATTTCTCATCAGGGAGTTCCCAGTGTGGCAAGGACTCCCCCACATGTAGCATCAGGTCTTTGTGTGGCTTGAAGGGAGGCAGGATAGACATCTCTAGCCTCCTTTACTCCTACTTTTCTCAAAGGGAGACTTTAATTCCTGCCAGGAGGGGAAGCAGCAGGTTAGGGCATGAGGCTACCACCCTGTTCTCAGACAGAGGGCTAGAATTGTTTGTATCTGTTCCTTTAAATATTATTGATGCTAGTTCATAAATGGAAGAAGTGGGAGGACCTCAAGCTTTATATCCAAGGCTTGACTCCCTTCCCACCAAATACCAATTCCATAATGAACACACATAACACTTAGCCAAAATATCCACTTATCCAAATTGGTAGCAAAGTAGAAATTAGAGAAAGTAATACATGGAAAAATATTACAAGAGAATGCAGAGTGAAGGAGTTCTCCCATTGGGGATCATGGTAAAAGAGAGAGAGAGGGGGAGAGTGAGAGAGGGACAGGGAGAGAGAGAGGGAGAGAGGGAGAGAGAGAGAGAGAGAGAGAGAGAGAGAGAGAGAGAGAGAGAGAGAGAGAGAGAGAGAGATCTTATACAAGAAATTCCCAAAGTCTCTAATGGAGCAAACTGGGGATAGGGACATAATGGAGACTACCAGTTCCTTTTATGTTGGCTTTTTCCCAGAGTCTTTTCCTTCAGCAACCTAAATTGGGCTTGGCCTTTTCTATCTTCTCTCTTGAAGCTAGAAGACAGAAGAGCTAGAACTAAATGCAGAACCCTAAGAGACTTGAAGAGACTAAAGAGACTGAAGATCATCTCAAAAGAAACTATAGAACTCTCCTTTCTTCCACTCTCATGCACTCCATCCCACCCCTCATGTAGGGAATGGGCCATTGATCTCCACCAATAAGGAGTTTCATACCAATGGACTTTGGGACTAGGGTTGCACCTGTGTCAATGCGGGAAAAAAATCACAGGTCCAGTTTCTAGTTTTATATCATCTGACTCCAATTCTAGTACCTTTCCAGTATACTACAGTAACCTCCAATGTCCTCACACATCCACTCCTTTGCTCCAGTTTCAGGGAGTGAAGTGACCCTCTCCTAAGGTTAAACCTTCCACCTTTGACTTACTAAAGTTGAACTGTTTTGTTTACATTCCTACATGGAAAGACGATGTGTGTAATTCATGAGACCTTTCTCAATATTAGGGTAGTTGAAGGGAATATACATATGTATGTATATATATATATATGTATATATATATATGTAGACAGAGGGCACAGGTTAAGTTGAATATGAATGGATGATATCTAAAAAAAATAAAATTAAGGAATATATTGAGAAAGGGAGAGATAGAATGGAGTAAATTGTCTCACATAAAAGTAGCAAGAAAAAGCAGTTCTGTTGGAAGGGAAGAGGGGTCAGGTGAGGGGGAATGAGTGAATCTTGCTCTCATTGGATTTGACTCGAGGAGGGAATAACGTATACACTCAATTGGGCATCTTACCCCACAGGAAAGTAGGGGGAAGGAGATAAAAAAGGGGGCATGATAGAAGGGAGGGCAGATTGGGGGAGGAGGTTATCAAAAGCAAACACTTTTCAAAAGGGACAGAGACAAGGGAGAAAATTGAATAAAGGGCGACAGGACAGGATGGAGGGAAATATAGTTAGTCTTTCACAACGTGAATATTGTGGAAGTGTTTTACATAATGATACATATGTGGCCTATGTTGAATTGCTTGCCTTCTTAGGGAGGGTGGGTAGGAAGGGAAAAGGGGAGAGAATTTGTAACTCAAAGTTTTAAAAGCAGATGCTCAAAAGAAAAAGTTGTTTTTTTCATGCAACTGAGAAATAAGAGATATAGGGAATGGGGCATAGAAATCTATCCTGCCCTACAAGAAAGGAAGGGGAAAGGGGATGGGGGAGGGGAGAGTGGGGTGATAGAAGGGAGGGCTGACTGGGGAAGGGGGCAATCAGAATATATGCCATCTTGGAGTGAGGGGTAGGGCAGAAATGGGGAGAAAATTTGTAACTCAAAATCTTGGGGATATCAATGTCGAAAACTAAAATATTAAAAAAAAATAAAATTAAAATAAATTATTATTATTGATGAAAAAATAAACAAAAAGGAAAAAACCTTCCACCTTTGTCCTTGATCCCATCTTTTCCAAGTTTTCATCAGATCCTTGATCTCCTCTCTTTCTCTTTCACCTTAAATCTCTTCCTTTCAAATTGCTTCTTCCCTGATATGTAGAAACAAATCCAGGCCTCCTCTAGCCAAAACAAATGACTCTGCTATCTTCTCAAACCATGGTACTTGGTATCTCTTCCCCTTCAATGACAAATCCAGAGAAAGTGGTCTATATTTGATATTTCTACCTCCTTACCATCCACTTATTCTTAAGCCTCTTGGCATCAGGCTTCAGACTGTACTACTCTATTAACATTATTCTTTCCTAATTCACTAGTGGCTTCTTCGCTGCCAAATTCAATGACTTTTTCCCATTTCTCATCTTCCTTGATCTTTGTGTAGTCTGCAACATCTTTTGACACTTCCTTTCTGGTACACTCTACTTTTTTGGCATTGGTGACCACTATATTCTCCCAATTATTTTCCTATTTTAAAGATCCTTATTGTTTTCCTTTCCTTTTTCTTAACCTACTATTGCCCCTTATCTTTCGATGTTCCTCAAACTCCATCCTTTGCACCTTTCTCTTTCTATATCCCTTCCCTTTGGAAATCTTATCCATATCTGTGGCCACCTAGCCACCTCAGTTTGAAACCTCAGGAACCTTTGACTTTTCTCTATCACCTCCTATCCCCAACTCCTCCACATAACAATCCTTAAAATGCTTGCAGATAGTTATCATGCCCTCCCCGCCCCGAGTCAACATGCCCAGTTATTTCACTTTATCTTCATATTACATGGATGCAAAGTCTTCACCTTCTTGGTTGTCCTCTTCTGACACTCTCTGGCTTATCAATGCCTTTTTTGAAATGTGGGACCCAGATATGAACACAATACTTCACATGAGATCTTCTGAGGGAAGCTGTTTCTCTCTTAATTCAGCCCCAACTTTCTTTAATATTTTGACTGCTTTGCCATGCTGCTTACTCATATTGAGCTTAAAGTGTTCTAAGACCTCCAGGCATTTTTTCAAGACTACTGCTATCTTAACTGTGATTTCCCTATCTTGTCCTTATGAGCTTGATTTACACACACACACACACACACACACACACACACACACATTTTTTTTTGAGTAATTATTAAAATTGTTAAACAGCGTAGATTCATGAGAGGTTCCACCGGAGATCTCTTGGCACATAGGCATTATTTTTTCATAAAGTGCCTCATTCTATTCTTGTAGAAAAGATAAAGAGATATGGATTGGGTAAGGATATAATAGGATTTACCTGTTGGCTGGCTGGACTCAAAGAGTAATTAAAAAATTTATTTAGCTTTTTTAAAATTTTCACATTAGTCATGTTGTAAAGAAGAACTATAACCAATGGAATGAACTATGAGAAAGAAGAAACAAAACAAAACAAAAAAGAGAGAGAACAAATAGTATACTTCCATTTTCATTGAGACTCTGTAATTCTTTCTCTGTATGTGGATAGCATTTTTCGTCATGAGTCTTTTGGAGTTGTCTTAGATGTTTGCATTGCTGAGAGGAGCCAAGCACATCAAAGTTGATCGTTGCACAATGTGGCCGTAACTGTGTACAATGTTCTCCTGGTTCTTCTCCCCTCACTCAGCATCAGTTCACTTAAGTCTTTCTAGGTTTTTCTGAAGTCTGCCTGCTCATTGTTTCTTGTCGCATAATAGTATTCCATTACATTCATATACCATAACTTGTTCAGCCATTCCCCAATTGATGGGCATCTTCTCAATTTTCGATTCTTTGCTACCACAAAAAGAGCTGCTATGAATATTTTTGTACATGTGGCAAAGAGTAATTTTAATAGTCACTCTGGTAGGAGGTCTCCAGTGAAGTACCTTAGAGATCTTTGATTCTGCCTCTAAGCTGTATCACATATTTATCCCCTCCTTCATCTATACTTCCACCGCTTTGGTTTAACTCTTGTGACTTCTCTCTTGGATGGTTATAATACTTCCAAACTAGTCTTCCTGTCTCTCTTTTTCTTCTCCAATATATTCTTCACACAGTTGTCTATAAAATCCACAGAAATGACTGCATCACTTCTCTGTTCTAAAACCTTCATTGGTTCCCCAATGCCAACAGGATAAAACCTTCTTTAACCTGGCTATTCATCATCTGGTTCTTGCTTTTTTTAAAATCTTATTTCCTACTCTTTGAATTATCACCAAATGTGACTGCCTCTAGCTATTTCCCAATGCTGTTCTTCCCTCTTATGCCACCAAGTGTTCAGGTAGACTGCCCCACCCCTCCATTTCCAGAACATGCACTCAAGTTTTTGAAATAATTCCTTCAAACTCAGGTCACATGGTGCTTCTTCCTCAAAGCCTTCCCTGATCTCTCCAGCTGAAAATACCTACCTCAAATTTTCCTAGAACATTTTGTCCCTAGAGACAGCATGATGTAGCAAATAGAGGCCTGGCCTCACAACCAGGAATACTTAAGTTCAAGCCCTGGCTCTTACATATACAGGCTGTGTGATTATGGGCAAGTGCCTTCAGTGTCTAGGCAGTTCTCCAAGGTTAAATCAGTTGCAAAGAAAATGCTAACCTGCACTGGTAGGGGCAGTTTGCTTGCTAGGAATTTTCTACACCATTGAACTCGTAGGCCTAATCTCTATCTCTTCTTTGTCCCTACAACATTCTAACTTGATGCATACTTGTATGTGTATGTGTCACATCCCTCTATACTTCTTTGGAAGTGGGGGAAGAAATATACCACTTTTTTGGTTTTCATTTCTTCACCCCTTAGCACAGTGTATTTCACTTAAAATTTGTTAAGTTAAATGGAAGGGGAGCAGTTTCTCTGAATTTGTAGGCAATTATGACATACTCCAGCAATTAAAATTCTTAAAGGAGATAATTGTCACCAATTAATGAATACAGGTTGTTAATTAAGACTTGGAATAATAACCTGAAGTGCATCTCAGGCATCAAATATTCATCCTCTATTTTTTCATTTGTCAAACATTTATTGAAGACCTAGAAGATACTTTAAGACATTATAATTCTTGTAATTAGAATATGGATGAATAAGTAAATCATACAGGAATGGCTCTGTTACTTTATCATTATAGTATACTGTCGTTACTGCAGATCGTTATCCCACAGAGATCTTACTCTGATTCCATGTCATGGCATGGAGATAACCATGCTGTCTTGAAGGTTCTACCTTCAAAAGCTCCTTCTGTGAGCTTCAGCCAACCATAGGCCTAGAGGAAGGAATGCTTGTCTTGATGTTAGATGAGACCTGGTTTGAGTCTTGCTCATGATTCTGTGGGACTCTGGGCAAATCATTTGACCTCTCATTACCCTGGGCAACTCTCAAAGTTACAGAGGAATTACACAGATGCATGAACGGAAGGAATTTTCATACTAGGTATTCTTACACTGACAAAATCACAGGTCTATACTTTAAAAAATACCTTGTTGTTAGAGACTTCATAAAATTGTTGTGAAGGTCAAATGAAAAAATGTAGGTAAATTATTTCATAAACCTTAAACAGGATAGATACTGAACCTGAAATTTCATAGGTATAGAGAACCCCCAAGATGAGAAAAATTTCTCTACCAATGCAGGAAGTCATCTTCTTGCAAAATACAGTTTTAGAGAATTGCCCACCTGAAACAGTAAGGCAATAATCACAATGTAGACGATAATTGTCAAAATGCCTGTGTAATTCTGTATCACAAAGGACAGGAAAATCTCCGCATAGAAGGTAGAAGAAATAAACCATTTTTTTCAGACACCAGAGAACCATATCCCATAAGCCATTTATCCAGTCTATCACAGCAGTAAAGCATTCTACATACAATATCACAACCTGGAGCCTCACCATCCCAAAACCTCTTCGACCCCCTATCGGGGTCTTCCCCAAAACAAACTCTCAGTACATCTAAGTCAGCCTGTTCAGTTCTAACAATCACGAGGGTGGCCATTAGCAACCATTAGCAGCCATAACATCCTTCTCTCTCTCAGCATTTCCTGTGACATAACTTCTTTTTTCTGTCAGGAAGCTCCTCCTATCACATATGTCTTAGGCTTCCTGTGATGTAAGCAGATCACGTGACCCATTAATGGGTGGGAAAGATCTTCAAATCTAATTGCTACTACACTAGCATATTGAGTGACTTGCTTAGAATCGTATAATCATTATTATGGTGCAACTTGAACCTAGGTCTTCCTGACTCTGATGCCAGCTTTCTATCTGCTATACCACACTGCCTCTCAAACCTTAAAGACAGCTGTAAATATTATCTATTATTATTAGCACACTGAAATACTTATTTGAAGTTCATTCAGACATAAAACTATACTCAACCTTTTGAGACACCCTGTATGGTTGCAGTAGCAGACTGTCTTCTTGACAGCTAAAATTTACCAGCCTCATTGTTGCTGTTCAGCTGTTTTACAGTGGTTTCTGCCTCTTTGTGACCCCATTTAGAGTTTTCTTGGCAAAGATACTGCCATGGTTTGCCATTTTCTTTTCCAGCTCATTTTACAGATGAAGAAACTGAGGCAAACAAGGCAAAGTGACTTGCCCAGGATTGCACAGCTACTAAGTGTCTTAAGCCAGATTTGAATTGACTCTAGGCCAGGCACTCTATCCACTGCACCATCTGGCTGGCCAGTCTAGCTGGCCACTAGATTGCCAATTCTCTTGTCGTAGCAATTCATGAAACAGTTGTCTCTAGGCTAAGAAAAATAGACTAAAATTATACTGACAATTTTCAGCATAAAATATCATCCCCCGAATAAAACAAACAGCGAACACCCCCTTTCTGAACAATAATAATAGCTGTCTTTTTTTTAAAATTGTGATTAACAGTACATTTTTCAACAGCCAAGCACTCAGCAGAATAGGCATGTATGCAGAACTTTGTGGGATTTAAAAGTGTCAGATTCCTTTGTTTCTCAAGGTCACCTGACTTTACATTTCCTAGCCCTTCTCCCACCTGACAGGACAGATACAAGGTAACAAAAATCTGAAATTTTGAGCTCTGTATATTCATGATTCTGGAGACAGCCAAATGCCAGATGATTTCTCCAGTGTGAATATAGCCTTAGGAATTTGATATACATTAAAATACTCTGAATAGAATTACCAGAGACACTGCTTGAATAAAACATCAGGTTTGTTGTGACAAACTGTATTCCATCAGTAGAGTCCTTTTTGACTAATTTTATTTTCATTGCTGAATGATGATTGACAATGGAGTTGTCTGGCATGCTCAAAAGGGCAGTTTTTTATAATGTTTGTTTAAAGATGCAATGGAATGCATACATATATACTTTAAAAGAGGAAAAATAGAAGCAGACAAAGTGAGGTAGGATGAAAAGAAAGATGGGAAAACCTTGTTCTTACGCATTCTTGATTGTTGGGGAATGTATTTGGGGAAAGAGTGAGAGATATGCCACAGATAAATTACATTTTGATAAAAAAATGATATTTTGTAGAGGGCAAACTAAATACCTGAAAGTTCTATTTAGAGACTTCCTTTCAATGATTAATGGTTCTATGTCACCTTGGTTACCTTCTTTTGGATGAAGTACAAATTATCAATGTTATTAATGTCCTTCCTGAAAAGGAAATCATTGGACACAATATTCTGACCAGATAAATTCTGGCCAATCTAGTATACAATGGAACTCACTTTCCTCATCTTAGATACTGGATAGATACCATTAGTCTTTTTCGCTATTGACTTATTTTGAGCTTGGAGTCCATTAAAACTTTAGAATCTTCTTCATATGTGTCAAGATACATCTCCTGCATTTGATATTTATGCTTTTGGTTTTCTGAACTAAAATGGAGAATGTATTAGTTATCTTATTAAATTTCATCTCTATGGATTTGATCTGCTATTCCTGTCTGTTGAGATCTTTTTGGACTCCTAACATTCACAATATTTATTATGGTTCACCTTGCTTTAGAGTCTCTTGAGAAGTACAATATTATCTTCAAAAAATCATATGTATAGTACAAGTAGAATCAGTAAGACAAGAAAGCCATATTTAAAACACCCTTTCACCTTTTGAATAGTTGTCATATTCATAAATAACCAAGCTTGACAAAATAATATTTTTCAAGTGATGACTATCTTTTGGGTTTTCTAGTTTGTCTGGCAAGGTAATCAATCATGGAAGCAATATAAGTCATAAATTTTGTCTGGAATTTTTCCAAAAGACTCTATGTTCTTTGCAGGAAATGATATTTGCTATAAAGAAAGGATTAAAGGTCCAGGAAATTCAGCTTTTATTATGTTCTATTCTTGCTCAGCCTTTCTAGACCTTGTTTCCTATTTCCTGTGATTCCACTCTATTTTGAGTCTCAGAGGCACCTAACCAAAGGTCAAGTCTGAGCACAGCCTCCTCTGTTCCCCTTGGTCTCTTCTCACCCTTCAGTGCCTTCATTTTTCCCATAGATATTTCTCAGGATCCCTCCAAAAAGAACTTCTATTCTCAGTCTCTCACCTGGGGGCCTGGTCGCCCTTCTGAACATGTGAGAAATATATCTTGCTACTGTTTGAAGTGTCAATTTGAGAAGCTGGCTTAGCTATACAGAGTGGTAATAAGTAGATGATCATTTCCACCCTCCTTGAAATTGTTTTTTTTTTCTGAGATTATATATATATATATATATATATATATTAGATGGAGGGCTAGAGCACCTTAGAAGGAGCTAGAGTGTGAAACCTAGCTTTATTTTCCTTAAGCAGTCTTGGTATAGGTTTGAAAATAAAAAGTTCAAAAAATTATTTAGTCCAGTCTCTGCTTTATATCCTGATCAATAGTTTACATGCTCTTTATTCCTATTTTTCCAAGAGTGACCTCTGTACTATATCTGGGGCCTAGGAGTAATTCAAAAAAGATGGTCTTCAGGTGGTCTTTACCCTTCAAATCCCCAGTCCTTTTCTTGATTTCATGCATCTCCTTCCCTATCCATCACTCACTTAAAGTGATTTTTAAGCAAAAAGTATTTTGTTTTCATTCAGTTGTTTCAATCGTACACGTCCAACTCTTTGTGACCCCTTTGGGGTTTTCTTGGCAAAGGTACTAGAGTGGTTTGCTATTTCCTTCTCCACCGCATTTTATAGATGTGGAACTGAGGCAAATAGGGTTAAACGATTTGCCCAGAGTCACACAGCCAGTAAGTGTTTGAGGCTGGATTTGAACTCATGAAGGTGAGTTTTCCTGATCCCAAGCCCAGTGCTCTACAAAAGGAAAATCAAGAAATGACAAATGAATGTAAACTTCACATGGATTGTGAATATACCATGTAGATATTTATGAATAATATGGAAGAAGTGGTATATAATTTTATGTTCCTACATAGAGTAGAGAGGTATTGACTGAAGGGAATATTATACAAGAGATGAAGCAGAAATTTGACAAGGATACAGTTAGAATTCAGTGGGGGAAAAAGCTAGAAAAGAAAGGGATAGTGATCTGTTATTGTTTTAGCAAAATGAATAATATTTTTCAGTGCATTAAAAATAAAATCCATGTGGAATCTACTTGAAATTACTTCTGTTATCTTAGTTTATGAATAGAAATTCTACCACTTTAGAGCAGTCTTAAGCAACAGCAGAAATCAAGACTCTCAGGCTTTGTTTACTCCTGTTCTTCTATCCTCCATACAATCTACTTATTAATAAATAGTTAATTGTTCAATTGTGTGCATTAGTTATTTGGACAGCTGTTAATTCTCCTTGGTGTCATTAAATAGTTATAATTCATTTGGCTTTGCTCCAATTCTTCATGGTAGTATTCAAATTTTATTCAAGTGCCATTTATTTTTTTCTATGGTTAGGTATACACAGCACAAAGTGTAGGGGAAAGTAAGTTAATTACTATACAGTTCAATCGTGGACTGTGGATCTGTCTAGTGTATCGTGTCAAACAGATAGCACTTTCTCTTTACTTCCTAATGTCTAGGTCAAGGGAGACTGATTGCAGACGATTTATCTTTGCTCATTATTATAGATCACAATGAAAATATTGTCAGGGGAGACTCAAAACACAGAAGCATATTTGCTTGCTGCTTTTCTCCTCAATGAGAATTGTGATTTAATCATTCACAAAATGTTAGCACCCCCAAATTTGAGATTTTAAAAAAGGTGTCTCAGACATCAGCACACTACTTTTTGTTGGACACAGGCGTCTTCTCCAGCTGGCAATCTTCTGCCATGGTGGTTCTCAAAATGTAGTCTAAGAATGCCTGGGGGTCCCTGAGACCCTTTAAGGAGATTAGTCAGTTCAGACTTATTTTTACAATAATACTAAGATTTAAAATTTTCTATTGCAGTAAATATGGATAGACATAACCCACATAAACAAAAGCTCTTTGGAAAGTTCTCAGTAATTTTTAAAAGTGTAAAGACCAAGCTAGGTGGTGCAGTGGATGGAGTGCTGGCCCTGGATTCAGGAAGACTCACCTTCCTGAGTTCAAATGTGGCTTCAAGTTCTTAGCTATGTGACCCTCAGCAAGTGACTTAACCCCCTCAGTTCTTCATCTGTAAAATGAGCTGGAGAAAGAAATGGCAAACCACTCTAGTATCTTTGTCAAGAAAACCCTCAACAGCATCACAAAGAGTTGGATATGACTGAAATGACTGAACAACAAAAATACAGACCAAACAATCTCAGATTGTACTTTCCTTTGTTAAAAAGTATGGAACTATATTCTCAATATTTCACTGTCATTTTTCCATTAAACCATATTTGCCATAGCAAAATGGTTGTCCTAATCATTAATACTCCAGTGGTTCTCAACCATGCTATATCTCAAAGCTTTCCCTTCCTTCTTCCTTTCTTTCCCATCCTGTCTCCAGTCCCTATTCTTTCCCCAGAAGGAAAAAGAAACAATAGGTTAGAAGAGGCCTGCAGCAACTTGTGGCAGCCACAGGATTTGGGCAGGCCATGGAAAATGTAGGGTTGTCTCTGCACACTCTCTCCTTTTTGCCATGTGACCCACAGCAACCAGCCATCATCAGTCTGTCTCTAGTTTAACCTATCTGTGGCCAAAGAAAAGTCGTGCAGGTCTGGATTAGAAGAATGGTCTAGGTCTTATAGGAGAATAGCAGGGGAATGCAGCAGAATTCTGTAATCCATTACAAAGATTTATTAGAGCTATCAAATACTCACCCTTGCTTATGCCTTATAGATTGATGCCTTCTTGTTTATTCTGTACTGCTTTTTATTCAAGTGTTTTATAACAGAGGTCACATGTAATGAATTGCTAAAGTTTCCTGAGTTTCAGTTATACTAGTGAAAGACGAAGGGATCCACATTCCCACTTCAGTCCATCATAGCCTAGGGACCTCATCATGAGTGGGCACAGAATATCCAGTAGAATGTTTTCATTAATCATTTTTGCATGACCAAAAAATATGCGTCCAGAGAAATGATTTAATTTCCAGGAAGGCTTGGTTTTTTTCCTTTATGTAACTACAATAATCTCGATCTCAGAAGACCATGCTTCCAGTATTCATCGCCATCTATTATTCTCTTTTTACAGGGAAGAGAACAAGACTGACTCTGATATTTATTACAAGTTAATGCATTTGTGGGGCTACAAAAATCAAAACAAAGACAGACCATTGTGTAAGGTTTCAGTTCAAATTAATCTCATTTTTGAATGAATATATTTCATATTCTCTGTTTATAACATTGGAACTAAAGAGACAAAATGGACCTTTTAAAATCACATTCATAGAGATAATAGCATTTTAGAGCTTGTAGGGACTTTACAGATTATCTAGTCCAACTCCCTTCATTTTAGAAGTGAGGAAACTGAGGCTCAGAGAGACAGTAACTTTCCTGAGGTCACACAGGTACTCTCTAGTGCCTTAAAGAAGATACAGAAGAACTTTATGGAAGTTCAATTGAATTCTGTAATCTAATATAAAGATTTACTAGAGCTATCAAACACTCACACTTGTTTATCCTTGTGGACGGATGCCTTTTTGGAAGTCCCATATTGTTCTCTCCTTAAAATAACTCATGACTGAGGTTGCGTGGAAGGCATTGTCAAAATTTCCTGAATTTCAATTATACTGGTGAAAAGGCAGATGATATGTGTTTATATTCTAGTCTAGGGGTTCTTTTCTATGTGTCATGAGCCCCTTGCCATTCTGGTGAAGTCTATTCCAATAAAGTTTTGAAGTGCATAAAGCAAAACACAAAGGATTAAAAAGGAAATCGATTATAATGAAATACACTGGGATCCATGAACTTATGTTGTGAATAGTTTGGCAAGTGTATTTCAATACAATAATAGCTAGCATTTACATAGAGCTTATATGCCAGGCACTTTACAAATATTATCTCATGTGATTCTCACAACCACCCTGGGAGGTAGGCCCATATTACTCCTACTTTACAGATGAAGAAACTGAGGCTGAGAAGCAGTTACACATCTAGCAAGTGGATTTGAATTCCTGACTCCAGGGTCTATCTACTGTACCACCTAAATGGTTGGTTTCCTTTGTGTTTTATTTTATGCATCATAGTCTAGAGATCTCTTCAGGAGAGTCAAAGTTGATATCTGAACCCAGGTCTCTTAACTTCCATCTAGGTGTTCTTTCCACAACAGTCATGCTGTAACGGATCCTCCTGTCCACACCGATGAATGTCTTAAGTTTGAAAGCCCATGTTTGGCATCATTAATTAAGAATGAATGCATTGCACGATGAGACTCTGCCAGTTTTACTCAAGTGAAACTGGTGCACCATGAGAAAGAAGTAGATAAACAAAATTATACCATTCTGCGTTGTATCTGGAAAAGCTTCTGAGTCACATGAGAGAGCAGCTCCCTGTTTGATCAGAGGAGAAAACAAGAGGAAAAAGAAATAATGTCGAGAATATTTTTATTGGTTAAAAGAAATAACTTTTTGAGCCCAGAGGAACAAAATGCCAGAAAGAGTAACAAGGAGAAGTTGGATAATGCCCACCCCTGGAGATCTTCAAGAAGCAAATAGAAAGTTTTGAATGATTTAAACATTCAGATGCCTGGAAGACGGGAACCAGATGAGGCCTAGGCTCATTCAAACTCTACAGTATCATTCTATGATTGCATTTTTTACTATTCTTTAGTAGTTCTTTGGTGCCAGTGAGCACAGCATTTAAATTAATAAATAATTAAACAAATAAATAAATGAATGAATGGAAATGATGAATGAATGAATAAATAAATGAAATAAATAAATGAATTTAATTTCTTAGTAGCTAGGTGACACAGTGGATAGAGCACCCAGCCTGGAGTCAGGAAGATTCATCTTCCTGAGTTCAAATCCAGCCTCAGACACTAGCTGTGTGACCCTGAGCAAGTCACTTAACCCTGTTTGCCTCAGTTCCCTGTCTGTAAAATGAGCTGGAGAAGGAAATGGTAAACCACTCCAGTATCTTTTGCCAAGAAAACTCCAAATCAGATCACAAAGCGCTGGATACAACTCAACAACAAATTTCTTAGCATACCCATTTCTAACAATTATTCTATTGTGGTCACTTCATTAAACAAAAGAAAATGTAAATGCAAACTTTTTGCCCTTATTTGAATTTAGCATTGTTAAGGAAGGACTAATGGAAAGAAAAAAAAATTCTTATTCACTCTTCCTGTACCATAGCTATTGAACTGGTAAGTTCTCACTTAACAGTCCAAATCACACTGCATAAATGATAGAGTACCACATGATGCAGATTAAGATAACATTGTCTTTTAACAAAGTGGAGTTTGTAGTTGATTTTCAAACATGAACCAGTCAAAGGATACCCCATCTTTTCTCTTCTCCCCTCACACATGCATGCACATGCGCGCATACACACACACACACACACACACACACATCCTTGTTTGTCAACAATTCGTTAGTTTTTCTGAGTTCAGTTGTTGGAACCACATGAAACAAGTGCATAAAAGATGTAATTACATGTAAAAATGAAGAATATGAGAGAGTCAGGATCCATAGCAGAGAAAGACTTAGTTTCAGATTGGGGAAGACCTGGATTTAAATTCTATCTGTGATAACATAAACAATGTCTGCAACCCTGGGTGAGTGACTTAATCTCTCAGTGGCTACAGGTAGGTCTATAAACTCAGGCTAGCTACCATTGGAACCCCCATCCTAAGCTCCTGAAGGGTCACTGCCAGACCTGATACTTCCCCCTCCCCACGCCCCAGAGCCCAACCTCACCCTTTCTGCCAATTGAATCCCTAGCAAACCTCCAAATCCTTTCCTTTCTCTGACCTTTAGACCCACTCCTCACTTTCCTTTTTTTAAAATAGATTTTTGTTGATACCTTTTGCTTATACATTGACTATTTTTCTCTCTGTATCCTTCTCTCCCTTCCAGAGACCTATTCCTTACAACAAATAATTTTTTTAAAAAAGAGAAAAAAACCCGTCAACGTCAATCAACACACAAAATCTGAGAACTGAAGGCAAGTAGAAAGTGGAATGTAAAGTTGTAGTGGTCTTAGGGTCTTATGACAAACATTTGTCACATGCAGACTCAGGCTGCCATGTTTCCCTGATGAATCTCTTCCGGTCATACTTTTAAAACTTAATCTCAGATAGATGCTTACATACTCCGGAGCAGCCAGTGTTATTATATATTTCTTACAATATTTCTTCAGTTAATCTTTACCTATCACTTCTGTTAAAATAAAGTTTTATTTGATAATGATTCAATTTTCAATGCTTATTTGGTGTAATGGAAGGGTTGCTGGGCTCAGAGTGAGGGGACAGTTAAGTATGAAATCTGGCTCCAAACTAAGGTGTTGACTGATCACTGGAAAATCACTTAATCTCTCTAGTTCTCTGTTTCCTCATCTGTAAAATGGTGTATTCTTACACCCCCAACTTAAATAATGTGAGAAAAATGTTTTGTAAAACTAAAAGTGCTACATAAATGTGAAAGGTTATTGTTTAAAAATCACAAAACCATTAAGAAAGAGTAGTTGTGAAATGAATGTACAAAAACAAGTGATTTCGGCAGAAAAAAACCCCAAATTAGAAGTTTTGGTATCATAGGAAATTTCATATAAGTGTGTCTTTTTTTCCCTTCCACTTTATTTAATATTTTTAGTTTTCGGCATTGATTTTCACAAGAGTTTGAATTACAAATTTTTTCCCCATTTCTACCCTCCCCCCCACTCCAAGATGGCATATATTCTGGTTGTCCTGTTCCCCATTCAGCCCTCCCTTCTGTCACCCCATTCCCCCTCATCCCCTTTTCCTTTACTTTCTTGTAGGGCAAGAAATTTCTATGCCCCATTGCCTGTATAGCTTATTTGCTAGTTGCATGCAAAAACTTTTTTTTTGAAAATCTGTTTTTAAGACTTTGAGTTCCAAATTCTCTCCCCTCTTCCCTCCCCACCCACCATCTTCTAAGAAGGCAAGCAATTCAGCAAAGGCCACATGCATATCCTTATGTAAAACCCTTCCACATGTTGTGAAAGACTAACTATATTTTGCTCCTACCTATCCTATCCCCCTTTATTCAATTTTCTCCCTTGACTTTCTCCTTTTTAGAAAGTGTTTGTTTTTGATTACCTCCTCCCCCATCTGCCCTCCCTTCTATCTTAACCCCTTTTTTATCTCCTTCCTCTTCTTTCCTGTGGGGTAAGATACCCAATTGAATGTGTATGCTATTCTCTCCTCAGGTCAATTCCGATAACGGCAAGATTCCCTCATTCCCCCTCACCTGCCCCCTCTTCCCTTCCAACAGAACTGCTTTTTCTTGCCACTTTTATATGAGATAATTTACCCCATTCTTTCTCTCCCTTTCTCCCTCTCTCAATATATTCCTCTCTCATCCCTTAATTTGATTTTATATTTTTAGATATCATCCCTTCATATTCAACTCACCCTGTGTCTTCTGTCTATATTATATATATGTATACATACATACATATATATATATATATATATACACACACACATACACATATATATGTATATTCCCTTCAGCTACCCTAATACTGAGGTCTCATTAATTATACATATCATCTTTCCAAGTAGGAATGTAAACAAAACAGTTCAACTTTAGTAAGTCCCTTATGATTTCTCTTTCTTGTTTACCTTTTCATGCTTCTCTTGATTCTTGTATTTGAAAGTCAAATTTTCTATTCAGCTCTGGTCTTTTCATTGAGAAAGCTTGAAAGTCCTCTATTTTATTGAAAGTCCATATTTTGCCTTGGAGCATGATACTCAGTTTTTCTGGGTAGGTGATTATTGGTTTTAATCCTAGCTCCATTGACCTCTGGAATATCATATTCCAAGCTCTTCGATCCCTTAATGTAGAAGCTGCTAGATCTTGTTTTATTCTGATTGTGTTTCCACAATACTCAAATTGTTTCTTTCTGGCTGCTTGCAGTATTTTCTCCTTGATCTGGGAGCTCTGGAATTTGGCAACAATATTCC
>CM053627.1:143803609-143848087 GCA_028646595.1 Phalanger gymnotis | reverse complement strand
GCATTCTTCTCCTCATTGGCTTTTTGGAGCTCTTTTGCCATTTGAGTCAGTCTATTTTTTAAGATGTTATTTTCTTCAGTATTTTTTTGGGTCTCCTTTAGCCAGTCATTGACTTGTTTTTCATGGTTTTCTCTCATCCTTCTCATTTCTCTTCCCAATTTTTCCTCTACTTCTCTAACTTGCTTTTCCAAATCCTTTTTGAGTTCTTCCATGGCCTGAGACCAGTTCATGTTTTTCTTGGAGGCTTTTGATGTAGGCTCTTTGACTTTGTTGATTTCTTCTGGCTGTATGTTTTGGTCTTCTTTGTCACCAAAGAAAGATTCCAGTCTGAATCTGAATCTGAGTCCATTTTTGCTGCCTGGCTGTGTTAACAGCCAATTTACTTGACTCTTGAGTTTTTCAGTGGGGTATGACTGCTTGTAGAGTATAGAGTACTTTGTCCCAAGCTTGAGGGGCTGTACTGTTGTTTTCAGAGCTATTTCTATACAGCAAGCTCTGCCACACCAGTGCTATTCCTCCCCCAAGAACCGCCAACCTGGACTGGACTCAGATCCAAGCTGGCTCTGCACTCCTGCTCAGATCTGCCACTTAATTCCTCCCAACAGTTGGGCCTGAGGCCGGAAGCAACTGTAGCTGTAACTCTGTAAGCAGACTCAGAGCTGCATCACCTCTGCTGCCCCTGGGGCGGTGGCAAACCACAAACTCCTTTCATTCTGTCCCAGTAGCTTTTCCCCACTAACTTCTCTGTTGTTTTTGGTGTTTGTGGGTTGAGAAGTCTGGTAACTGCCACAGCTCACTGATTTAGGGCACTGGGGCCTGTTCCACCCAGCTCCTGGTCTGGTTGGTCCAGGCGCGGCCTACACTGGGCTCTGTTTCTCTCCGCTCTCAGCTCCGTGGGATAGACCTTACCCCGCGACCATCCAGGCTGTCCTGGGCTGGATCCCTGCTTCCCTCTGCTATTTCATGGGTTCTGCAGTTCTGGAATTTGTTCAGAGGCATTTTTTATAGGTGTTTGGAGGGACCTGGCAGGGAGCTCACACAAGTCCCTGTTTTCCAGCTGCCATCTTGGCTCTGCCCCCAGTGTATCTTTATCTAGTCAGTTTCTTCAGTAATTTATTATGTCACTTTATAGCCACAACCAAATTTACAAAGGATCAGATGATAGAATCCAGTGATTAAACAACCATACAAAGACATAAGGAGATAAGTCTGGGATCTTATGGTGGCCTTATAAATTTGATTATTCTTTGCTTATGTTATTTTCCCTATACCTAGCTAAACATAAATGAGGATGGGGAAGACTTGCCTAAAGCTGTGACTTAAGGTTGTAGTGGGCTATATGCTAGGACATTGACATGGTTCGTGGCAGGACAGTTTGTGATGATGACGAATGAGTTAATGAGGGGTCAGAATGAGGATATTGATTGCTTGGAACAAAAGAGTCAGTTATTATGAGATACCTGGCAAACAAGGCCAGAAGCAGGAGATTCCTAGATTCAGAAGGACAAGTTGGCAATGGTCAGCATCCAAAGGGGAAATAGGAAAGAAGTCCAAGATCAAGGAAGACGTCCAGAAGTTGATCATTCAAATAGGTTTAAGCATATCCAGGATGCTCTGCAGTTTGTCTCAGTATGTGAAATTAGCAAGCTGGCCTCTATCCTTTTGAGCCCTGGGGCCACAGTGATAACTACTTCCTGTATGAGTGAACTTCATCTAGCTGTGGATAGCTCCCTTTTGCTGTTAAGATTTGCTACGTGGCATAAGTTTTAACTTATACACTGCATGTATAAGTTTTACCAATGATTTTTCCCCCAAAGTCATCAGCTTCAAATGTGTGTGTGTGTATCATATTTGTAAGATGTTAAACTTTGGATAGGGCTTAATAAACAATTTATTGTCTATTTAAATAGACAATAACGTAGAAAATTAGCTTTCTTAAATTAGCACAAATTGAAAATTCCGTATAGATCATCTGTTGAAGAAATACTGCTCTTATAGCAGAATCTATTACTGTGCAAAGACTCATATATTGCTAAGAGCAACAACTGTTTACTCAAACTTACCTTCCCAAACACTGGGTTTTTCTTTTTTATTTAAAATAAAACTTTATTCCAGAAGACTTACTGAAGATTTTCAATGTAAAATAGATATTTTCTTAAAATTGTTTGGTAACTGTCTTCTGTCTTACTTTGATTAAGAAGTGGTATTTGACTAGGTAGCAGATTGTGCAAATAATTTTGTTTTTATCCCAATTAACTAAAGGGATAAAATAAGCTGCATTGTTAAGATTTAGTATGGGACAATTTTGAGGCAGCTATTATAAAAAACGTTTGATAAGTATTTTTGTAAATAAAGTTATGAAGATGATTTACAAGATTTTAAAAATAGGCAATTTAAAGTTAGTTTTTAGGTATCATTTCTATTCTGAATTTTTATTAGGGTTTCTGGATTCCATTCCAAGTTTATCACAATGTAATTGAGAAGTAACTAAACTACACTTTGCAATTGTTTATTTTCTACTGAAATGCATCGTTAGCTATAACTTCACTTAAGTGAACTGGAGGTAGAAGCTGGCACACATCTGGGACCTGATTGTCAGACTCAACAATTCTAGGAATACTTCTGTACCTTCAAATTCTGTTTTGTAACTGCTGATAAATGAAGTCCACAACGAATGTCACTGATGTTGTCACACATTTTATTAGATAATCTTCCTTTTTTGGGGTGGGGTAGGGAGGAAAATGAGTGAGAGACTCCATAGCTGTTTTAAAGAATAGTAGAGACAAGGGATCCCCTTGTGAAATAACCTGAAATTTGATAGACTGAGAAGGTCCTTTTGAAGTTTTCTCATTATATTAGCAGAGTAGACATTTGCCTTTCTGTTTAAGTCATAGGAGACATGAGCCTGTTGTATTGAATCTAAATGTCTTTGCTATCAATACAATTCCTAACTTTCTGCTTTCCTATTGGGTAAATTTAGCAGTGTTATCTATTGTCTCAACATAACCCAGGGCTTCAGTGAATTTTTTTTGCTTGATATTTATTATATAAGCATTTTCTATTCTCCTAATTAGGATTTCTGTGAAGGATCTAATCACATTGGAGCCTGTGGTTATGGGACTCTAGTCTCCAAGGTCATCCAGATGTTTGAATTTGTCTTTTTGGGGAACTGATATTTTTTACTTTTCTTAAGTGTCTCCTAAATATTTCCTTCCACTAAGTAGTAGTTGTACAAATTTGTGATTCCTTGTGATCCAGGAGTAGATAATGGTATTATCATCTGTTCTTCATGCATATCTCGAACACTAATTTAGATTTTACCTTCAATAATAATAAGCATAAGCTTGCTAGTAACCTATTATCTTATCACTGCAAGTATTTGGTCTTTACAATCCAGAATTCAGAAATTCCTACAGTTGAGCATAACCTCTTATTCTTCAAACTCTCTCTGTATCTAACTCCTTTCCTGGGACCACTCTAGTTACTGAGTTGGCAGAAGAGACAAAGTGAGCCTGAGCTGATTGATGGGGGAGAAGAGAGCCCCAAGTTGGGGAGACTTTGGTTCTTATTTTATCTTTTCAGTAGATATCCCTTTGTAAAAGCTAATTTATGTTAGTTGATTAGATTGACAGTGGAGTGCTAAACACTAGCTTCAATGATATTAAAGAGATATTAACTGGCACTGAACAATTAATATTGGAAGGAATACACAGCAGAATGGGACATCAAACCAACGGTATTAGAAGAACCTCATTGCCCTTCACTAGTACGCCTAGACCTTTGATGGAAAAGGTAGCTGAGTTCTAGGTTAAATAAATGCAGAGATTCAGTACAGGAGCCTGTTTTACTACATATGTTTATGTGTAGTATTCATTTATCTGTGAATATGCTGTCCCCTATCCACTTCAACCCATGCCCATAGGTAGAATGCAAGAAGCCTGGAGGTAATTGCATTGAATTGGTTGAGGGTGGCACCGGTTAAAAGCAGTTTTGAGATCTGGGACATTAAGTAGTTCATGTTATTCACAAATCAGTAGGTTTTGTCACTTGACTTTAGCACTTTCTGCATTGGATATCCCATGTCTAATGTAGGTCACTATATGAGCAGTTAATCAGGCTAGACTTTTGTCTGAAAACTGTTGGAATGTTTGGGGAAGGGTAAGAAAAGCTGTTGCTTTATACTTGGTTCTCTAGTGTCTGTGACCCTCTTTCACTTTGGAAGATTCCCCTCCCTTGCTGATCATATGGTCCTAAGAATGGTGGGTCTTGAGGCTGGCTTGTTAATGCTTCATTTTGTTCTTCTATTCCTTCTGGTCTCCATCCTGTTCATGTTGTGATCATCCCTCCTTAGCCTGGAAAGTTTCCTGGCAAATTTTACTGCCATGTCTTGTCCATTTGATTGTCATATTGATCTTGCAACTTGTTGACCCTTCCCTGAAGGAATACTGGTACCTTCATAGGTGCCCATTAGGATTTCACATGGTGGCAGCTGTATCAGATAGGATAGGGATGGACCTGTGATTTCACTGATAGGGAGAACTCCCAGGTGAAGGAGCTCCCTCTACAGGTGTGGGTTAGCATTTTTTAGTTTTAGAGACCAGAGCAGCGGTGTCAAACTTGGAAGGAGGCAGGGGCTGCAGCACCGTATACATAAAGATCCCTGCTTGGCTGCATGGTCACTTAGAAAGCCACATATTAACATTATCTATATTCTATTAAATTTTTCTTTATTTTGTTAAATGTTTCACAAATATGTTTTAATATGGTTCTTATGTTTGACATCTCTAGCTTAGGATCTTGAAAGAATAAATGATTTGCCCAAGGTTACATGGTCAGTATACGTCATGGAACCTAGGGCTTCCTGACTTCAAGACTGGCCCTCTATCTACTATACCACACTAAAAATTGAACAAGAACTTACTAGTAAAACAGTTTAATTGTTCTGAATATCTGTTGGCAAAGAGGGCATGGCTCTGCTTCCACAGTGAATGGCATTGTAATGATATAAGTTTATAAGTCTCCTAAACAGATATTGGTTTGTTCTTATCTTTTTCTCCTTTAGCATCTTGGGTCTGTCTTGTAACATCAATTAAGTTAGGTGTCTTTGATTGAGTCTTACTAGGTGCTAAACCCCGGGACCAAACCCCTAGCTACTAGGTGCTAAGCCTATGTGGGTGTGAAGCCCTCAGGGTCCTAAGGTGAGTTGCTAAGACCAGAGCCAATAGTAGGAGCCTGAGTTCTGGTCACTCAGATGATGTTTGATGATGGCTAAAGAGTGTATAAAAAGCAAGAACAGAGCTATTTGCATGAGGCTCTCACTCCTGGAGGGGCAGGACTCTGGGCAGCCACTCTAAGCGCCTCCTGGCTGAACTCAGATGTTGATGGTTTTCTTGGTAACTATGAATTGTATTGGGTCTGTTTGTAATTTGATTGTATTTGCTCTGAAGTTCGGGGTGCTGACTTTTCCCCTTGAACTAAGTGAATGATATTTGTATGTTGGATTCAAATAAAATTGTTAACCCCTTAATGTTGTTTTCCTTCATAAAGCAGATCAAAAGAACCTGTGTTGGCAGCTTTCTCTGTGCTGGTTGTTGGCGGGTTTTACACCCTTACAGCAGCTGCTAGCAGATTGTTACAACAGGTCTGTATCTCTATTTCCTGAACAATCACTGATTATTTTAGACTTCTTTGCTTTAAACTTAGAGCACAGGGATCAACTGGCTTCTCCAATAATGAATTTTGTATTTCTCAGTTTCTGGTATGGGGTGGGAATTAGGATGAGGAGTCGTATTTCTTTTCCTTTTTCCATTTTCTCCTAGACTTTCTGAAACAATGAGGAGTAGTATCACCCTGATGATGGTAGTTATCATACCGTGCTTTATAAACATATCCCTATTATAAATTTGTGACCTTTTGAGAGGTAGTGGGGTAGATAGATAGTGCATAGGACTCAGAGCCAGGAAGACTTGAGTTCAAACTGTACCTCAGACTCCTACTCATTGTATGATCCTATCAATCTCCCTGGGTCTCAGTTTCTGAGGTGTTTGGATTTGATGCTTTATAGGGTTTCTTAAAGTTCTGAGGCTAAGATCCCTGTGATCCAACACCTCTGAGTTTCAGTGACCTTTCAGGGAGCACTGATAACCAAATCCTTGCCTAGATTCTCCTTTATGATCTACCATAGAACAGGTATAAGAGTGCTGGTCTTAATATCAGGGAATTTGGCTTCAAATCTTGGCTCCAACATAATCTTGAGCAAGTTATCTATCCTACTCATTGATTTTACAGGGTTATTATGAGGAAATCACCTTATAAACATTAAGGGATAGGGACTGAATTTGTGACTTCGTTGCTAGAGCGAAGTCCTGGGTGAGAAAACTCCCTCCCTCATGTACGTGGTTGTAACTTCTCAGTAGCTTAGGGGGTCTAAGAGAGTTGCCTGGGAATTAACTGAGAAACTAATTAACTTGCCAAGGCTTACACAGCCAGTATGTAAGAAGTAAAGCTTGAATCCTTTGTTACGTGGTACAGAGGAAGGGGCATGGTCTCTGGAGTCAGAGGACGTTTGAGTCATATATTACATGTGATATTTAATGACAGCTAGCATGTGTACGGAACTTTAGGGATTGCCTAACACTTCAAATGTTATTTCATTTGATCGTCATAAGAACCCTGGGAGTTAGGTACTATTATTATCCCTTTCTACAGATGAGGAAACCGAGGCTGAGAATTTAAGTAATTTGCCCAGGGCCACATAGCTAGTAAGCGTCTGAGCCAGGATTTGAACTCATCTTGATTCCAAGTCCAGCCTTCTATCCACTGTGCCACCTGGGTGCCCATGAATAAACCTTAAGATGTTATGTAAATGTATTATTATTATTCGAATATGTCCATTTATACAACCATATCCAACTATTCTTTCAAACTTGACAAGGTATTGGTCATTGTATTCTAGTGGCATTTTCCTGCCCATAGCTCAGGGTTTCAAAGGATTTACAGATGGTAAGTTTCATTAGGAGTTTCACTGAAGTTGCTCCAGGGCTCATTTGGTGTGTACTCTAAGTACAGAAATTATTTTTATTAGTAATTCTAACAAGAAATTTCAGCTTCATCTTATTGATTGCTTAATTTGTACCTACAGTGTACTAATAGCAGTAATCTTTTATTAAACAGTCTAGTGATGAATTATCCCATGATTAGCCAGTCTACTGTATGATTAATCCACTGGTTTGGTGCCAGTCAGAAGGCAAGAACACAGAAACTATAAGATCATAGATTTAGAGGTAGAAGGGCTCTTAGAGCTCATTTAATCCAACATCTTCATTTTATGGATGAAAAAGTTGAGGCCTAGGGAGGTGAGTTACCCAAGGTCCAGCAAGTACTAAGTGGAAGAACTTGCCTATGAACCCAGGTTGTCTGCCAATTAGGTGACACAGTAAATAGAGTGCTGGGCCTGGAGTCAGGAAGACCTGACACATTTACTAGCTGTGTGACTTTGGGCAAGTTACTTAACTTGATCTGCTTCAGTTTCTTCAATTGTAAAACGGGAATAATAATACCTAATTCACAGGATTGTTAAACAGATCAAACGAGGTAATATTTGTAAAGTACTTTGCACAGTACTCAGTACACAGTAGGTGCTTAATAAGTGTTTGTTCCTTTCCCTTCTCACTAAATCCATGGAATTTTTCCATTGTACCATGTTGCATGGTTCATTATACTACGCGATTAGAAGAATCATTCTACTGGTTGTGATTTCTTTTAGGTTGATAGAAGGGAATAAAGTCACAGTTAGCATGAGTAATAAAACAAAGAGCCTGATGACATCTTTTGATGATTTGCATACTGTGTAAACAAACTGCTTAGAGACGAACAAGCTAAGATCAAAGTCATATACCACAAGCAGTCTGGACTGAATTTTGAAATTCAGTTAGCCTTTTTCAGTGTTTGAAGACTGGATATATAGGTACTGTCACCACTGGAATGTTAAGCTGACCTGCATCAATGAGGGATGAGTTAGATCATCTTTGGAATATTGTTATCCTAAGTATACACACAGCCAGGGGTCATCACTATTCAGCCATAGTCATGAGACTTTGACATGACTGATTTAACTACTTAGGCTACTTTAATATCTAATTCATAGCCACATGTGATAAATTTTACCATGTAACCTACAAGTCTAAAATGAACACGAAACATTCAATTCAGTGCCCATATGCAATTTCCTTGTCAAATGTAGTAAGTTATAAGATTGTACTTATTTTTCAATTCAATTTGAGAAACATTTATTAAGTGCCTACTATACTTAAGACTCTATACCAGGTACTGAAGGAAATTCAAAAAATAAAAATGAAAAGACACGGCCCCTTTCGTTAAGGTAGGGGTTCTTAAGCAATTTTTGTGTCATGGACTCCTTTGGCAGCTTGGTAAAGTCTATGGATGTTCTCAAAATAACATTTGTAGATGTATAAAGTAAAATACATAGAATTAAAAGAAAACCAATCACATTGGTACTTAAAATACTTAAAAAAGCAAGTTCATGGACTCTTGGGTTAGAAATCCTTGCCTTAAGGAGTTTACAATCTAGTATAAGAAATAAGACACAGACATTAATAATTATCATGTAGAAATAGAACATGCTAAATGCTGAGGAATGTCATAAGTGTCATGAGAGGTCTAAGGAGATAGAAATCACTCATGAGTGCTGAGATCAGAGAATACTTCATGGAAGTAGTGACATTCGATTTTGGTATTTAAGGATGGGTAGGATTTCATCAAGCAGAAATAAAGAGCAGTCAGTCAGTAAACAAATATTTATTAAATGCTTACTATATATCAGGCACTGAGCTTTATTCTAGGGAATGGGGAAATTACCAGCTCTACCCTCAAGGAGCTCACAATCTAATGGGAAACATGCCAATAACTGTATATACAAGATATATCCAGTGCAAATGGACTCTTAGAAGGAAGTTACTTTCCTTTAAGTAGGCATTTCAGGTACAGGTAATAAATCAGTGGCAATGATTTTAGTGGCACCATCTCCACGATGGGGACTATGTCTTAATTAAAATTATATCTAAAGGCAGCATGGTAGAGGGAAAGAATGCTGGACTTGAAAGGAGAAGATCTGGGTTCAAATTTTCTGTAAGATACTTACCTAGCAGTGTGATTATTTTCTTCATCTGAAAAATAAGGATAATCATACTAGTATTTCTCTAGCTCGTAGAGTTTTTTTAATAATATTTTATTAAAAGAGCATATTCAACCACTATCAACCAATAACACAATAACTTTTTTATTTTTTCCCAAAGTATGCAATACAACACAGTAGTGATTTAAAAATCTCCTCATCCATGATAATCAAGGAAAATATCTCCAATTCAAGTGAACAACTAAAACTAAAACCTTGAAAAATTTCTGAATCCAAAGAAAAGATTTCAAACAGAATTCTCTTATATACTCCTGCAGACTCAATCCCAGCATTTTACTTTCCTGACAATACTGTTAAACTTCTCTTATGCATAGTATAACCATGGGATCCATATTTTATAAATAAAATTGGCATTTTCCATTCCATTTATCTTCCTTTTTAGCTTCACAAAGAAACCAGTAATAAAACTGTCAGTGACCGCCAACAACAAAGGATCTCACAACAAGATTAAAAAAAACTTGAAAATACTCAGAGATGTTTTGATTTGTAGAGTTGTTTTGAAGGAAATTCTGTTTGTAAACCTATAAAGCGTTATAGAAGTTTGAACTATTATTATTTGCCTCTCCCTTGGTACTGACCAAAGTATATTTGTACACAGTAATTGCCTGATAAATGGCTGTTGAATGTTGTTGAAGGGATAAATGGATGACACTGGATATATGTAAAGCATATATGAAATAATGTGAAATAATGAATGTGTCCAATTATACGAAGCAGCATGATCTTTAGAAAAAGTATAGAACTTGGATTTAGAAGATCAGAGTTTAAATCCTGTGTTTCCTATTTATACTTGTGTGCTCTTAAAGTCATTTAATCTCACAGACCCTCACTTTCCTCATCTGTAACATGAAGGAGGTTGACCTAGATGTGCATTTAAGGATAGATGGGATTTCATCAGTTAAAACTGGAGGGAGATATTATGGGCATAGCTAGTCAATCAGGGTTTTAGTTGGAACATCTCCTTGAGGGAACATGCCTTACACCTCTAAATCCTATGGTCCTTTATCTGATGAATAGCAAATATTTCATAAATATGTTTTCTTATAATCCATCCATCACAGGATAAATGTAAACATAGATTCGACAGTTTCACCTACTGCCAAATAGTTGTGAATCAAAGTATGTGTTCAGAATTTTTGCCAAAGTGGTTTTACCTAAGCAATGAACACAAGGCAAATGGCAAATAGAACCCTGCAAGGAAATATTGTAAAGCTTATGTTCTATAAAGTATATTTTCAGGAGATTCATTTGCATTTGTAGATAACGTTCTAGTCAAGCATGGTTTTTCATTACTGGAACCACTTAGCTGTAACCAAATGAAAGGGCCAAAATTTGAAGAAGGAATATATGTAACTTCAATTGACATCCATATGTAATAGTCCCCTTGTTGATCCACAGAATTTGTTTAGTCTGTAGATATTAGTTTGGCATCTGTTTATTTGAAAAATTTAGCAAATGATCATTAAACAGCTGCCTTACTTTATTTTTTGTTGACTTGAATGGGATGCCAAACAGCCACATTCTTTGCCTAGCAGATTAAAATTTTAAATCCAGTTTGTATTTCAAGCTTAATTTTAATGTATAATCATTGGTGTAAATATGTCCTAGTGACTAATGGAGTTAAAGATTCATTTACATTTAAGTTGACAGAAGAAAATGTAAGAGAATGTTCTTAAGTATATACTAATCCCTATTGCCTCAAGTAATCTTGAAATGAGTTTTTTTGGTTTGGGCTTTTGCTCTTTGCTTGATTTAAATATTGTTTGGCTATGTCCATAGGGTCACCAGAGCAAGTTAACTTGATTGTTTCACTCTTTGATTAATTTTTTCCTCTGAAATTAATTGCTTACTTGACTGAATAGAGGCAGCATAAAGTAGAGGCTAGAAAGCTGACCTTGGAAACAGGAAGACCTGGGCTCAAGTCCTGCATCTGATACATATCAGCTGTATGACCCTGGGAAAGTCACTTAACCTCTCAGTGCTCTAAGCAACTCTATAAAATTATGTTTCAGGGAAGGTACTGATCTATAGTTTCCTCAACAAGGAGTTCTTGACATCAGTGAAATGAAAGATCTAATCCTTATCCCTACCCTTTTTTTTGGATTAAATTAGTGGGATTAATCAGTTTTAAAAATATTTTATAGACACAATCTCTATCTAATGTGAGAATGTGAGTTCCGAACTATTGCTAGGTCCTACACACCATATCTGACCACTGATTAACTTGCCTAAGTACTAGGAAGTTCCTATGTAGCCCATGACTTGTTTAGTCAACTTCATTTCAGCACTGAATTAAAGCTCTCCTTATCATAATCAGTTTAGCAAACTTAATCTAATCCTTGTATGCAAGGTTAACAAACTTCCCTTGTGATCAATGGGGTGGGGGGGAGAGGGGGAGAGGTAAGAGATGGGTGTCTCAGGAAGGAGGGAGTGTCTCAGTCTTAGACACCTACTGATTGACCACTCCCAAGTCCCCTTTCCAATGCGTCCTCCTCAGTCTGCCCAGCAATAACAAGCCGATAGAAAGGCAGAGACCCAGAGCTCTGTGCTCTCAGTTGGGGTTTCCATCCATCATACCTGTGCATTGTCTCTCATGCTTGCTTGTGGGACTAAAGGGCTGGGGAGCCATTTACTTGCATGCCAGCGAGTAATCAATTTCTTGGCTTTTATCTTGAGTGCTCATGTCCCTTTTTGATACCTTACCCACCATCTCACAGAAAAGCATTGTAACTTTCCCGCCAGTATTCTTAATTGAATTATATCTTACTAACTTGGCCTTTATTTGGTTTGGTCTGGTCTGAGACTACATCACAATATTTTGCCAAGAACAGAAGTGTAGCTGCTTCTCATAGACCCAACCACACTGCTTTGCTGATTGCCATGGAAGCATTATCCCATTCCGTTTCTAACCTGGATTGACTTGCCTCTCCTGAAGCAGTCTGGAGCCCTGTTGTCCCAGGGGCTCACCATTAGGGCTGGTCTTAGTGTAGGCACCAACTTAGCTTTAGTCCTACTGCAGCTGGGCACTTCTACATTCAAATGTCCCACCAGCTTCAGTCTCCCCTATAGCAGAGATTATAGGCATATGCCACCACATCCAGCCCTATTTTCTTATTTAAAGCAGTTTAGGTAAATTTGCTAAAATAGATCTTAACATCGGCATGGCCTATGAAAGAGAAAAGAATCAGAAACACAGTTCAGTATTAGAGCCTAATTTTATCAGTAACCCCATACTATTCTGTAAATATAGGGAGAAATAATACTGAACTTATTTTCTTTCCAATATAGTAAGCTATTGAAAGACAACAAAGAACCCCTATTTTTGTTGGTACAAAGGATCACAGCACTGTTAGGAATAGGGCTTAACAACATTCTGCTTCCAGATGTAAAGCTTTGTCATCATTTTCATGAAAATTCCTATTTATATAATATTTTAAGGTTCATAAGATGTTTTATATAGATTAACTCATTTGAGCCTTACAACAACCTTACCGGAAAGGGTGTGAAAATATTATTTCCTTTTTTTTCTCTGAGGCTCAAAAGAAGGAAGAGGCTTGTCCTGAATTACATGGCTAGTAACAAGCTTCCTGACTCTGAATTTACTATATTTTCCACTGTACCATGTTGTGGAGGACATAAGCAGCAAGGCACCCGGATGGATAAATGACAGCCTTTTCTAGGCTAGTCAAACCACTGCCTCAACCACTTCAACCACCACTTCTCATCCTACTCCAATGGACACAGTCAAAAACTCTGAGCCAAAGAACCCTGGGAAAAACAGCGCTTCCGAAGCTCCGCTACCACCAACTAGTGAGCAGCTGCCATAAATGGGCAATAGCAGTTCTCTCTCCCTCTTGCCCAAACCACTGGCCTTGCTTCTAACCCAGCTCCATAGCAATAACTATGGCCTCTGGTCAATAGCAACTGCTGACCAAGCAGTACCCACAAAGAAGGGAAGCTAGCCTAGTTGAAGCACAAGGGTACTTTGAGGGAGACACAAGAAATAATGTGGGCTGTATAAGTCAAAGCACCACTACCACCATCCCTCGTACCCAGTGGAGACATCCCATGAACCTGAGGACAAGAGTCTTGGAAACAACCCTTTTTTCCCCTTACCCCCAGTCTCTACCCTACTTCAAGGCCAGCGCCTGCAGCTATCATCCAGGGGATCACCCCTTGTGAAAATGTCACCTAGCGCCTGCCTCTGAAGCTCCTTCCAGCTCTAGTTCTATGTCCCTATTACCAGGTTTGGAAGAAATTCAATGGGTCTGGCAAAGACCTCCTAGAGAGAAAAATGAAGAGGTAGGGTCTGGAAGAGAGCTATCACAATGAAGTTATCTATTTTTCTTACACCAGCAAAAAGAGAAGGGTTTACCTTACTTGTATAAAAGACAAAAGTCAGCCAGCCACTCTCCTCAATATGTAGAAAGTGCATTTTCCACTTCTCTATAGCTCTGAAGAGATCTACAATGATGCATAATCACCTTTTTTTAAATCTTCACATGCCACATAACAGCCCCTTATTGTAGGCAATCATGTAGAGTGAGGAAGTTGTTCAGTTATTTCCTACTCTTTGTGACCGTACTTCAGATTTTCTTGGCAAAGATACTGGAGGGGTTTGCCATTTCCTTCTCCAGTCATTTTACAGATGAGGAAACTGAGGCAGACACGGTTAAGTGATTGGCCCAGGTCAGACAGCAAATAAGTGCCTGAGGCCAGATTTGAACTTGGGTCTTTTTGACTTCTGTCCTGGTGCTCTATGCTCTGCAGCACCAGCTGCTCAACAACCTGAGGAGTGAGAAAGACCTCAGTTCAAATATGGCCTCACTTATGAACAGCGTGAATCTGGGCAAGTCACTTAACCTCTGCCTTCCTCATTTCCCTTAACTATAAAAATAGGGATAATAATAGCTCCTACATCCCAATGAGAAAATATTTGTAGAGTACTTAGCAGGGTTCCTGGTATACAGTAGTGCTAAATACATACTTGTTTCTTTCCTTGCTTGACTGACATTAATAGTTTATTAATCCATGGTTAACCCGAAATTCAGAGCAAATATGGTAAATCCAACTCCTTTTCCTGTGTTGTATCCTCCCATTGGAATGTAAGTGCTTTGAAGGTAGGAACTATCTTTTTGCTTGAATTTGAATGTCCAGCACTTAGTATAGCTCCTGGCGCATAGCAAACACTTATTTTATAAATGTTTTATCTATTTAGTTGTCTCCTGATTTTCAAACTAATCAGCTATTATTTAAAATGACAACTTTTTAAAAATCATTTTTTTCCTGTTAGTTTTCCGTTTTCTTTCAGAATGAACAATTCAGTTCTTTTAAAAAAATGCTAACCATGTCATTCTCCTGCTCGATTGCCTCTCGGACAAAATACAAACTGTAGTGAGGCATTTGCCCCCTCTCTCCCGACTTTGGCTTCGACTTGCTTTTGTAGCCTTATTTCACATTTTCATCTTTAGGCTACATTTCAGCTAAGCTGTCCTATTACCTATTCTGTGAACAGCTCCTGTTTCTGTTTATTTACAAAGGCCATTCTTTATGCCTAGACTCTGCTTTTCAGAATTCTCATCTTCCTTCAAGGCTCAGTTCTATGGCCGCTTTCTCCACGAAGCCTTACCTGATGCAATCAGTTGCTTGTTCTCTTTACCTCCTCAAATTATATTGTATTTATTCTTCTACATGGTGTTGAATCCTTCAGTAGAATATGAACTTATTCAGGAGAGATGCTATTTTGCTTTTTTCATTGTATCTCCATTGTCTTACACAATGTAAGTAAATGCTCAATAAATGTTTACTGATTTGAATTGATTGTACTGAAGTCCCACCCCTTTCCCCCTTTTTTTTTAATTGCCCTTGGCAACAGTTCATACATAGTTTCAGAGCTAGAGTTGTAGCATATGAGGCCTCAGATTTGGAGACCAGTTACATCTCAATTGAATCAGTCCCTAAATATTATTTCTTGGATAGTAAATATAGAATTCCTATGCCTTTCAAAGAAATCATAGCCGATTATAAACTCATCCAATGTGCAAACGCAGAACAGAGGCACAAATAGCTCCTATGAAACTCCATCAAAGATAAAATCTGATTTGCTTGGCACAAACTTAAAAAGTAAAATGAAAAGCTTACTTGGTTTTTTACATCAACCATCTGATATCAATTGGATACGATCCATCTATTCTGACTTTACGGTAGTTATCTTTGCATCTGCTTTAGGTCCTAATTCCTTTGAGAATTCTTATAGTATGGTTTTTCCCCCCAGTTTAAGAGCATAAGGCTTAGGAGCTAGTCTTCCTCACTGAACAAAGCATTTCTTCACATGTGGTACTTATGAGGTTGTGATTTATCACTTTATGGCTTTCAGCCACGAATACACCCATTATATTATAAATTTCTTGGTCCTTGTTACAGTATTTAGGAAAGAGACCAAAAACATTTTTTTCTAGGATCCAGCCCTCATTCTAGACAACCATAATGGTTTGGGCCTTTTTGACTAAGCTGATATACTTATTAGCCGCTATAAACTGATTTTTGGGGTGAATTATCCAGTTGTTTGGTTGATCTGACTGATTACTAGCTTTTTGTTAAATAGGTGATTCAGTCAAAAATCAGACTGTTTGTGCATGTTAGAGGCAGCTAAAGATGTGACAGTCTAGTTGGATCACTTAGAAGAGACTGAAAATAGTCAAGATCAGAAAAGCTTGAGCAAGAAAGAGCCTTGAAAGCAACATGAAGGGTTGTAGAACAGCTTGAGCCTTTCTGATCTAGATTCCAAATGGGAACATTTTGTCTTTAACTTTTTTCTGTTAATGATCTGCCCAAATCTGTCAGAGTGGACAGAACAATGTTCGTTGCTCTCCCTCTACCTCTTTTCCTTTCCCATAAATGTGGAAGGGGCAAAAAACAAAAAACCAAAAACCTGTTGACTATGAAAAGGCACAGGTGTTTCTAATTTTTTTAAGCTCTGATAAATGAACTTGAGTAAATTCACTTGAGAAATGAGAGAGCATTGGTTTGAGAGCTGCTACAAAAATGAATGGATGTTTTAAGAACAAGAGACAAAAACGACATGAAACTAGGGAAATTTCTATTTTGAAGAAACAGAGTAGACCAGTTTGCAGATTTGTAGAACACTCATAAAATCAATGAATTGTCCACTGATTATTGAAAGTAGGATTAAAATAGTATTATAAGCACTTGGGATACAAATTAGGAGAAGAAAGAGAATGTTTACCCTCAAAGAGTTTAGAATCTGAGGACCGGAGTGATTTCTAAAGATCACAAAATGGAGAAAAATAGAGTTAACATTTTAAGAAGAATAGTAAATTATCTTTACTACCAACAGACATTTGTTTTCTTAATTTTCATAGCCAGGGAGGTAGTAGAAAAAAAAGTCAAATGATAACTAACCAGCATCTAAAGGAGTCTAAATAACAATCAATATGGTTATCCGAACAACAAATGATGCAAAACAAATGTTATTCCCTTCAATGATAGAGTATTAGCTTCTTAGGTCAAAAGCATAAAATAGATATAATTTGTGAGACTTTATATCAGGCCTCACATTGATCCTAGGTAAAGGTCTCTATGATCCCAGCTGTCCGTAGACAACAGACACTATCAAATGAAGCAAAATCACCTTAGCCTTGGTGAAAGCAATTTCCTAACCTCCTGCTCTGTTCCTAATGACCTTGACTCTGTCACATTCGTACTCTACCTTTTTTTTATGGTTGTCCCTGCCTCTGGCTTTTCCTTAATTTAGCTTTTTACCCCACTCATTATATGTTGTTTCTTGGTTTGATTCTAATTTATTTTGACTGGTGACCTTGAATGGTCTCTAGATGACCCAAACTCTTTTTTCCTTATGCACTGAACTCCTTCCCAGGATACCCTTTTTAGTGTCTTCCATGTTTTGTTAAACTTGTCACTCTTCTTGAGTTGTTCTTTGACTTAAATGGACTGGAAGTAGACTTGAACCAACTTTTCTGGACCTAGCGTCCTCTATGCCAATTGCTCACTTAAGTTAGCTCTTGCATCTGTCCCTGGCCATACCCTGTGTGTCCCCTTAGTGTGCTGGCAGCAGCTGTCTGGAGATGACATAAGGATTTAAATTCTACTTCTCTTAATATTCTTGTCAACAAGCTAATAAGATTGGCTCTAGACCAAACTGCTATTAGTTGGGGACATAATTGGTTGGAGTATCACCTATCAAGAGCTGTTCTATAGAGATCAGTTAAAGGACTGCTATTACTCCAGACCTATGACCCAGATGAAGGAATTGAGAATTCATCAAGTTTGCTCATGGTGTAACATGGGACAGGGTTACTCACACCTTCTAGAGTGACCTTAATAAATTAGAAAAGTGATCTGGCCAGAATTTGTGTTCATGGGCACAAATGTAATATAGTAAGAAGGTGGATACACAATGGGAAAATTCTATGTAAATACAAGAAAAAGAATAGAATTGTAATCAATCAGTATTGAATTTCAGTAAACAGTATAGATACTCCTTAAAAAGATAAAATGATTTTGGGATGGGTTGATAGGAGCAAAACATGCAAAAACTAGAACCTTCTCTACCTCCTATACTTGGCACTGATGTGTACACTTTTAAAAGTACAGAAACTGAATAGAGTCCTGATAGAGCAACTGAAATGATTTACAATGTGATAACTAGGTCATATGAAGAAAGGTTAGTAGAATTCTATATTTTAGAGAGAAGACTGAAAGGTGATGATGCCGATCAGTCAGTCATTAATTTCAGTATGACCAAATGAGATGAAATGGATACAAATTGCATCAAGAAACCTAAGGGAAGATATTGTGCCCTAGGACATTGCTTCTCATGTTGCAGAACCGCACCATATATTTAAACGCTGAAATCTTGGGACTTTCTTAGATAACATGTGTTAGCGCTGCAATGGAGGCATTGCAACTGAACTATATAGGAAGGAATGGGGTCGATGTCACCACTGCATTGGAGAAGATTACACTCATACCAATACAGATTTAACTGGCTACTAAAACATCAACAGTGATGGCACTGATCTTTGGATGAACTCTTACACTGCTGTAGATGCAAAGAAATGGAGAGTGAGGAAGGAACAACAAAAGGGCACCATGGACATGGTGAGAAGAACAATGGGCTTAGAATAACAAGAGACATCGATTCAAATCCTACCTCTGCTATTTACTAGTGATGTGACTTTGGGGATTAGGCTTTAATTCTTTTAGCCTCCATATGTAATATGAGAGTAATAAGATTTGTGATGCCTACTTCACAGGGCTGTTATGTGAAAAGGACTTTCAACCTTAAATATGTTACTATTTTTTTTTTGAGACAATTGGTTAAATGACTTGTCAAGTGCCACACAGCTAGTAAAGTCTGAGGCCAAATTTGAACTCAATCTTCTTGACTCCAGAGCCCACTGGAGTTAGCTGCCCTGACATTATTAAGGAACTGAGTAGGACTTTATGGTAGTGAAACAATATGCCTGTAGTGTTTTGTCAGGGTGTATACTGTTCTTATTTTCTCCTTAGACTCATACTATTTTGGGGAAAAAATCGGGCCAGGTTCAATCAAAGAGTTTGTGTCACTGTGTTGATGCATTGCTTAAGGTCTAGGTGAGCAGGTAGCACCATAGGAAGTGACATCTGATGAATGCGCTCATTCAGGCTAATGTGAGCTGCATACATGCTCATTGTTTTCTGAGAAGCCTCCCATTCTTGGAAGGGAAAGAAAGCATGAAACAAGTATTTAATTAAGTACTTATTATGTACCAGACACCATGCTAAACGCTGGAGATACAAATACCAACAAACATAATGAGAGTTCCTCGCCTCAAGAAGCTTACATTCAAAAGGAGAAAAAGCAATGTATAAAAAGGATGCTGAAAAACGGGCAAGGGGTGAGGGAATGAAGTTACTCAGCAAGCCTGGTTTGGAAGTTTAGAAAGTCAGGAGCAGAGTGAGGAAAGGAATAAAGGCTGGCCAGCATAGGCCTCTCACAAAATGGAGGCCCCAGGAGGAACTCACAAATGGGAGAAAGGGGCTGAACTGGCAGAGGCGTATTCTGGGTTTAGAAGGCTGCATGAATGGCTAAATGTTCCAGAATTAGGAAGCCCTGGTTACTGAGGGAGCTTTCAGGGTGAGACTGTAGTGTGGCTGAAGCATGGTTCTGAAGTTCAGAAAATCAGAACAGAAAGGAGAATGAATATATGTTGGTATAGCATATTGTGGGATCAATTTGTATACTGAATCCACGAGGAAACCAGTCAAAAGGTCCCATCGACTAAAACAAATTTGATATTTCTGATGAGCTTTGAATTTCAGGGAAAGCATTATGGAAGAGGTGATATTTAGGCAAAGTCTCGAAGGATTGTTAAAAAGGAAGGACATCGATTAGCTGAAGAACATCCAGAGGAGAACAGCCATCATGGTGAAAAGCCATGCTTCCATGCCATGTGTATCAGTTGAAGGAAAAGGAGATACTTAGTCTATAAAAGAGAAAACTTGGGGAGAAATGACAGCTGGATTTAAGTATCTGATGGGTTGTTATGCTTGTAGTAGGTTCTTCTTTCTGGAAGTCTTCACATAATGGATGAATGACCACTTGTTAGAGATGTAGTGGGCATGCTTTTTCAGGTATAGGGTGGATTAGATGACAACCAAGATTCCAACTCGGAAATTCTGTGATTCACTGATTCTGAGTGAGGAGCAGATTGAAAGCACAGGCAACAACATGAGCAAAGGTGAGGAAGAAAGAAAGCGCAATATGTTTTTGAAGCAGGATGGAAAATCGAGCTCGGCTGGTATATAGTATGTGTTGGATAATAGTGAGAGATAAAGCTGCAAAGGCACCTTAAGACATATTGTAGACGAACTTAAATGCTAGGCTGATGAAATTTTGGACTTTATTTGAAAGTCAATAGGAAGCCAGTGAAGGTTTTGAAAAAGAGAGTATATGTTGAATCAAATAACCATCTTTTCACTTTTTTATTCATGTTGATTCATTGTAAACATTGTTATCCTGGTTGTTCTTATTTCACTTTGTAACAGTTTATATGTCCTCTCATACTTCTCTGAATCCTCAGTATTTGATATTTTTCTGTAGTATAGTTTCCATTACAATTATGGACCATAGTTTTTGGTCATTCCTCGATTGATACTAGGCCTATTCAATTTGTCACATGTCTTGTATTAGTCTTTATGGAATGTTCTGGTATGGATTAAGAATTATACTTCCTTTTACAAAATATCTTTTTTATTGATTTAGGGAATCTTGCTAAATAAAATACTTGAGACTATGTTATAGCTAAGTGATGCCAAAGATAATTAGCCATTTGGATGACTTCAAAAAAGAAAAATGCTAATTTTGTATGAAGTTCTAGTATATTAGAGGGAGGTAAGTCCCCTCATATGGACAGCATCAATTCAAAAATTACCTTGCACAATACTTGACTAAACTGAGAGTTCAGCTCCTTAGCACTTGGGAACTGATGAAAAATTCTTCTAATGACAGCAATGACCCATGACAGCAAGGTGGAATTAACTGTTCCTTGGTTGCCTTATTTGGCTCACTAGATGAAATATAAGGATGGCAATCTATGTTTGAGAGGCTAACAAAATATTTAATCTGACAACCATGACTCATAACATTCTCATCACTTAGAGGTAAAAGAGACATTATCAGTAATTATACTATTTCTAAAGGATATCAAATGCTCAATAATCCCTTTTCACATTATTTTCTGTGAGAAGGGTTTGGTTCAGAAATTAACTCAACTCCTGGGGGCATTTAGGGACAAAGTCACACACATTCAATTTATTTGAATTTTGTAAAACAAATCAAAACAAAAACGACAACAATGATACTGATGAATTCAGTGAAAGAGAAGGGAAAGTCTGTGTGAAACCAAATAGTCAATTTGAATATTTGCAAATTTTTTCCAGTTTTCTATTGTTGTTTAAGGATTATATGCTAATATATGCCTGATAATTTAAAATTTAAAGGCAATAACAATTTTTACTAGTTTTTTTTTTTTTTTGGCATTCTTCCCAAAGGTCTACTTTAGATGGAAAAAATTAGATTGAATTTCTGTGTGTGTGTGTGTGTGTGTGTGTGTGTGTATGCGTATGTATATAAAACTTGTCTACATCAGAAAATGTATTTGTACATCAGGAAAGATTTGAGATCTCTTAGAGGAAAACTTCCCTTAAAAGTATTTCATGAAAAATCATCAGATTTATCAGTCTTAAGGAATTTATAACTAAGTAATAACAAAAACTGAATTATTAAAAGTAATTGGAGCTATGTTAATGCTAAAACAAAAAAATTGAGTTGATAATCAGATAGTGGGTTAATTTGTGTCAAAAGTTAAACTGTTAGTTAAACTGAATTGGCTGGTTATATAACTAGAATATTAGTTATGTAAAGTTAGAAAATATATCTCAAAAAAGACAACATCTTTGGTCATAGGAGAATAAAAGGAAGTTGTGTCTACAAATCACAATAAGAATATATTAAAGAAAAAAAAACCTTTAGGTAGTTATACAATTACTTTGTTTGCAATGTCTAATGATTAGTATTTTCACCTAACTGATTAAATTGGAAGATCTTTTTTGTCATTACGTAGACATTTTGATATTTTGATAGATTTGGTATCTCACTGGTGTGTGAGTACTCCCTTCACAAGGGCAGATCATAAGTCCTACTATACTTTTTCATCTTATCCAACTCTTGTCCATGTCTTTCCGTACATTATCCATCCTTCCACAGAGGATCAACTTAATGTGCCTAAAGCTTTCCACTGATTCTTTTAATGTTCCAGGTGTACCCCAACAGCACGTAGGCTTTTTACTGTGGTTATTTGTTAACTTTGTGAGATAGATTAACAGAGGACCTCAGTTCATGTCTTAGATCTCCTTTTTATTATCCATATGGTCTTGGACCAAGTAATTTTTACCTCTCTGGACTTCAGTTCCTTCATCTGTAAAACAAGAATGTTGAGGCATATATTACTTCTAAGATTCCTTCTAGCTCTGCACCTAAGTACATCTCATGACTGTCCTCTTACTGAGTTTTGCATTTAGCTCATTTTCCATTTGTAGTATCTAAGATTCTGATGGACGTCTTAATGGGCTGCCTGTTCAATTCCTGATATAATTTTGGTTAGTGTGCCTTTTTATCTCTGTTGTTTTTCTACTGTGAAGTTAGGCTAGTGTCTTTCAAAGAAAAGCTCACAATACAATAGGGAAATGCTATGATGGAGGAGAATACCAGGATAAACCTCAAGAAGAAGAGAATTCTGCAATAATTACAACTAGAAATCAAGAAAAGAGAATGGAATGTTTGCAGGAAACTCAAGGGGGAGAATAAAATGTCTGAAAGAAGAGGTAAGACATAAACAAAAAAATAAATGAAAAATTTAAAAGAAGAATGCCTGGCTTGGAACAGAAGCTTGAAAACTTAAGAAAAGCAGTGGAAGAAAGAACAGAAGAGACATAATTTCATGATTCAAAAATAAATGTTAGAACAGAGTCAAAAGATAGAAAAATTGGAAAAAAAATACATGCTGCAATAGGTCAATGCCAATCAGATATTTAGTTAGAAGGACAGGGGAAGTATAAAATCTCATGAACTACCTTCTTATGGGGGCATTGCCGAGGGTAGAAAGAAAAAGAATGTAAGAATAGCTATAAAATAAAACAAACTGGAGACTAGTCTAGGATAAAGATAAGGAGAAGGAGGTTATGTATCTAAGTTAGGAGGTCGGGTTGGGGAGGGGATCGCCTCAAGCAAAACAAACCGTAATCACAACAAACTACAAAATGGGGGTGGGATATAAAACTCCGTGCCTTAGGTCTAGGATGAGGATAGAAGGAGGAGCCAGAATATTCTAAGCAATGCAAATTACAGATAGTATTATTGATTTGCTCTTTCCTTGCCTCTCACTTTTTCTTTACCATCCCTTTCTCTCCCTGCCTCGCTTCCTCTTTTTTCTTCTCTTCTCTTTACATTTTTGCTCATTTAAAAAAAGAAATATTGTAATAGTATTTGATGGAAAGAGAACAAAATCTATCAATCATAATGATGAACGTAAAATAAAAAAAAAGAGTGGCAAAATGAATTAGAAAATAAAATCCAATTGCTTGCTGTATATGAGAAAACACAACAAAAAGATATGTTCAAAGTTAAAATGAATGGCTGGAATAGGATTTACTACTTTTGCTTAATCCAAAAAAATCATCAACCATTATCATAATGGCTTAATAGGTATACATGAAAAATTAGGTATATGAGTCATTAGTGACTGATATCTTTTTTATCTTCTTATTGTAAAAATGTGGTCCTTGATCCACTTGATCCTTTTAGAATTTTTACCTTTTAGTCAAGGTCATACTGGTGAATGTTTAATAAGCAGCTCTCTGGGGTGGGAGGAAGCACACTTTTAAGCTTAATCTTCATTGTTAATATTTTCTTCATCAGTTTCTTAAGTCTAGAAGTCAACGACAACAACAACAAAATAAAGCACAGCTTGATTTTTTTTTTTTTTGTTGATTTCATGAGCTCTTGAGAGCCAATAAGGGCTGGCTCCAGCCGTCCATGCTTTTAGACATATCCTGAAAATAGAGTCCTTGACACTTGGAATCATAGGATCGGAGACCTTGCAGGTCATTTAGTTCAATTGCCTTATTTTACAGATGAGAAAATTGAAGTCTAAAGAGATGAAATGATTTGCCCAAGGCTATAGAGGTAGTAAGATATGCGGCTGGGATTAAAACCCAGGTTCTCTGATTCTGAATCTAGTTCTCTTTGCATTGTAATATGCTTTAAGAGTTTCCTGAAAATCATGTAAACCACAGCACAGATTATTTCTTTATGTATTTGATCATGTTCTGTTCCTTCTTAGGTACCATCATTACTTCCTCATTCCTGCCATCAGTTACTGAAAGGCTATATCAATTATTGAGGTGCTGAGGGTCCAAATGTGTTGGTTCCACTATCATTACTTATGAGAGTAGATGGCCGTAGAGACACCAGCACATTTTCTTCCATTTTGTGAATCTTTTTTATCCTTCTGGTTTCAGTTACATATGCTTTTGGGAGTTTACAAAGGGTGCATTGAGTTATCTAAGCTTCATTTCTATTCAACTTTTCTTTGCAGTTTTGTTATGCAATACTTCTCAGAATCTTATTTCATTCTGCAAATATATATGTTTATATGTGTGTGTGTGTGTGTGTGTGTGTGTGTATGTATATATATATATATGTATATATATATATTTTTTTTTCCTGCATACTAACTTGCACTCTAAATGAGGATTACCTTTGGCTACTATGCCTCCCTGCTTTGTTCAATCTGTAAACATTAAAGATACATATATGTGTAATTGAAAAAAAGAAGGAAAAACTTGAAAATATTTCTGATGAGTTTATTGAAAATTTGAGTAAGATTTTCCAGACCAGAGTTTTACATGAGTATTTAACAAGAAGAATAGCTAAGATTTGTATAGTGCTTTAAAGTTTGCAAAATGCTTTACAAGGATTATCTTATTGTCTCCTCACAACAATTCTGGGAGGTAGGAGCTATTGCTATTACTATTTTACAGATAAGGAAACTGAGGCAGACTGAGATTGATTTTCTCAGGGTCATACAGCTGGTAAGTATTTGAGGCTGGATTTGAACTCAGATTTCACCTGACTCTAGAGTCAATGTCCTATCCATTGTGTCGCCTCACATAAGAAATCTGTCTTCCAATTTTTAAATTAATTAAAAAAATAAAGATGACTAAAATTTCATTTATCACGCACATATACATACATATGTATTTTTGACTATCATAAAATATTTCTCTCCCCTCACTCCCTCCCAAAAAAGACATAAGCCAAGAAAGTTGAATACATTAAAAGCACCAAAGTTGTTTATTAAATAATAAGAGTCATCATGGTTATTAATACTACCAAAAATGTAACAAATAGGTACTAACCCATAGATCTTTCTCATCTCTACAAATTATCAGAATAATAGATACACATAGCAAGAACATCACTGAGAAAAATATGTAATTGGAACATGTAGGCTTTCACAAATAATACTCTAGAACAAACCACTTGTTTAGAGTCACACAATTAGCTGAAACATTCAGCAATTACAAAATACCATTGGGCTTATTTTTCATTGACTGTGAGAAAGCATTTTATTTTATAGACCAAACTGCTACCAAGATGTCTCCTTTGTATATATTATAATAATAAAAGTATCTGAAATGGTCATTGGACTTAGATCTCTGGATTCTAAGTACAGTATGCTTTTTTCTTTTTAAAATGTTTTATTGACACTTAAAAAATAAAATATTTAACGGCATATATTTTTAGCATTTAACATTTGCCAATATATATCTCCCCCAAACCCCTTGAATTGTACCTTGTAACAAAGACTGAAAGTTGAACCAAACTGACCAATAAAATATCTAACAGTGTACTACCCCCATAGTCTCCTATCTACTTAATTGAGAGATGAATTTTTCATCTGTTCTCTAAGACCAAGACTGGTCACTGTTGAGTTCAGCTATCTTTTATTATTTTTATTCACATTATTTTAGTTTCCATATTATGTTTTCAGGTTCTTTCTTCACTTTGAATTGGTTCAGACAAAATCTTCCTGTTTTGTTGGATTCCTAACATTCTTTATTTAAGATAAATATATCTTATATATTTATAATATATATCTATATAAATATATTATATATATTATATATAATATATATTATACAATATATAATAATATATCTATATAAATATAATAAAAAATTCTTTATTTATTCTTTATTGTTTATGGTGCAATGGGGTAGCTAGGCGGCACAGTGGACACAACACCGGGCCTAGAGTCAGAAAGACACATCCTCCTGAATTTGAGTCTCTGACCTCAGACACTTACTAGCTGTGTAACTTTAGGCAAGTCATTTAACCCTGTTTGTCTTAGTTTCCTCATCTGTAAAAAAGATCTGGAGAAGGAAATGACAAACCACTCCAGTATCTCTGCCAAGAAAACCCCAAATGGAGTCATGAAGAGTTAGCTACAACTGAAAAACAACTGAACTACAACAGCAAGGACAACTAAAATGTTACATTATAATCATATGATGCATTTTCCCCTAAGGCATTCCCTAGTCAATGAGAACCTGCTTTGTTTTCCACTTTTCGTTACCACAAAGAGTTTCAGCATTTTTTTTTTCTGCTTCACCAAGTTGCTTCTAGGAAGTACTGATTAAAATTTATTAGCAGGAAATTGGGCAGGTGGTAACAGAGCACTCAACTTCCCAAAATGAGTATAAATCAGATGAATCACCCAAAAAATTGAATAAGAGTTTTGGATGCTGAAATCCTGTTAATGATCTTTGGAAAATTATGAACAGTAGAGGTATTGTAATACTGGAAATGGGCAAATGTGGTCATGACATTTTTTTTATTTAAAGAGAAAAAGAAAAGGTAGATTTGTCAAGGATTAGATCAATAAATGAGGCTTTTGTTTCTAGAATAAATTCTATAATGCATTATTAAAGGAATAGTTCAAAAGCTTTTAGAAAGGGAAGTAGTGATTGCTCTGAGTTATTATTGGGTCAAGAACAAGTTTTGTCAGATTAACTACATTTCCTTTTTGGACAAGGTTGACAAACTGGCTGATAGATTTATAACTACTTGGATTTCAGAATGGCAATTTATCAAAATCTCTCATGATATCCTTATGGATAAAGTAGAGAGATTTGGACTATATAATAGTACACTTGGGTGGATTTGGGACTGGTTAGATGACCAGGATCAATAAGTGGTTTGGATTGGATTGATGTTAACTTAAAAGGGAGCTCTCTAATACAAGTGCTGAAAGAGTCCATCCTTGACTCTACTCTCTTCAACATTTTAATCCATTTCATTCATGACATTTTCATCAATGGCATGAATGAAATTATAGATAGTATGTTTGTAAAATCTGCAGCTGACACAAAGCTGGGGCAGCAGATGACATACTAAAGTACAGAGTCAGGATTTAAAAGGTTCATGGCAATTTATAGCAATGTACTGCATCAAATAGGGTGACAATAGGGGAAAATATCATCTTAAATTTGAGTTTAAATGAAAAACCATCAATGTTAGTAAAGGGTGGAGAAAAACAGCTAAATAAGAGTTTGTGTAAAAAAATCTGGTATGTGTGTGTGTGTGTGCGTGCGTGCGTGTGTGTGTATGTGAACAGGAAGTTCAATATGAATCAACAATATAACATAGCTACTAAAAAAGACTATAGCAAATCTAGAAATACGCTCTGTGGAATACATGAAGTGACCACCATACTCACTCTGCTCTGGTTAGACTACATGTAGAATATTGAGTTCAGGTATCTCATATTTTGGGAAGGACATTGAAAAGCTACAGTGAAGTTAGAGGATTATCAGTGTGATGGGGCAACTAGAGAGCATCTCACCTGGGGATCAATTAAAACAATGGTTCCCATTTAGTGGTTTCCAAGTTCTTCGGGAATTCTTGGTGATGCTACAAGGAGCTCACTAAAATTTTTCATAGTGCCTGAAGAAATAAATAATTGCCCAATTATGTTACAAATATATTTTTGGGACAACAGAGCAGATGCTTGAATCATTATAAGTTTGTTTTTTGCAGTGATTTGGAGTTATTTTAGAGCAAAAGTTATCAATGTAGTTATTGTAAGCACTTAGGGAATACATCTAAAGTAATAGTATGAGTAGTATATTAAATTACTCTTAGGGTTCACAACACTTTTTTGTTGTTGTTAAAAGGGTGTGAGAAACAAAAAAATGTTGGGAACCACTGGATTAAAGTAGACCGAGTCACCAGGCATGTTTATCCAGGAGAAGAGAAGACTTGGAGAGAAGGGAAGATGGTTGCTGCCTTTAAGCATTTGGAGGTGTGTTGTTAAGCAAAATTGTCTCCTTAGCATGACTTTTGTTCCTTTTGAGTGGAAGTACTTCCAGCTGTTAAGTGCTAAGCCCCAGGCCCAAAGCCCTATCAGGTATGAAACCTGTGTGGGTGTAGATTAATGACTTAAGAGGGGCCAACTCGGGAACCAATGGTCTCTGGTCATTGAGGCGGGGCTTGAGAACACCAGAGGCTCAGCTGCCAGGAAGGTGAGGCAAGAGACAGTTTCAGCGGAAGCTGCTGTGGAAGCCGGAAGCTGCGGAAGCAGGGCGCTGCGGAAGCAGGGCTTACCCGTGTGTAGACCCAGGAGTGCGAGCAGGAACTTGAGGCCAGTAAATATGATTTGGCTAAATACTATCTTGTTTTTCTGTGGCCTCCTGGTTACTCTTGTGAGGTGGGCTTTTTGGGCCTGGAGTCTTTTTGTCAAGATGTCAGAATGGGGAGGCTGGTTCACAGTTCTGCTGTGGTGGGGCCTAAATAAATTTCTTGTTGTTTTCTCCTTAGAGAACCTCTCATACCTTGCGATTTCAAACCATTCAAACATATACATGATTATATTTGAGATTATAAATTCGGCCTTCCTACTATAGGAGGTCTGTCACATAAAAGAGAAATTAAATTTGTTTTGCTTAACCCTAGAGGTCAGAATTAGGAGGGATGGGTGGAAGTGCTGAGAACAATTTCCTGTTTGTACAATGTAGCACATGCTCTGGGGTAATAGCCTAACACCCATTTACAAATCTATTCCCAGAAGGACACTACTACACTACCAAGAGTCTCTGAAGTGGTTGGAGGTGCCTTCCTAATGCTCATGAGCTCACACTGGTGTGATTATCAGGTTATACCAATTAGCTAAATTTAATTAGCTTCAAAAAGGAGATATTTACTAATATCTGTAACTCATTCTCCCACTAGTAGATAGAGTCCAAGGGAAAGTAAAATCAAGCTTAGAGCATGTATAGTAAATAGATGTAACTCACAGATCTCAGAAATCCTTTTGTTGGACTCTTCAAGATGCTCCTCATAGGTATAACTTTTTTACCAGGCCTCTTGTAGAGCCTTAAATCTACTTCTCCCCATCATTTTCACCTAGTTTTCTCCTCCCAACACAGACATTATGGTCAGCTATTTGAAAGATGATGATAGGATACTGCTGCAATATCCCCATATACTCAAGATTCTTCGAAGGTCATAAGGTCATTCCACTATCTAAAGGTGAGTAGTATGAGGAGGTGGATGTTCTGCCTCTTCTCTTCTCTCAAGCAACTTCTTCTTGGGCTCTTGGCTGAAAGGCTTCCATCCTAAGTTTCCAGGTGCTCAGACCCTGGGATTCCACATTGGCTTGCCATGAGATGTGACCTACAGAGCATAACCAAGTTTCACCAAAGAATTTGAACATGCTTCCTGTGCCATTCACTCCATTTATCCAATGGCTTTCAAGGACATGACAATTAATCATAATTTTTTTTTGCATTTAGTCTAAAGTGTATGATTGGCACAACTGGAGATGGTCATGGCCTCATTCCATCTACTTCATACCTCTGACTAATTCAATTGATAATGGTCTCAGGGCTAGGTAGGTCAGGGCACTTGATTGATTGACTCAATCAACCCCAATCCTAACAATAGAATTCCATAATAAAAAATTAAGTTGTCCAATTGTGAAATGTTTAGCTTTGTTAGGTAGTGAGTTCACCATCACTAGAAGTCATTAGAGACTGGGTGACCCCTTGTAGGAAATGCCATAGAGGACATTCCTGCTTATATATCGATTACAGGAAATAACTCTCTGGTGTCTTCCAACTTTGAGATTTTATAATTCTTTGTTCAGGGTGAGGAGAAGTCCTTATCTTTTTAGCTGATGCAATAAGTTGTATTACATGCAATAAGTTGTGTGAAATATATTCCGAGTATGACCAGAAAAGAAGCTGTTCTATTAATGTAATAAAAATGTGAGACAATAGATGGGACAACCTTAATGGCACATGTTTACTGTCAGGATATTGATGTAACAGAAAGAAGGCTTCTGTTACATTGAATAGATCCTTTATGGAGCATTCTGGGAAAACATGGAAAAGAATTGCTCTGGGCAACAAATCATAGAAGGCATGAAACCTGCATAGGTGGAATGTATACTCACACTATGAAACCACTTTTTTTTTCCCCAAAGCATCTTCTAAACTAATAGATTATTCTACTCACATTTATTGCTCCTGTCGAATGAGCTAATGGTAGAAATTCTACCACAAAATGTTAAATTTAAAATATGTACCTGTAATATTTTCTGTTTGTTGACTTGCCTATGATACAATGTCCCGACTATTTGGAAAAATATTTGAAATAGTTCCAAGCTTTTAACTCCTTTTTTCCCCAAACTTTAGTGCCATCTAGTGTCTAGATAACTTATCTCATTTCTAATAGCATAACTATTTCAAAGAGCTGGGGGGGACCTCTGGTTACCATGAGAAAAAAGTTGAAAACATCTGCACAAAATTTACTTCTACTCATTAGATGAACGACTCCTGCTAATTATTTGGACAGCAAGGAGATCAAATCAGGCAATACTTAAAGAAATTAATTCTGGCCATTCACTGAAGGGTCAAATACTGAAGCTGAAGCTTAAATACTTTCCCTGTATCAGCAGAAGACAGGGTTCATTGGAAAAGACTGATGATGGGAAAGATTGAAGGCAGAAAGAAAAGGGGATGGCAGATGATGATATGGCTAGATGATGTCGTGGGAACAATGAATATGAACTTGGATAGACTTTGGGAGATAGTGGAGGATAGAAGGGCCTGGTGCACTATGGTCCATGGGGTCTCAAAGAGTTGGACACAACTGAATGAACCACAACAAAATTATTTGGGAAGATGATTAATTCTGAAAATTAGCATCATCCTCTCATTTTCCTCAGAGAAAATACAAGTAAATTCGGGGGAGGGGAAAAATGACACACCCATATCTAATATGATTCACCTGGGCCACTGCTACAACTTAGAGTGATTTTAACCTATTGTTATGTGTGGGGAAGATTGCTGGATCTGGCCCTGTGTTCAGTTGTAGGTATCATATTTTTTGACACAGGTACAAAGCATTTAGAGGAGGGGGGTGTACATGAATGGTGAAGGGACTGGAGGTCATGTTAGAATGTTCAAAAACCGGAGATAAGGGTCTAGAAAGACTTGGTTTGGATATAAGGAGAAACTTCCTAGTTATGAGCACTATCCCAAAGTGAAATGTTCTGCCTTGGGAAGTGATGAATTCCTACTCACTGGAGATTTGAAAGCAGAGGCTAAATGACCAGTGTGTTGGGGATTTTAAGAGGATTCTTGTCCCAGAATAAGTTGCCCTATAAGGTACATTTTAACTCTGAGATTCTATGATTCTCTAACTAGATGACCACTGAAGTTCCTTCCAATTGGATCAATCTATGGCATTCTTTCCTAGAAGAACATTTGCTTTTGTTTTGTGAGAGGAAAACCCATGATTTTCAATATTGTTTTAAATGATAGTCGTTTCTGTTATTGATCACATCTCTAAAATTAATGGAGAGGGAAAAAAGAAGGGGGAAAAAGTAAAGGAGGAAAGTAAAAAATAGATATATCAAAATTCATTATAGTAAAATAATTTTACTACGAACTTTAAAAATATTTTTCAATTTGAATAAAAATGTATTTCATGGTTCTCTCATTTTGTTGTTATTCCATAATTCCTGATTTTCTCATAATCTGTCATCTCTTCTACCACTCACTGCATTTGAAAAGAAGTTGCTTAATTTGAAATCAAGATTTTTTGAAAGCCATGAACGTTTTGTTCAGAAGCTACTCTTTTGTTCACACAGTTAAGATGCAGTTGCACAACAATTTTGCGTAGTTCTACATACTTCATGATGACTATTTTAATATTCACATAGAAACTGGAATTCAACTCTCAACCAATAGATGTTGATTTTTAAAACCAACTAAAAAGCCTAGATTCAAAGTAGCTCTGCATAATTTCTTAAGGTCATAACCTAGCTTATGACTTCCTTACATATGAATATTAATGCCTTATAAGGTATGCTTAGGTTTTAAGTATGCTTATGCAGACAGGGAGTTTGTACACTGATGAAATCAGAAATTCTTGAAATAATAATGTAAACTGAGATAAAAAGAGTGGCACAGTACCGAGAGTGCTGGACTTGAAGGCAGGAATTTTGATACTGACTAGCTGTGTGACTCTGAGTAAGTCATTTAACCACACTTAGCCTCTGTTTTTTCATCCTTAAATTAGGATAATGATAAGACCTACCTCTCAAGGTTGCTCTGAGGACCGAACGACATAGTGTATGTAAAGCATATGTTGCAAACCTAGGAGCACTAGCTAAATGCTCATAATCATCATTATTGAGACAATTGCGATGTCTTATTTAGTTTATTGTGAACCTATAGTTAAACATTCTTGACTATTTCTTCATACTAATTGCCATGTTCCATTTATCAAGTGTCTCCACCGGGGTGTCTCTGCTGATTGTCTTGACCTGTAGGTGGACTTCAGCCAACCAGTTTGAAAGTTACAAACGCAATAGTTTCTAATGGTTCTGCAGGTTTGCCTTTAAAGATAAACTAAATTGTCATCTGGCTTGAAAATTTCTGCCCAAGTCAATATATGTCAAAAATGGACTTGTTCAAAATTTCTTCATTTAGGGGATATCTTTGTGACCACCGCTTGAAGACTGGGGAAACTGTGCCAACACAGCTATGTTTAGCGCCTCTAGCAGTTGTTTCCTTCATTTATTCCTCCCTTCATTTATTTGTCTCAGGTACTGTGTTGGATTTTAGAGATGCAAAGTCAAAACTAAAACTGTTCTCCACCTTGAGAAGATTATATATTACCATGAGTGAGGAGTGAGAGGAAGTCTTACAATACACAGACAAGTAAATTTTTATGTATGTGTGTGTGTGTGTACATACCCATATATAAAGAAATATGAAAAATTTGGGGGAGAGGAGGAACCTAGCAACTGGGGAGAAGCAGGCTAGGTCTTGCATAGTTGTTGCAACTTGAGCTAAACCTTGAAAGAAGTGAGGAATGCTAAGAGACAGAGCTAAGGGAGTACATTTTGGTTGTATTCTCAGAGGACCAAAATGACATCAGGATGTTGTATAGGTATAGTCTGTTGGACTGTGGCACGTGAGACCAAAAGGAACTCGGAAGGCTCTACCACAGGTCAGGCACAGAGTTCATCTGAATATTTTGAGTGGAGTTGCCTCTAAATTTGCATATCTCACATTTCTTTTGAGCTACTGCAATTCTGCTTCACTGATAGAGCGCAGCACCTTCTCTGATGTGGGCATGCCGTACTGAGTGGTCTTGAGCCAGCGTCTTGCATGTCATACAATCAATTACAAAATTCTTCAGAGAGACCTTGAGAGTGTCCTTGTATGACTTCTTCTGACCTCCATGCGAGTGATTGCCTTGCATGAGTTTTCCGTAAAACAGTCTTTTAGGTAAATATATATCTGGCATTTGAACAACATGGCCAGCCTATCAGAGTTGCACTCTCTGTCGTGGAGTTTGAATGCTTGGCAGTTTAGTTCGAGAAAGAACTTCTGTCCAGTAGCTTATCTTGCCAGGCAATCTTCAGAATCTTCCTAAGACAATTCAAATCTAAGTGATTCAGTTTCCTAGCATGGTGCTAGTCGGCTGTCCACGTTTCATAGGCATACAACAATGAGGTCAGCACAATGGCTCTGTAGACCTTCAGTTTGGTAGGAAGTCTAATACCTCTTTCCTCCTACACTTTCTTTCAGAGCCTGTCACACATGAGCTGGTTCTGGCAATGTGTGTATGTGTGCCTCATCATCTATGTGTACATATATCTCTAGAAAGTATACTGCCTAAATAAGTTAACTTATCCACAACATTAAAAATTTCTCCATTTGTTGTAACAAATGCCTCTACACAAGGATGGCATGGTTGGTGAATGGCTGGTGGAGAACCTCTGTTTTCTTGGTGTTAATCATTAGGCCAAAATTAGCATAAGCAGCAGAGACTGAATTGAGTATACAATTATCTTCAAGTAAAAAAGTCACATTCCAACTTTCTTTCCACTTTAGTCTTGGCTCGTAGCCTTTTCAAATTAAATAATTTGCCATCAGTGTGGTAGCTGACCTCGAAAGGAAAAGAAAGAGCTCTGTTGTTCAACTGGCCAGTTCCAGTTGGGTCTCTGGTGGGGCAGCTCCTCTTTCTAAAGAGTCTCTATCTACATTAGGGGCTAGATAACCTTTAACTTTGTTCTCCCAAGCCCCTAACACAGCACCCTACATATCAAGATTCAATGTGGTGGCAAAAGCACTAGAATTGGAGTCAGATCTAAATTGGAATCTGACCAATCCTTGGTAGATATTGGGTGCTGACTGGCTCAGAGTGAATAGAAATAGCAATTGTTTCTATTTTGGTCAGAAACCTGAAGGATCTTCCCCCTCAGACTGATTTTCCTTTCCTTTCCTTTTCTTTTCTTTTCTTTTCTTTTGACTAGGTAAAGAGGTCATTCTCTGCCTCATTTCTTACCTAACCTTAATCACTGAATGGGTGTTGCCTCAGTCAAACTGAGACCTGTTAAAGACCAAGGTCTCCCACTGCATCCAGGGCCATCTCTGGTCATCCTGATTAATATCTTGCCATTGGGCCCAGATGGCTGTGGAGGAGAAAATAAGGCTGATGACTTTGCACAGCCCTCCCTCACTTAAATCCAATTCACTTGCATGTGATAGCATCTCCTCCTTGATGTCATGGTTTTAGAGAATGAAGGACAAACAACAACAGCGTACCGTTGATGACTTGTAATTGAGTTATATTTGTCTTCTTTAGACAGTGAGGGAGGTGACAAATATTGCTGCTGGTTTCTTGATGGTTTTGTTACATAGGCATTTAGATGGTGAATCTAATGTCTGCTCTGTAGTATACTTTTTCATATCCTGCCACAGTGTGATTTTTTTTCAAAGTAATTATGCTCATGATGGTGGCTTCAGACCTTAGAAGTGAAATATTTTTCTTAAACACTGCTGTGTTTTAATTAAATGTAACCCTGGAAAAATTGTGTTTGCTTGCAAATATGAAATGGGCTAAGCCTTGGGGCACTCCAGAATCCAATAGAGGAAATTGAAAGCAGAGTCAATTGGGAACAAGCTACCAGAAGAGTGAAATAATTGATCAGGAAGTTAAAAATTTAGTCAAAATAGAATACGTCACAGAATGCCAACCCTACCAGCTTACATGAGGCAACTGCATAAATGTAGCCACTATTGATTGATGGTAAATGAGTTTGTTGATTATTTAATTATCCCTACACCTTTTTTTTTCAGCACGTTAGTTAGAAAGTAAGTTCAATGAAAAAGTTAGCTGAGGCCAAAGACATGGCAAAATATTAATATAATAAATTAACTGGAGGGTACGTGGGCCAAAGTCTCCTAAACTGTGGCTCCAGAATCACTATTTAGATATTTTGCAAGAAAATGTTGCCCAATAGTCAAATAATTTCTCTGAACAAAGGAACATAGAACAAATGAGATAATGGCAAGCAGGTACAGTGAAAATGACAATAGATTTGGAATAACAGGGCCTGAGTTCAAATCTTACCTTTGCTACTTATTACCTATGACTTTAGGCAAGTCACCTAATTTCTCTGATCCTCAGTACATCTGTAAAATTAGGTGGTTGGTCTAGATGGATTCTAAGGTCCCTTCTATCTCCAAATCTATGATTCTAAGTGTTTCATAAATTTTAAAGTTAGTTGGCACAGTGGAGAGAGTGCGTCGTCTGAAGTCAGGAAGACCAGATCCCAAATCTAGCTTCAAACATACTTAACTCCCATCTGTCTGAGTTTCCTCAACTATGAAATAGGGTTACTAATAGCAACTACATCCCAGAGTTGTTGTGAGGATAAAATGAAGTAAAATAGCACATTGCCGGTCACACAGTCGGAGCTTATAAATAGTTTTTCCTTTCCTCCCTTACAGCACTATATAGATGTGAACTATCATTATTACTGTAGCTCTTCTATTCCAGATCTTTGAGGCCTCCCATCAGAATCCAACAACGAGCCAAGAGTGCTACTGGATAATTTCAACAATGGAATAAAAGCAGAAAGTGACAAATGATGCAGCGTGAGTACAATTTCAGTTGTCAGAGATCTGTGGTTGCTGTGGTTATTGTATACCACCAAAATGATTAAACAATTGTCAAGGTAAGCACCAACTGGAAAGAGACCTCCAGAGGGATAAGATTTTCTCTGCATTTTTGTTCGATTAGCTCCTCAGACTGAGCAGAGCTTTTCTTACTGTGTTGATGCTGTTATGAAAAGTCTTCCTAAACACAAGTTTATTTTGCAACCGTGCTTCTAATCAGGTTTTCTTCAATGGCAAGAAGGCTTAAGAAATTAAATAATGAGAAAATGACACTTTAAACACCAGGGCTTCATTTGGAGTTCTCTTGAAAACTCTTCAGCTCTGGAGGACTCTATTGGAAGGCCATCCACCAAAGACGTCAGGAAAAATTTTAAGAAGTGAAGTATTGTTGAGAAACTGTGAACAACTCACTGTAACACACAATGAATACATTCTGGAAATTAAGACCTACGTTATATTTCAATATGAATTAAAAATGTCCCTAGGATAAACTAGGTGAAAATTATTTTGAGATTACCACTTTAACTTTGAAATGCACAATAAATGCTAAATGAAATTGTGGTTGGATGTATTCTCATTGGTTCTTATTTTTCACAAGTTCATGAATTTGACTATACTTAAATTCAAGCTAAATTTTCACAGAATCACAGAATTTAAGAGTTAGAAGAGAACTCAGCAGCCATCTAGTCTAACCCATACACAATATCCATATTGTCCACCAAGAAAAAGCCAACAAGTGGTTGTCTAGCCTCTTCCTGAAGACCTCCAAGAAAGAACACATCAGCACTCAAGGCAGCCCATTCCATTTTTGGACTGCTCTATTTTATTTGTTTTAGGCATTTGGGGTTAAATGACTTGCCCAGGGTGACACAGCTAGTAAGTGTCCAAGGTTAGTTTTGACTGACTCTAGAGCCATTGCTCTATCTGCTGCACCACATAGCTGCCCTGACAGCTCTTGTTGTTAGCAAGTTTTTGCTGACATTGAGTATAAATTTACCTCTTAGCAACTTCCACCTAGGGCCCCTGCTCCTGCCCTCTGGCATTAAATATAATATTCTAATCTCTTCTCCACATGATAGCCCTTTAAATACTTGGAGGGAGCTATAACACTCCCACAGAGTCTTCTCTTCTCCAGGCTAAATATGCCCAGTTCCTTTAACCAATGCCAATATGTCACTGATTCTAAGCCCTTTATTCTCCTGATTGCTTTTCTTGGGTTACTCTCTAGCTCATACATATCTTTCTTAAACCATGGCAGCCCAGAACTGAACACATCAATCCAGGTGAGGTCCAGTGAGAGCACAGTCCAGTGAGATGATCACTTTTCTATTTCTAGAAGCTCTGACTCTCAATGCTGCCCAAGAAGGCATTAGCTGTTTTGGCTGTCACATCACACTGCAGATACATGTGAGCTTTCAGTCTACTAAAATCCTCAGACTTTTTTTCAGAATAACTGGTGTCTAGCCATTCTTCCCTCATATTTTACTTATGAAGTTGATGTCTTATACCAAGGGTAAAAATTTACACTTATTAAATTTAATTTTATTAGATTGTGCCCAATGCTTTAGCCTGTGAAGGTCTTTCTGGGTCATGATCATCATCCAGTTTACAAGCTATCCCTTCCAGGATTGTGTCATTTGCAAAGTTGATGAACATTCCATCTATTCCTTTATCCAAGTCAGTAATCAAAAGTTAACCAACAAAAGGTTGAGGGTAGATCCCTGTGGTACTGGAGACCTCTTACTACGGGGATATTGTACTATTAACATCCACTTTTTGAGTATGACTGTCCATTCAGTTCTGAATCCATCTAGTCATATTCTCATCTAATCCATATCTCTCTCATATTTTTCAACAAGCATATATATGTGTATATATATGCATATATAGAAAACCAAAAGTTTTCCTAAAAATCTAGATAAACTCTCTCTCTCTCTTTATATGTATATATATATACATGTATATGTATGCGCACACACACATATATACGTGTGTGTGTGTGTGTGCGTGCAGGATTTACCTCATCCATGAACTTTATTTTTCAGCGAATTAAATTCAGTGATAATAAATTCTTTGGGCTAACAAATAAAAGAAGAACAAAGTTTTTGATAATAGATTTGACAAATTCAATTCAGCAATCACTGATTAAGTGCCTACTATGGTTGTCAAATAATAATAATTGTAAATATGGCTAGAATATGTATGGCAACTTTTTTGATGCACTTGTCTCAATGACTCCCACAACCTGACAAAGGTCCTTGATCATAGGAGGTGCATGTAGATGTAGAGGAAGAAAGAACCTCACAAGTCCAACTCTCATTTTACAGATGAGAGAAAGTGACTTATCTAAAGTCACAGAGGCAGCAAGTAGCAGAACTGAGATTTAACGTTTCAGCAATTTCAAAAGTTTGTTGAGTTTAATTGACTTTCATAAGAAACTTGGCTAATCTGATGATCATATCAAGACATTAAGATATCACATTTTTTTAAACCGTTGGGGCAGCTGGGTTTGCCCAGAAAGGAAAAAAAAAACTCCAAGCATCAATTAGACTCTAGAATAGGATGTCCTAGGTATAATCTCTTAGTGTCTTTTCAAAATAGATACTATTCAACTCAGATCCTCTGCATGGAGCTACCTACAGACAGACAGACACACACACATACATGCCAGAATTTGAGAATTTTCCATTTGACACCCTCTAAGTACAGATCGTTGATTCAAAATCCTTTTTTGGAAATGCATTAAATCTTTATTGATGTTATGATTTTATGTAGTGAGTTAGAGCTGTGTCTGTGCAGAACAGATTGACCCTTCATGATCATGTACATTGCAAAGCAATAGCTCAGAAGTTAAAAGGTTGATTCAACCTGGTTGTCAAGATTACTAGAATAAGTTAACTTCACATAGTTATTCTATAGTCACTAAAACAACAGAATGGGATTGGCCATCCAGTTATCAAGTCCTCATTTAATGATGGATGCCCATGTTCATAGCAATAGCTAATCTTAAAATCATCAATTTAAAGTGAGGAGGTATCTCAGAAGTCATTGAGTCGATATCTTCATTTTAAAGACAAGGAAACCAAAGACCAGAGAGTTAAAATGGCTTGCCCGTCATCATGGAGGTAGTTTGAAGGTTAGGATTTCAACCCAAGTCCTATAAGTCCAGTTTGCTTTCTACTGCACTGTGCTGTCACCATAATAAACATGATGATATAGGTGAAGTGGTCACCACTGGGCATAGTGGAAAACACTAAAGCCTATTTTTCTTTAAGGGAGAGCAAAATGTGTGGTTTAGACCTTTCACATGGGTCATATAGTAAATGACTGATCCTAACTGAGTAGCAACTTTCTTTCTCTAACCTTACTGAATTTAGAATGTATTATTCTGCATTTAGTACAGTTGTCTGGGTTTGTGTTGTACCCATCTACTAGACTATACGATCCATGAAAGCAGATATAATATCTATTCTTTGTATTTCCCTGAGTGTGTAGGACAGTTATTTGCATAAAGTAGATGAGTTAATACATCAACAAGCATGAGTGCCTACTATGTGCCAGGCACTACCAGATATCTGAGATAAAAATTCGAAAATTTTTAAATCTCAAGGAGTTTGCTTTTTATTGAGACATACAACAAGCACATGTTAAAGTATGTAGAAGTATGTAAAAAACAAATACCAATAAACACAAGGTAGCTAAACACAAAGTAATGAAGGATGGAGGGTGTTAACAATTGAGGGGATCCAAAAACATTCATGTAAAAATTGGCACTTGAGCTATGTACTGAAAGAAGAGATTTTCTGAGGCGCAGGTAAGGAAAGAACGCATTCCTAACGTGGAAGATGGCAATTACAAAAGGAAAGGGAGGAGTGTCATGTATGATGAATAGTGAAAGAAGGCTAGTTTATTTGGGCCATAATGCTTGGGAATAAAGGTGATGAATAATGAGGCTGGAAAGATGGGTGGGGGCCAGGTTGGAAAAGGCTTTTACAAAAGCTAAACGGAGGAACTTATATTTGGTCTAGAGGCAATAGCAAGCCACTGAAGTTAAGTAGGGGAGTAACATGGTCAGATCTGTGCTTAAGGAAAATTATTTTGGCAGTTGAATGAATGATTAGAGCAAATATTCATATTTTCCCTCTTACAAATTCTCAGTGTGAAACTTAATGCTAAAATTCAGATGTATAGGTGGTAACTGTCAATGTGAAACTTCTAAAACTCAGACATGCAAACGGATCTGTGAGCTCATTCATTGCAATGTTCCCTCCAATAGTGGAGAACACAACTAATCTATGCCTGTCTCCTTTTGTGACTCCCTATTTCCTCCCAAAAGTTCACCACAGGAGATCTATCCATTGTCATGGAATTCTTACTCTTTTTCTCTTGACGTTATGAGGTTACCAGTGGATTCTCTATCTCCCATTCCCGATTCTAATCATGGGACTAGTTCATCTTCTTTTGTTACTATACAATTCCTTAATGACATCCAATACTTTTGTTTTTTTTTTCAGAGTTCTGCATTACTTGTATGTCACAACCTGCTCATTCCCACAATGTACCTTTACATTGCCCTCTTTGCAATGCCAATCTCTAGTTCTTTAGAGGCAGTAACTATTACTGTTATCTTTTATATACAGCAACAAGAATAAAGTGTTTATATTGAAAAATGAGACTTCCATGCTTGGGAAGCTTGGGATTTGTGATTTTCCAAAAGGAATCCATTTCATTCTTTCCTTTTAAACTCTGGCCCAGTTTATTGTCCATAATTATTGTCTGCCCCAAATATACACGCTGTTAGATAATCTTTATCACATATCTACTCAAAGGTATATTGAAATATGGAAAATGGGCATTCTTCATCCATTTGACTTTTCCTGTGTAGAAAGATGGGCCAAATTCCTTTGAATGATCACAGATCTCTTCCAAAAAAGGTCTGCTGTATCTTGGGGCTTGATACATTCAGAACAATGCCATCCACAAACAAGAGTATGTAGAGGCCCTCACCATTCACAGGAAATCTCTTTTTAACTTGAAATATCTACTAGATCTCCATCACTGTGAGAGTTTTGATGAGAATACAGTATTTTTTCTTGCTTTAGGTTTATTATCAGAAGGTCCTTGAATAGGGTTATTTCTGTTGTTTCATCTTCCAAGGAATCTTGAATGATCTTGGTATGTGCAAGAGGGAAACCCTTTGGTTGACTCTAAACTTCAGTGCCTCAAAGAGTATGATATACCATGACTCACAGTCACATACCATCACTGAAAGAATACTGATGTTAAAGAATGGGCCTTCATATTGGACAGAAGTGTGAAGTCATTAAAAGCACTGCATAAGCCCCCGCAGGCAGTCCAGCCCACTCCTTCCCTTCAGTCCTAGGTCCTTTTCACTGTTCGTCTTCAGCGCCTTTCAAGATATATGCATTGATGAAACAGCTCCCTGGGTTGTCCATCCAGTGACGTCATAGTCTAAATAAGCATGCTTCATCTACTTGCTTTTTCTATGAGGATAATTACGCTGAACTCTATGAATCTCATTTGGGAGGGTCTGTAGTTCTCTAAGGCTTATTGCAATCACCATAATATCATTTGCACACAGGAATTTCTGAAGCCACTCACCAATTATCCCACTTAGACTCTACACTGGACATTCTCCATAATGGTGCTAAGCAAAGCAAGTCTACATCTCCCTGTTGTGCCTTACTCGATAATAAGAATTAGGTGGTCATTAAACAAATTAATGAAGTTGAATATCCCATATAATATTTCCTTTTCTAGCCGAAGGAATATCTAGGATTTTTAAGGGAAATTATTTCTCAAAAAGTCAGTGAATGTTAAAGTTTGTTTACTTTTCTAAAGGAGAATTACCAAGGAGTCTGATAGCAATCTGGATAAAAAAGTATCATGAGGATAGAGGCAGGTGGCTTATGTCATGCTATCTGTGGCATCCGGGATAAGAGGTGATTTATCCTTTTGATTAGGCAGAGGACTCTACAGGCAGAAAAATGTACAAATACCATGGCTGTATTTCGCAGTTAAGTGAAAATCAGAGCAACAAAAATCAGTCTTAGAAAAAGTGGAATTACAGTTAGCCTGCTTTAGTTAAAATTTTAAAGCTGAGGAATTGTTTCTGACTTCAGAAAAGCCTATACTTCATCAATAGAAACACGGGATTTCAAAATGTGATCTTCTAAAATTCTAACAGATATCAATTTCACTAAATTTTCCAATCTTTTAATGAAGTAAAACATGATGTAATGTGGAGCAGCTTGCTTTGAACCACTCAACCGATGAAAGTTTTATTAATTTAATATTTTGGAATGATTTTACTCCGTAATTATAATACGTGAAGAGTAATTATTGTAATAGCAAATAACTTCATTCCTTCACATTTCAGTCTTCTGCTTTTGGGGAATGGGAAAAAAATGCCATTTCATTAAGGTCTTTCTTCTAGCCTCCTCATCTGCCTTCCTGCCTGAAAAGGAAGGAGAGAAATGTCATTTTATCAGCTCTCTGCACTAGTCTTGCATGAAACGCCTAAAGTCCTGAGAGGATTTCACCCTGAGGCCACACAACTAGGGATATTGATAACCTCCCTGAATTCATCCCTTGATGGTTGATAAACTCTCATTCAGTGACATTCTCCCAAACCTAGTCATTATGACTCTGTTTTGTGGATTTCTATGACCCCAACATCGTCACTAAGTGACCTGTCTGCTGTTTATGAATCTCTCTCTACTCGACTTTTTGGATCTTGAGAAGGTAGACTCAAAGCCTTTTTAACAAGCAAGAATTGGCCACTGTTAACACTCCCCTGGTATAACCTTTGAAAAAAAAAACCATGATCAACAATGCCACCAAAGTAGGACTCTGCGAAGAATGTACATTATGGGGAATATACACATACAAACACACATATTATATATACATATATCATTTATTATATATGTATATGTATATATTTTTAATATTTATAGTGGAAATATATGCACATGCATATATACACATACTATATAGATAGTATTGTATAGAACGTGAGTCATTATATTTGTCAGGAATATTATTACAATGTATTATTAAATATATTACATTTGTCAGGAATGACATACTGGTTTTGTGAGCCTGGGCAATTCACTTAACCACTCAATGCCCCACGAGAATCTCTGAGACTATAACTTACAGGACAGGTGCTCATCCACATTGGAAGAAGGAATTTCTTCACTGTAGTTCCCTACATTAATGAAATTACGTCACAACACACACACACACAGAGGAACGTTGGAGATGGTCACCGGAATAGTGACTGAATCTGTGATTCTGTTGGGGTAGGGAGCTTGCAGTGATGAACTTCCTCTGCCACCGAAGATCAGTAACGCTTTGTCTGAAGCTTCTAGCCAGAGAGCATTTTGTAGAGCGCTGAGAGCCACGCAGCCAGCAGATGTCAGAGACAAGACTCGAACTCAGGTATTCTTAGCTCTGAGGACAGGTTGCTCTTTTTTTTTTAAATCAACTTTCATCTCACTTACTCTCAACGAGATAATATTTATAAAGTGCTTATCACAGTGCCTAGGTGCTTAAGAAATACTTATTCCCTTACCCTTTACTACCATTTAACTTCTTACAATTTACTTAACTTTTCTGGGCTTCAGTTTCCCCATCTATAAAATGAGGGAGTTGCATTAAATGGTCCTTAAAGCCCCTCTCTGTTCTAAACTTAGGATTCTATGATTTCACATTGATAATAATAATAATAGATAAATAAAAATAGTAAGAGCTAGCATTTATATAGTGTTTACTGGGTGCTAGGCATTGCATTAAGTTCTCTACAAATACTATCTTGTTTGATCCTCACAACAACCTTGGGATGTAGGTGCTATAATAGCATCCATTTTGGGGGGAGGCAATCAGGATTAAGTGACTTGCCCAGGGTCACACAGCTAGTGATAAGTATCTGAGACTGGATTTGAATTCATGTCCTCCTGACTCCAGGACAGGTGCTCTATCCTCTGTACCACCTTGCTGCCCCTTATCATGCTTATTTTATAGATGAGATAAAGAAAGGTTAAATGACTTGCCAAAGGTCACACAGCTGGTAAGTGTTTGAAGCCAGATTTAAACTCAAGTCTTCCTGA
>CM053627.1:143766174-143803109 GCA_028646595.1 Phalanger gymnotis | reverse complement strand
TTTCAAGATGCATGGCAAGTTTCCTGTGAAGTCTTCTTTCCTCACTTCTAGGAAGAAATGCCTTTTTCCTCTTCTGAATTCTTGGTTTCTAATGCACTTACATATTCTATATTGTACAATACTTCTTTGGATACTTTTCACCTTCCTTATTTGGTTATGAACTCTCCATGGGTAGGGACCATGTCTTATTCATCAACATAATTATAAAAATATTTGATGTTTATATAACATTTTAAGGTTTACAAAGCACTTTACATATACAGTCTCGATTGAGCCTCACAAAAGCTCTGATCCCCTTTTTACTGTTAAGAAAATAGAGACTCAGAGAGCAGAAGGAAAGACTAAGCATTTATTAAGTACTTACTGAGTGCCAGACATTGGGTAAGTCCTTTTACAAATATGATCTCATTTGATCCTCACAACAACCCTGGGAGGTGGGTACTATTATGATCTCCATTTAACAATTGAGGAAACTGAGGCAGACTAGTGGTTAAGTAACTTGCCCAGAGTCATACAGCTACTAAGTATATGAAGTTAGATTTGAATTCAGGTGTTCTTAACTCCAGGCCCAGGTTAGAGAGGTTAAGTGACTTGTTAAGTGACTAGTGTATAAATATTTGAGTAGGGATTTGAACCCAAGTCATCCTTGGGTTGCCAGGTCCAGCACTCTATCCCTTTACCATATTGACTCTTTGTAGCTTCCTCAGTGGCCAGCATGGTGTTCTGCAAGCACTTAAAATGTGTTTGCTGAAATGAATTAGAGATGTTTCTTTTATAGGGGATGAGACTATGGTGACAAAGGAGTAGAGGAAGCAACTAATAAGAATGTGAAATGGGAAGGTAATAACCATAGCATCTAGGGGCAAAAACAAAAGTGGTAGCATTGAGAGCAGTCACTGGGCTAACAAGCTCCTTCTTCTTTTGGCAAATACTAATTTGCAGTTGTGTACTTGAAATCCCTTCCTAATTTCACTGAGTGTTTACAGAAAAACAATCTCTTCCTCCTCTTCTCCAGTTCACCATTGGGAGAAACACTGTTTTATCCTATAATTCATTTCCTAACCATGACTCTGCTCCATCAGCTAAACATGTGGATGAGAGCAGTGCTCAAGCAGCAACTATATGGTAAACTGAGGATTGATGGCTTGATTAATTTCACAAGCACTCATCAATCAGGCACCTACTGACTTACAGAGGTAAATCTGTGTTAGTCATGGAAAATGCCAAAGATATGAAAGAAAGTTTGCAACTTTGAAAAGCTTAAAACATGGTGGAAGTGACAAGATACATACACACACATATAAATATATATATACACACACATCTACAAAAATAGGTATGTGTATATATGTATACATATATGTGTATATATCCATACACATATACACACACATTGACATAGATATACTCTGTGTGTATATGCATATACATACACATATACATATACACACACACACACACATATGAGGCAACAAATAACAGAGGAAAGGTGGCTACTAAGTAGTGACTAGTGACCTGGGTGTATGGTCCTCTATGTTGTTATTACAATTTTCTACAGATTCAGGTCTCCCTCCAGAAAGATCATTATTTCTTGTTGGTCTAATTAGCCCAATCAATTCAAAGTGCATTCTTTTTTGGTGCTTTATTTGAATATCCAAGTATTGTGTCAAGCCCAACATCTCTAAACTGAACTTATCTCTTTCCCTGTCCCCAAGTTCTTCTTCCACCTAGCATTCTCCTTTCTGTCAATGGCATTGCCCATCTTTCATACTTTACACTTTGACAACGTTTTTTATTCTTGACCTTCTCCCCTTATAGTCAGTATATAACCAACTTAACTTATAGTCTGTCAGTGTGTCATAACATATTTCAGATACATTCCTTCCTCTCCATTCCCAACAGTACTACCTAGTCAGCTCATGCCTGGGCTATAGCAATAGCTTTGTATGAATTCCTCCTCACTCAACTCTTTTCTGCACCACAATGACAGACTAGCTTTCTTAAACCACTGCTTTAATCATGCCATCCACTCCTTAAGAATGTGCAATGGTTCCCCATTGCCTTTTTGATCAAGTCTAAACTACTTACCCTGACATTCAGTCTTACATGCATCGATTGATAAAAAGCCAATTCTCTGTTTCATACATCACACTCATTTCCAGTTCTTTATCTTTGACCAGATCTTGTCACATGTTTCTCATCTGCAGCAATATATGCTACATATGCACACACACACACACATATTATATATATATATATATATATATATATATATATATATATATATATATATGTAGAGAGAGAGAGAGAGAGAGAGAGGAGTGCCTTGAAATTTGCTTCACATACATGAATTTCCAGTACCTACTACAGTGCTAAACATATGGTATAGATTTTATAAATATTTGTCAAATGAATTGATATATACAAATATTTTAATAATTCTATGATTATATGATACATATACATTAAAAATCTGTCTCAAAAATGATGGCCCATGGCCATTGCTATGGCTAATCAGGAAGTATTCTTTACCCCCTTGCTGAAATTATCTCTTCACCTATTCCCTCAGCAGTTTTCCTGCCACTGTGGCCAGGGTGAAAACTAGACTGTGGGTTTTTCCAGCCCTTCATCCTGCAATTTTGATTTTGATTTCTCAGACTCACCTCCCATGCAGCAAGAACCTCCACTCCAGCTCCAAAGGATGTCCAAAAGGTTTTTTCATTTAACCAGTACTCCATGCTGTTGCACAAATTGCCCTGCAGGAGCGATATGGAGTAATAGGGCTCACATCCTATTGCTAGAAAGTTAGTAGCTGCCCAGCTTCTTCCAGACCTGCAGAGTTGATGTCTGAGGCCAAATTGGATTTGGTTCTGCTACACAGTGGTGTGATGTGCCACCACTGAGTGAAAAAAATTAGGTTAGATTGTTAATGGTCAAATCTCAAAAGATTCAAAGACTTGGCTCAGATAAGCAACCCCCAAAGTAGTTCAGGTGTTTTATACTAAGTTGTTTTAGTCGATTGGCTCTGGAAAACTGAGCTGGATTTTCTTTTTGATAGACTGTTGTTATTACTTGGACCACAATTACCATAAAAAAGAAGGCTTTTTTTAGACATCTCTTCTCCTTCTAGTTTTGACTTCTATTAAGGAGGCAAAAGATAGCATAAACAGGAGATGGTCTGAAGTTAATTTTAAATAAGCTTCAATAAACTTTCAATAAACTCAGAATATGAATGGGGAAAATTTGACTTTTAGATTGATAACATAGTCTTAGATTTGGAGGGATCCTTAAAGGCCGTCTAGCCCAATGTCTGGATACATAAGTTTCCATTATTAGAATTTCAATAGGTACTCACTCCCTACTCTTCCCACCTCACCATGTAAATCCAGTGACAGTGAATTCATACCTTACAAGGCAATGCATACCATTTTCAGCTTTAAACATTAGAAAGTCAAGTAAACTCAATTTTACTTGATTTTCCACTTCTTATAGGAAAGTACCACTTGCAAATATTGATAATAGGATAAGTATTGCATAAAACATATTCAAATGGATTTCTGATCTCATCAATTTGGGATGTCTCTCTAATGAAGGATAATGTCCCACCTCTGTCTGTTCATAGCGTGTTACTCGAGCATATCCTAGGTGATATAGTGGGACAGATAGGTAGAATACTGAGCCTGAAGTCAGGAGTACCTGAATTCAATTCCAGTCTCAGACACTTTCTAGGCTTGGGCAAGTCATTGGGCAAGAATTGGAAATTGAGGGAATGCCCATCGATTGGGGAATGGCTGAACAAGTTGTGGTATGTGATTGTGATGGAATACTGTTGTGCTATAAGAAATGATGAACAGGAAGCTGTAAGAAAAACCTGGGAAGACATGAACTGATGCTTAGTGAGGTGACTGGAAGCAGGAGAACATTGTACCTAGTAACAGCAATATCATATGATGATCAGTTGTAAATGACTTAGCTATTCTCACCAATACAATGTTCTAAGAAAATTCCAAAGGATTTATTATGACAAACTCTATCCACCTCCAGAGAAAAAGCTGATGGAGTTTGAATGCAGATTAAAGCACACTTTTTTACTTCATTATTCTTGGAGGCTATTTTGGTCTTCATTTTCTTTTGCGACATGGATAATATGAAATGTTTTGCATGACTGCAATATGATCCATATCAAATTGCTTGTCTTCTCAGGAAAGAGGGAAAGTATGGAATGAGGAAAAAATTTTAGAACTCAATTTTTTTTTGGAAAATGAATGTTAAAAATTGTATTTAAGAAAAAACAAATTAAAAGTTTACTATAAAAATGTGCCTCTGCATTGTCCTTTATGTGGTATTTGTTTTATTTCTTCAAACTGCTGAATTCTCTATCTTTCTAACATACTGCCACAAGATAGTATTAAAAATGCTGACTTTTATTTCCATGGGAAGCTTGGGATCATTAAAGAAGCTCTGTAATTTCCTGAAGGCAGTCCAGTCTGTTCTCCTCCTCCTATCTTATTCTAAGCTCATTTTTTGTCCTTCTATATTGTTCAATAGATGTATATTAATATGTGAAGTCTACAAGTCACCCCTTCAAATGCATGTCATAATCTGGATGCTAGATATCTTTCATTCTCTTCCTCTTTCCTGTATGAATAGCCAGGTCAAATTATTTTGAGTAGTTAACAGATATTTTCCAGGAGGCTCTGCGGTGTTCTGGGTTTTAATGTAATCAGACAAATGTCATCATAAACAGTAGCCTCAGAAGGATCTCGTAATACAGGCAGAATTTCTCTTCACCTAAGACTCTGTACTGTCCTCTCTCACAATGGCAAATGCCTTTGGCAAGCATACACTCCCCCGTTGTATGCCTCATCTAGATACTATGAGATGACAGTCCTCAAACAAGGTTATTTCTGTTTCACACATTTCAAGAAATCTTGAATAATGTGAACATATGGGTGAGAGTTTCCTTGGTAGAGAAGAGCCAGATCCAATGCTTTCTTACAATCCATGAACAGTAGGCACTCTTGGACTTACCTTGTGTTCTCTACATATTTAGGTCAGTTGCGAAATGGTAAAGGTGTGGACCATCGTTGAACATTGCTTGCCAAAAATTTGCTTGTTCCCTATTAACATTCAAAATACAATTTATGTATAGGATGGATTAAATTTGTGGTCTCCCATAGTAGGTAGAGCATGTTGCCATAGTCTTGAAGTCTTAGAGGATTCCAGAGACGGAAGAGAAAAGGGAGGGCGCTCTAGGCACGGAGCACAACTATTGCAAAAGCATAGAAACTCAAAATGGACTACTTTATATGAAGAATAAGAAGTAAGCCCATGGGAAAGGATGACACAGTACTCAGAGAGGAGTAATGTGTAAGTACTTTGGAAGTTAGCAACCATGCTAGGCTTTTGAGGCCAGATAAGAATGGGTACCTTCAGGCTGATAATGCTCCAGACAGCCGGTGCTAGGGGAGGATGCCAGGGGAGGAAGACTCTAACCTTAGCCTGACTTTAAGCCCACTGAAGCAAAGCTATTTCTCAGGGCTCCATGTTCCAAATGAGGGACTGGATGTTCAGCATTCACAAAGGCAAGCTGTCTCTCTGGCCCCCTAAGAGAGAAAGATCAAATGCTAGGTTCTAGGGTGACCCAGATGAACTTTTCCTTTCCCATCGGTGGCTCTGCTTGGTTTTGGCTCCACAAATATTTTGTCTCCCCTAGGATAACCTGATCACCTGAAATTTATGCAGAGTGAGTCAGCTTTTGATATTTATCACTTTCTCAGGCCCTCTGTTGTCTCTGTCCTCTGATTGGAGGGTTGTTTGGAGGAGCAATACGTTCTTCCTAAAGCCTTCCTTTATAAAGAGCTCAGAACTTGCTAGGTTAACTCTTCATTTGCCATCAGCATTGGGTGCTCCCCCCACATTTCCCCTGCATATCTCTTTTTCAGCTTCCTGTTGTATGCTGTCTTCCCTTATTAGATTGTATTAGATATAAGCTATTTAGCAAGGAATGTCTTTCTTTTTCTTATTTGCATCCCCAGCGCTCAGCCCAGTGCCTGGCCCTTAGTAGGCAATTAAGAAATGTTTATCAAATTGAATTGAATTGAGACAGGCTGTGAAGAGCTTTAAATGCCAAAGGAGTTTAAATTTGACCCTAGAGATTAGTCACTTCAGCTTATTGACTGGGGTTGGGTGGGAGGAAGATGTAGTGAAACGCACGCTTTAGGAAAATACATTTGACAGCTGGCTGGAGAATGTATTGGAATGAGGAGGGTCAGGGAGAACAAATAAAGTATTGGAATCATCCCATGCTTGCAATGGTCTTGACTTTTTCTATAAAGTATAAACTACAAGTCCTTGCCTGAAAGGGTAGGAAGAGGGGTGTTCTGTAGGCTAGAGAAGAGAAGGCTTAGGACAGTTGTTCTTGTGAGTGGGATAGAGAAAAAAAAATTAGGGAGAAGTAAAGAGTTGCATTTATTCAGGTAAATTTGTAAAACATAAAATTGTAATGGACCCAGTAAAGATAGTGTGTGATTTCTCCAATTTTTTTTAGTGGCTTGTGAGAAGGAGCAGAAGAGGCAGGCAGCAGTTTGGCTGGTTATCCCTCACTCTTGATTTTCCCATATATTTTTGTCCCATATATGATTGTCCCATTCATTTCTCTGATGATAGCCTTTATACCTTTTCTCCTGCACAATTCTTCATTAACAATCTACTTATGTCCACGATGAGCCCTTCCATTGCTCTTTGGGTGTCCTTCAGCTTTACTTCTCAATAGACTATGATATTCCATGATTCACAGCCCTATAACACTATCAGAAGAATATTGATATTCAAAATTTGGACCTGTCTTTTAGGAAGAAGACTAACAACGTTGAAAAGACAGCAAATTTCCAAAGGCAATCCAATGTGCTCTGCTCTTCCTATTCGATTCAGGGTCTATATGATTATCCATTTACAGAGCTAGTCCAAGAAGCTTAAAACTGCACTGAGACTGGGACATCTTATATGTATGCATATACGTATGTGTGCATATGGTTGAATAGAGAGAGAAGATGGAAGAATAAGTTCTTTAGGTTGTCCATACAATTGCTTAGTATAGACTATTATACAGGCATTCTTCATCCGTTTTCTTTTTCATGTATTGATGGTTAAGCTGAACTCTTAAGTAATTATGCGTCTTATTTTGGAGGATCTGCAACGTTCCAGTGCTTAATACAATCACTACAATGGTTCCCAGCATCATTCCTAGGTTTTCCGTGCACGTAAATCATGGTAGCTAGTGTGTAACTTGCAACTTGTAAGGCAAAGCAAGAAGCAAACTTTCATATGGTTGAATTGAAAAGGAAAGGGGCACATTTGTGAGGGAGAGAAAATAGATACTTCTTAATTAAGCATATTTAGATAAAATTTAATTTTCTTTTAAGAACAAGGAAAATATCCACTATGGGGGGGGGCATCAACAGAAAATCCAGCCCGCTGCACATAGGCTGAAAAGAATCTTTGGCCAAGACAAGACTTGCATATGAGCAACTAAGCAGCCTACGTTTCTAACAAAAGATTGCTTTGTATCCTCACTGATCATTTTCCTTTTGGACACTCTAACCAGATTCCAAGAGAGTGTTTTTTCCCCTTCTCAAAAAATAGACAAGAAAATGGAAGCTGAAAGGGCTAGGCACTGAGTAAAGAGTGAAGGGAAGTGATTTTTAAATAAATCTCCAGATGACTGGGTTTGGGAAACTTTTGCATGTTTTCATTTAAAAGAAACTCCTTCCCTGTCCTTTTTACTCCCCCTTTATAAAGAAGGCACAAAAATGCATGAATCCCAATCCCAAAAGAAAACCTAGAACATGCTCTTTGGTCTTTACAATATACCTGGGACAACTGCATTTCAATGTGAAATTGGAATTTAAGATGATCTAAATTTTCCTTGAGAATTCTGGAACCTGCACTACTTTTCAATTCTCCTTTATTTTAGTCTTATTCTATCCACAGTAATGCCATGGCACCATGTGTATGCTGAACTTTGCTTTTGATTTGTGATGCTGTCTAACAGCATCTGTTCCTCACCTCCCAAGCTTCCCCTCCCCCTTTTATTTTGCAATATATATTATTTAGGATCTGGGGCCAATGAAGGACATCTGTAACCAGCACGTTTCTGGACATGTACAGCATCTTTACTGGAATTGCAATCTGTTTTGCAATAAAACTTACTTTCCTGGTATTTACTGACTTTTTTTAGCCTGAACACCAATTCAGCTAATTAGATTGAAGGCAAGGCATGCCATGATTGATTTAGAGAGGCTGTTGTCAGTTGCTTAGATCAGCACGTACTCAGAACCTTCCATGAAATTATTTTTCTGCTCATTGGCATCACTTTATGGTATCTGAACACCATTGTCCACAGAAGCCCAGGGACATACTCCCAACATGCGATTATTCATGGGAATAATGTTCAGGCTAGATTGTAATTCTCTATGAAACATCAGGTTAAGTCCTAAGGTCTAAGGCAAAACAGCAGCTTGGGTGGTTCAGACTGGCTCAGAAAGTAGCCAGGCATTGCCAGGTGGAATTTTCTGCACTTTCCCAGAATGAGGGATAGTCAGCTCCCAGACTCCACCTCTTCTCTGACACACACTAACTCACCATGAGATCTTGAACAAGATCGTTCAGTTTTCTGGGCTATAGCATCTTCATCTGAAAACCTCCAACAGCATTTTTATAGCTCTCTGATTCTACAAACAGGATTTCCATGACCTTGTCAATTAGTGATGTCATGTGCAGCTCCCTGAAGCCCCACCCCTGTAAACTCTGACTAGTGACCTGGTAGCAAAACAATAGGGCAAGGCTGCATTGTGTAAATAATCTAATAACTGCTGTTCTGTAACTTAGAGATATAGTTTTGACCTCCAATCTTTTTGGTGGATTACATAATTCACTCATCCCTTCCCAGTTGGATGCCAAGGAGCCATAGTAAGGTGATTGACAGGGAAAGTAGGTGGCTTGAGTAAAGATGAACCTTGCAAGGAAGGTAGGAGTAAGCAGCAGCACAAAATGACCAAATGGGAAATCTCACATGGAAGGTTGGAATCAGAGAAGTGCAAGGTGACTGGCTGGTTGTCAAGGAGTGGATGAGTGAAGGGTAGCTCACTCTGGAGAGGGGAAATGGGAAGGGGAGGAGAAAAAAAAGGGCAGGAAAAGGGAGGACATAGGGAAAGAACAAGGGAGGAGAAAAGAGAAGGGAAGGGGAACAGAAAGGAAAAGAGGAAGGGAGAAGAAAAGAGAAGGGGAGGGAAAAAAACAAGAAGGAGAGGGGAGGGGCAAAGAGAAGGAGAAAGAAAAGAAAGAGTGCACATTGAATTTAGAACAATCAGAAAAAAACACAACATTGACAACTGATTAAACCAGTCCTACCAATTAATGAAAATTGCCAAAATTTGACAGTCAATAAGCAATATTTATTACCAGACAATTAGCATTTATTAAGCACATACTATGTGCCAGAACCCCTGTTAGGTGCTGTGGATAGAAAGACATAAGTGAAGTAGTCCCTGTACTTAAGGAGTTTTGTTGTATTGAGGGAATCACATGTAGATATATAGGTGGAGAAAGAAATACAACTGGCCTGTGATTGTGATTTCATTGATACAGGCAAATCTTCGTTGAGGCAACTCCCTCTACTAATGCAGTTAGGCAATTTCTCTGCAACTTCTAGTTTCTGGAGTTGCCTAGATCACTTCGTCTACACTTGTGCCTCAGCTTCCTTTTCTTCCACTCTCTCCTAAGTGCTCAGCAGTTTTTCTCCCAACCTCACCATTCAACTGGAACTGTTCTCTCCAGTCACCAATTATCTCTTGATTGCCAAGTCTAATGCCCTTTCTTAATCCTTATTTTTCTTGACCTTTCTAATACTAGGGCTAATCACTAATTACAGTGCTAATAATCTCCTTCTGGACACTCTTTCCTCTCTGGCCTTCTGTGACAATGCTTTCTCCCAATACTCCTTATTTTCTGTCTACACTCCAGTTTCCTTTGCTGGTTTTTCATCCATACCATATTCACTCACAGTAAATGAGCTCCAATGCTCTCTCCTGGGCCGCCTTCTTTTTCCTTTTTGCCCCATACCAGGCCTGCACAGCACACAGCCCATTAAAGGATTTCTGGTGACCTGTGAAAAATGTAGAGGGTGTAAAAGAGAGTAAAAACAAGTGCTTTGCCTATCTTGCCTTCCACTAATCACTATTGAGCCCTTCATGCAAGTTGGCCGTCCGGTTGCCGCTGTGCACTCTCTCCTGTCCGTCATGTGACCCATGGCAGCTAACCATGGTCAGTCTGTGTCCAGTGTGAGCAGAGCAACGGTAGTATCTTTTCATTGTGTTTTTGGTCATTACTGGCACTGAATGTGGAAAAAGCGAGAGCAGTCAAGCACCAACTCAGCTGACACCCACTATGTGATGAGCTGCAACAACATGAGGGCTTCTTCCCCTCCCTCGATGCACAGCTGCCCTCCCTCCAAGTTCCATGAAGGTCTGGTGCTTTCTACAAGGTCAGATACTCAGTTCAATATTTCTTTGTATGTAAGCAGTTGCTGTGAAGATTTCTTTGGTTCTAACATTAAAGTTTTTGGGATGACTTTGTAAAATGAGTGATAAAAAGAAATGGAAGATTGAATCAGAACACAGAGTTTTTAATCCAGAGTGGACAAATAGACACTTGTTTATTTACATGACATGTGCTTTGTTTGCTGAGAAGTAATAGCTGTTCTGAAGGAATACAATCCTCATCTCCATTTCAAGTCAAAACATCCTGACTTAAGCAAATTGGACACCAATGAAAAACAAATTAAAGCTTCCAAATTGTTGAAAAATCTCAGTGGGGAACAATGCTTTTCCAAGAAAGTAAACTCAGAAAATGAGGTAGCTACTAAAGTTAGTTTTCAGATTTCTACAGAAATTGTTTTCAGACATGATTCTGAAGCATGACAAACTGATTGCTGACAAGAAGTGTAATACATTCCATTAACTAAATGTAAACAGTAAGAAAACCTGGAAAATGTATTAAAACTTGTGCCACTTAACAAATTAATTTTTTAGCATTAATGCGATTTCATGATAAATAAAAATCTTAAATAATAAGTGTAGTTGATATTAATTGAAATTTCCCCCTTTTAAAATATGGTTTATTTGCAAAATAGTTTAATCATTTAGCAAACTGCTAAAAATCTATCTGTAGCCTGAAGAAATTTAGCCTGTTTTAATTTTGGCCCCCACCTACTGCCAAGTTGTACAGGTCTGCCCTATACTATCTCATTTGGTGATCTCATCCACTCCTATGGTTTCAATGATCTCTATACAGTTTATTCTTAAATCTAATATCCAGCCTTGGTCTCCTGAGCTCCAGACTCATATGACCGATTGCCTTTTGGACATCTTGAGGTAGATTTTGGTAGGTATTTTAAACTCAACATGTTAAAAACAGAGCTCATTACCTGCTCCCAATCAACTCTTTCTTTTTTCAAAACTTCCCTATCAGTACCACGGATACTACCACCCCACCAGACTCACAATTTGGATGTCATCCTTGACTCTTCACTCACACTCACTTGACATATCCAAATCTTGTTGTCAAATCTTGTTTTTACATTCCATTACACTGTATATATCAATAATATTGAATGGCTCCCTGAAGAGCCTCCATGTTCAGGCATAAAGCTTTCTGTTTGGCTTTTAAAACTTCACAATATGGCCTCTCCCAACCTTTCCAGTCTTCTTACACTTTACTCTCTCCTACACAGTCTCCAATCCAGTTACACAGGCCTACTCCAAACATAATAGAATCATAGATTTTGACCTAAGAGAGAACTGATAAGCCATCAGATCTAACCTCCCCCACTTCATCTTGAAGATGAGGAAACCGATGCATAGAAGACTTAAGTGATTTGCCCAGTCCCACAAGTACTGGTTACTTGAGGCAAAATTTGAAACCACATCCTCCTGACTGCAAGTCTAATGCATTTTCTATAACATCATGTTATATGTAACTTTGCCCAGTCCTGTACTATTTCCACAGGAATACATCAGACTGAAGCCATGTAAAAATAAATCTTGGATAAGATAAAAACAAAGTTTGACACAAAATGGAAAACAAGACCAAGGCAATATATAATAAATATATTCCAATCAGTCTAGGAAATTTTCCTTTATTTCCCCCTGAAATCACAGAAAATTCGTTGGCAAGAAACTAGAAGCAATATAAATGAAATAGTTAATTATCAGATTATAAAGTAGGCAATATCATAGAGATCAATATGCCTATCAACACTTGTCTATTTCTGAAAAGATGCCTAAAAAGAACTTCAAGGGAATAAAAATGTATTTGATTCACAATTTAATGAAAATGCTATATATCTAGAGAATGTTTCCTTATTGGACTTTTTCTCAGCATCCTGAATTTAACCAGCTGGGATTATTTGTTAAGTATCATTTTTATGAAACTTCTGAAATGAATAAATTTGCTTCTTAATGGGAAATCTACATTTCAACATAAAGATGGAATGCAATATCCTGGGCTTAGGTATTCTTCACAAAAGCAAGCTTTTTCTGGTCCTGCATGGTTAGCATATAGTAATGACACAGAGAGCAATAAATTTATTTCATGCATGAAAGGCTGATGGTATGAACATGTTTCCATTACATCACAGACATTATTACTGAATTTTTCATTGGTTAGCAAGGCACAGATAGATGTGAAAAATTCCACCTTTCCCCCTAGTCTTTCCATCAAAATTCTCAAAGGGACACCTATTTAAGAACCAGAAGTCCATAAGGATACAGCAAGCTAACAAAGAAAGTACAGCTTTACAAAGAATAATGGACACCATTAAAATTATCGGTAAAGTTAGACAATGGAATGATGTTCCATCAGATTCTCAGATTTGCTTGATCTGGAAATAGATGACTTCTTCAAAATCTATATTTAGATACAGAAAAGATTTTGTTTCTGTTATGAAGAGAGAAATAAGAAATAAGCATAACTAAGCTCTAATACTCCGATGAATGTGATCTCATAAATGTAGGTATTACTTTCAATGATGCTGATTTTAACTCATCCATATTGGCTGATCCTTTGTAGCTTTTATCTGTGTCCTCTCACAAATCTGCAAAAAAGCACCCACCCAACATGGTAAGAGCCTTCCCTGTATTTCCTTAGCATCAAGAGACTACTGATGGAGCACATGACTTGTATATAAGTTATGTCTTGCTCTTATTTGGAGACTGGCCCATGTGAATATACACACATCTACATCTACATACACATATACACATATGCATATATAAATGTGTACATTCACACACACACTCATGTACTTATAGACACACATTTATTTGATGATGGTCTATAATTTGGTCTGTAATTCCAAGAAATATTTTTCAACTGGACTGTATTCATTTGTCTTCCTTCAATAAACAATTATTAGGCAGCTACTATATGCAAAGCACTGAGCTAAATGCCAGGAATAAAAAATCCCTCCCCAAATCCCAAGTCCTGACACAACATGTACACAAATAAAAATGATGAAATGTAAGGCATGAAGAAGTTAGCTCAAAGAAGTGCTCTATGAATATCTAAGGAGGGAGAAAAAAATGTGGGGATTTGAAAAAAGTTACGTGAGGAGGTCGTCCCTGACCTGAGCCTTAAAGGAAGATAAGAGACAAGTGAGAGCATACTAGCTATGGGGTACAACCTATGTGAATGTAAGAAGGAAGGAGATGACATTTTAAATCAAAGGAATAGATAGTGCTCCAGCCTAGACAGGAAAGTAGAGTATGTGAAGGGAAGTAATTTGAAATAAGAGATTTTACTGATTTTACTTGCATTACAGAATTATGGATCCATTTATCTATTTACATCAAGTACACTAATATGCCTTGGACATCTGAGCAATGCATTTATCAGAACTTTACTTTGATGTTATGGAATGTTATGGAACCAAAAGAACATTGGATTTTGGAGTCAAAAGACCCAGGTTCAGGTCTTACCTCTAACATTTGCTAGCTATGTGATCATGAGCCTCTTAGGGCCTTTGTTCATTATCTACAAAATGAGGGGATTGAGGTAAGTACTTTTTAAGTACCCTTCAGATATAAATCCTATTTTAAAATTATTTTGAAAAATAGCATGGATCTCTATCTAGGGAAAACATGACAGAAATGTGCTTTTAAAGTTAAGAGCATCATATTTGTTCCAGACTTTCCACAAAGAGAAAATGGGAAACCATAACAAAAGAATTCCATACTTCACACCAAACGTTGCAATAAATTCTGACTAGCTAAACTAAAGTGAAAAAATACTTTAAAATTCAGAAGGAATGATATGGTCATCTTTATTATGGAGAGAAAGGATATTTAATCACTTAAAAATTAGTCAGAGATGAAACTAGTGTGTTTGATTACATAATTATAAAAGGATTTTGTTTAAAAACAAGTAATTTTCCTAAAAATAAAGTAAAAGAGACACATAGAGGAAAAACATATTTAATGTATCTGATAAAGGGCCAAGAATGTGAAAATGATAGATATACATTTGAGTAATTGGCATTCCCTAATGGGAAAATGGTCAAAGGACTAAAACAAGTTTTGAAGAGATACAAATTGTTAATAACTACACTAAAAGATGCTCAAATTGGAGAAATGCAAATTGACAACTTTAAGATACCACTTAATACCCGCTAAATTGACAAAACTAGCAAACAAATTATAAAAGTAAACGCTGGCAAGGCCATGGGTAAATATGCATTCTGTGTCATTCAGGGTGCAAACATTCTGAACAGCATCATGGCAATAAATAGGGACATCAGCGCATAGCAAGTAGAATGCTGGTCTTGGAGCCAGAGAGACCTAGGTTCAAATCTTGCTTTTGAGCCTATTTATGTATCTCTTGACAAGTAACTTAACGTCTGTTTCTCAAGCAGCAACCTGAATTGTATCTATTAAGGCAAAGACTCATATTAATGGAAGTTCCCATATAATGGACTTTCTATTCTAATAAAATTACGAATTTTTCATGTACTTCAAATATGACAAAAAATGATTCTCAAAATAGACTATTCATTTTGACTCAGAGCTAAACTCACTATAGTAAGCATTGTTTCAGTTTTTTTATACTTGTATCCCTTGGCATCTGGCATAGTGCCTGGCATATGATAAACTTTTAATAAATATTTGCTGATTGATAGAATTTTATCCTTAATAGATCATAAAAGATATTCACTAGTAGGAGAATGAACAAATTCTTATATATGAATTATTAGAATGTTATTATGTATATGAAAGGACAAATATAAGGAATTCAGGAAAACATGGAAAATACAAACTGATGCAGACTGAAGTAAGCAGAACCAGAAAAAATAACAGCTAGTATTTTTATAGCACCTCCTACGTACTGGGAACTGTGCTAAGCATTTTACAATTATTTCCTCATTTGAAAAAAGTATAGGGGCGGCTAGGTGGTGAAGTGGATAGAGCACTGGCCCTTGAGTCTGAAGGACCTGAGTTCAAATCCAACTTCAGACATTTAGTGCTTACTAGCTATATGACCCTGGGCAAATCACTTAACCCCAATTGCCTCACCAAAAAAAAAAAAATAAAGAAAAGGAAAAAAGTACACACAAAATAACAATAACATAAATCACGAGGAAGTCTGTCTCTAAGTAACTATAAGAACTATTATTCACCACAAAGAACAGATAATGAATCATACTATTCTCAAATGGGAGACCAAGGCACTACTGGGGCAGAATGTTGTATACAATGTCAGACCGTCAAAACCTGTTTATTTTTTGCTCAGCTATTTTTCTTGTTTATAATTGAGTGTTTGTTTCTAGGAGAGGAGGGGAGGGGTACATGCAGGAATGACTTTGAAATAAAAACAAAAAGGCACCAACTCACCTTACTTTAGAAAAAGAAAAAGATAAAACAGAGAAAGTCACCTATTTGTTAAAATATATAGCTGTTTTATTTATAAAAGAAAAAAAAATTGGAAAAATGTGTAGTCCAACAAGTGAACAAATCCTGAATAAAAATTAACAGATTATTACAGCACCTTTAATGACAAATACAAAAAAAAATTGAGGACATATGGAAAGAATTTTTATGAAGTAAAACAAATAGAGACCTAAAGAACTCTGATGGTATTTATGCTTAATACCACTGTATACACAGAAAACAGAGTTATAAGTAAAAGATTCAGATGGGTATACATAATGAACATGTATTGGTTTGTTTGCAAATGTGTTGGATTCAATTTTTCAAAATGATACGTATATGTATAATGTGTATATAGTTTCATATGGTTTTATTACTTACTTTGAAAAGTTATTTGAATATTTTTATTGATTTATAAATAAGGGATAGGAATTCTCATTTGAGTAAACTCCCTTTACCATGCAGGTCAACACCTTCTCTGTGAACTACGGTTTGAGAGTTGTCTTGAGCCCTGATCACTTTGTGATCTCATCATGAGTTCAATTATCATTTCTATAGATATGAATCTCAGATGTCTCTCTCTCTCTCTCTCTCTCTCTCTCTCTCTCTCTCTCTCTCTCTCTCTCTCTCTCTGCGTAGATCTGGGGGCCCATCTCCAATTGTCCTGATCTATATCTTGCCACTGGACCAAGATGGCTCTGGAGGAGAAGACTGATGACTTTGCACGACTCTCACTCACTTAAATCCAATTCACTTGCAAGTCATGGCATCACCTTCCTGATGCCATGGTCCTCTTTGAGAATGAAGGACAAACAACAACATAGATCTATATCTATGTGTAGATCTATATCTATCTATCTATCTATCTATCTATCTATCTATCTATCTATCTATCTATCTATCTATCTATCTATCTAGATATCTAGACATCATCTAAATAGAGGTGATAATTGAAACCCATGATGAGATCACCAAAGTCAAATAGTCCTTTCTCCCAATCTCTTCTTTCTTCCTACTTGGCACCACCATTCTCTCAGTCACCCTGATTTGAAAACCAGGTGTCATCCTCGATTTATCACTTACACTCACCCCCATATATCTAATCTTTTGCCAAAACTTGTCATTTCTACCTTCAAAATAGAGGAGGTAGCCAGCCTAGCAGAAGCAGCAGGCACCTTACTCATCATCTCTATCTCTAGTACTTAGCACAATGTTTTGCACATAGTAATCACTTAACAAATGCTTCATTTAGTCATTCATGTCTCATATATGTCCCCTTCTGTCCTCTCACAAGGCACTATTACTTCATGCCTGAACTTTTGCAATAGCTTTCTGGTTGATCTCACTGCCTCAAGTTTCACCCACCACCACCCCACTCCATTCCATCCTGTATTCAGCTGCCAACATGATTTTTCTAAAGCATAGCTCTATCACTCTTCAACTCAATAAACTCTGTTGGCTTCCTATTTACCTCTGGGAGCAAATATGAAAAGCCTCTCTTTAGTGTTTAAAGCCTGAAATGACATTTCTCTCCCAACACCGTGACTTTTTACTGACTGTCTCCCACCTTTAGAATGCTACCCCTCTTGTCTTCCATCTCTTGGCTTACCTTGTCTTCATTAAGCCTCAACTTAAATCCCACTTTGCAGAAGAGACTTTTTCAGCTGGCCTTCCCACACTTCCTACCTCCCAGTGCTAACACCATCTCTCTGGGATTACCTCCCACTTATACTGTATATATATGTGTATATATATATATATACATATATATATGCGTGTGTGTGTATATGTATATATGCATATATATATATATATATCATATATACTCAACATTAGAATGTGAGTTCTTTGAAGGCAGGGGACCACATTTTCACCTTTTTTGTAATGCTAGCACTTAGCATAGTTCCTGGCACATGGTAAGCACTTAACATATGTGTGTTGAATACTCCTTCTCATATTCAATGTATAAAAAGTATTTGTTTTTTCCCCTAATACAATTCTTTCATCTTTCATTGTGGGGGAAAAACTGTCATGGTAGACAGAGTTCTGGGCTTGAAGTCAGGACAATATGGGTTCAAATCTTACCTCTGACACTTATTAGCTAAATGGCTATGGGCAAATCGCTTATCATCCCTAAGTTTCAGGTTCCTCATTTATAAAAACAGAAAAATAATATGTTTACTCTCTTCATCTCAGGTTTTATATGAGGTACAGATGAGATGTTTGTCAAGTGCCCTGCAAATCTTAAGATTCTAACAAAATGTCAGCAATCATATGGTAAATGTCAGCAAATCATATGGTAATGTCACTTCACAACTATATTGAAAGTAAACATTGAAGATTTGTTATGTAAATATAATAGTATATATTTACAGGGCAACATTTTATGATTACTAAGCACTTTCTATAAGAGGCCTTTTATTCTCTTTCCCTCCCTCCCAATGTCCACCCCCTGGTGCTGACCTCATTTAATTCTCCAAAACTCTGTGAAGTAAAGACATTTTAAAGAGGTTCAGATAGGTTGAAGAACTTTCATTATTTCACAATGAGTCTAAGTGAAGGCCCTCAGAGTCAAACTCAAGTGTTCTGTCTCTGAATGTAGAATACCACCAGCCTTTTAGGGAAAGGATGAAAAATTTTGATAATGGTATAGGTCTGTGTCTATATTTCTACAGCCTGTTTTCTACGGGAAGCTAACGAAACTGTGAATCTGCTCTGGCTAGACACATTCATGTCTCTTCATTGGGCCAGTCTGTCTGCCATAACCCTGACCATGCTCATGCTGACTTAGGAAGGCCATTCAGCTGGCAGAAAGGTTCCTTCACTCAAAGAGGAGAGCAGCTGAGCTAGCAAAGGCATCTGGATATATGGATGTAAGTCTGGTGCTGTTGTTTTTATGGTCCTCATTTCTCTTGCCTGGAAGGATGGCTCCGCCATCATTTTGGCTGTTCAGGACAGCAGGTGCAGTATGATTGTTTGTGTTGCCTGGTGTAGCCGTAGTTAATGCTTTGGCTAGGAAAATGGCAGCTGTGAGGCTGGCCATGCTTGTGATAAGGGATTGTTTTCTAGGCAGCCTTGCAGCTGACATGGGTCACAAATCACCACTCTTTGTAAAGACACTTCCTTCTCCAATCATATAGCATGTCATCATTGGGGGAAAAAGGATTCAAAGGCTAAAACTAGTTTTGCTGTACTCATGTCCAACATTCAAAGGACCAAGAATAAATGAATACAACCCTACAAGTCTGTGTTATCTACTGTTTTGTCTTAAATTTCATCATGGTAAACAGCCACTATTTAGCAAGAAGATGACTTTCTTAAGGCTTCCTTTTTTGTACCCACCTAAATATATTCTAAAGTATATGTTTTACTACTAAAGATTGTTATGTCCATCATAATAATGGCTTTTTTTAATCTCTAAAATAATATTTAATGCTAAAAGGGGGCCTTAATAGTCATTGAGTCAAAAAAATGAAAATGAGGCTCATGGAAGTCTCATTATATGACTTGCCCAAGATTATATAGCTATAGATGGAAGAATCTGAATTAGAACACAAGCCCTCTGACTTCAAATCCAGTGCTCTACCCGCAGGATTTCCTGATATCCATAACCACTTGCATATTAAAGCAAAAGTTTCTATATTCATCACCTCCAAAGTGGGATTCTCTGGCCATGACATAGCTCCAAGGAGTTTATGATCAAGCATTTGGAAAGCAGGATGAGTTGCACTCAAAGATAGGCAATCACTGGGCCTGTCAGCAATTTAACATTACCATCTTCTTCATCCCTTGTCACCAATCATACCCTACCCTGACTCCTCTCCACTGCCAGCCTCCTGTGGTTATTCAAGCTCCTCACCTCTTCTTTTCTCCACTGGACACTGGGCCCTCAAGATAGTTATAACATAGCCATGATCTGGGCACCTGTTCCTACACATGCAACTCTGTAGGAAAAATCCTAGACCTCACCCACATCCTGTCCCCCTAAACAACTTCATGGCTCTAGCTGGCAGCTCTAGGGGGAAGGGTAGGCGCCGCACTCCAGGCCAGTGGCCACTAAATAAGAGTTCTGACCTCATTTTTTGTTCTTGTTGGGAAAGAGTGAATTTCTCAGGATGAATCGCTATGGATGAGTTGTAATCTGTATTATACAGGGTGTTTTCTAAAGTCTAGACACATAGGTAAAAGCACATATTTTCAAGAAATGAAATGATTGAAATTTTCAACAACATTTTATTTAATTGGAATATTAACAAATAATATCTTCAACTTCAAATAACATCATATGATTTCATATCCATTCCAAGAGTGAATGTACTAAAATTGATGGCAATGTGGAGTTACTGAGTTTACGTGAATCTTGCAAAGCACATCAACCTTTGCATCACAAATGATGGAAATTATATTGAAGATGTTATTTGTTAATATTCCAATTAAATAAAAGGTTTTTGAAAATTTCAATCATTTCATTTCTCGAAAATATGTATTTTTTCCTATGTGTCCAGACATTGAGAACACCCTGTAGATCTCATTGCATTCTCTGATCATTCAAATACACTCCCCTTCAGAAATTCATTATTTTTATAGTGAGTACCACCACTCTTGTGGTAACCCAACTTTAAAACATTGGTGTCATGTTTGATTCGTCACTGTCACTTTATCCATGCATACAATTAGTTACTAAATCTTGTCTTTTTGATCTCCCTACCATCTGTTGCATCTACAGTCTCTCTTCTCACAAAGCCACCACCTTGGTGCAGGCTCTCACTTATGATTACAAAAATCTTCTGGTTGGTCTCCCTGCCTCAGATATTACCCCTTGTCCATTCAGCTGCCAAAGTGATTTTCCTAAAGGGACGTCTGACCAAATCACTCCCCAGCTCAATAAACTACAGTGACTTTTTGACAGTTGCTTGATAAAATATTATTTCATCTTTAGTGTATCTCTTTAAATTTCTTTTTTGTGTTTATAATGTAAATACATATTATGTATAGCATGTATTACATATATGTAATTTATAAATATTATTTAAAAACTTTTACAAACAAATGTATAAATAAACAAATATATACATGTTGGCAAGGTTTGCTGAAAAAATTTTGCTTATCAGTGCATGATTGCTGGTCTAAGTGACAGCAGGAGTCTTGATATCTTGGCATATTTCCGCAAAGGTAGCATTTATATTAACATTTTGAAATTTACTTAAAATCATTTGGGATGCCAATGTCCTGATTTATATCCTACTTCCTTACTGCCACTTCCAGGATTGGTTCTAATGACAGTATTTTTTTTTTCAATTTTACTCAGATCATTCATGCTGAATTTATCTTTTGGTTTGAAGTAAAGCTTAAATTTTATGTTAAATAGCATTATGGACAACATATAAAATACTCCAGGTGGATAAAGAATTCCTTCACTAAGGTAGTTTTTTATAGACTATAAAGGAGAATGAAGTCTTTCATGTAAGTACGCAGATTTCCACAAAACTAAGATAAACGGCTTGTGATAACAAATTAGCACATCGGGATATGCATAGGCATTTCAGGGAGGATTTGGGAAGGATCACAGCCTTAGTGGCTAAAAGTATATATGTTCTTGAATATCCCAGAGACCTAAAGTATATGGCGCTCGGGAGCATAAGGAAGCACAGTCAGCAAGACAAGGCAGAGGGGATGAGTGGAAAGCTAGAATAAGTGAAGATCATTGAAGAGTCAGATGTGACTTAAGGGAATATAGATGGAGCACGTAATTGGGGTCTTGTCAATAACAGACACCAGAAAAATTTAATCAGATGTTAGCCCAGCTACTTGAATGAATAAAAATAACACTGGGCGATATGCTTATGCATTGGAATTTGTTATCTCATTGTTGCGGGCTTTTCTTTCTAAGTATAACATACCCTTTGTTTTTTTTCCCCTCTCTCCCCCCAGGAAAGGTACCTGGAACCTCTCCATATCCTTTGAGATGGTTTGTAACCATATCTGTCTGTAACTCTTCCATGGAGGATTCATGCAGTGTACCAGAAGGCTTTCTTTGGATCTTCCTCTTTATTTTTCTTTTTCCTGAGCTTAACAAGCACCAAATAAAAGGAACTTTCCCACATAAAATATAGAATAAGAGAGAATCGTACATGAAATTATGAATATCTTATGGTGTAGAGCTTGCTTTCCTTTTAAAACACAGAATAAATCATTACATATAGATTATTAAATATTATTAATTTTATTGATTTATATTATTATATTATATAATACAATACTAAAGTATAGTAACACAATATAAATATTTTATATTATATTATTCATTACTATTAAACTATATATTATTATATTTTAAAATATAATAAATTACTCAACGTGTATTTTTCAAAGCTATCTTGTTTGTCTGTTATTCCTTCTGGTCTTCCTTCTCTCTTCTAATTTGGGGGTTGATGAGAAGAACAAAGTTTATGTTGGTAAATATTTAACAACTGCCTTTATAAGAAAAAATGTACATATGACACATTTTTAAGTGAAATTGGCATTGTTAACATTTTCTTCATAACTTTCTAAGTCTAGAAACCAAGAAAACAATAAATCAAGCTCTGATTTGTACTGTTCACTGATTTTTGAAGTGTAAATAATCATGTTAAAAATTGAGCAATGGGCTCTATCCCACCAGTTAGAGCTGGTTCCAGAAAACAGCAGAGGGGGACTCTATTCTTAATCCCCATAGCCTTCTCAACTCCCCAACTTCTCATCAACTGAAAACCAATGAAAACAAAATACTTGCAACAAATATACATAATTAAGCAAAACAAATCTCTATGTTGGCCATGTACATCTGATTTTTTACCTTGAGTCCATCACTTTTCCTCTAAGCTCGTGCTTGGTTATTGCATTGCACAGAATTCTAAAGTCTTTCCAAAGTTGCTAGTCTTTGCATTGTTGCTCTCCTGGGATAAATTGTTCCTGCTCTACCCACTTCATGTTGTAGCAGTTCAAATAAGCTTTACCAAGCTTCTCTGTAACTATCTTTTTCATGACTTTTTAACAGCACAATAACATTACATTACATTCATAGCCCATAATTTATTCACTCATTCCCCAACTGATGTGTACCCCTTAGTTTCCAGTTCTTTGTTACAAGAAAAAGAGCTACTATAAATATTTTTGTGGGTAGGCAGGTGGCCCAATAGATAGAGATCTAGGCCTGGTGTCAAGAAGTTCAAAGCCATCCTTAGACACTTGCTAGTTGTGTAACCCTGGGAAAGTAACGTAGCTTCTGCACGCCTCAGTTTTCTCATCCATAAAATGGGGACGATAATGGTGCCTACCTCCCAGGGCTGTTGTGAAGATCAGATGAAATATTTGTAAAGCACTCTAGAAACTTTAAAGTGATAAAGAAATGCTAGCTATTATTATTTCCACATAGGACCTTTTCCTTTTTCTTTGATCTCTTTAGGATATAGGCCTAGTAGTGGTATTTCTAGGTCAAAAGGTATGGACAATTTGGTGATTTGGGGGGTATAATAACATATCACTTTTCAAAATAGCTGGGCCAATTCACATTTCTACCAACCACCAATGGTCTACCAATGGCATCTTAAAAAATTTAATTTTATAAAATTTAATTAATTTCTTTTTTTATTAATAAACATTTATTTTCTTTTACTCCTCTCCCACAGCACCTCCATGCAACCTTTGTTATTTTCTGTTTTTCTCATCTTTGCCAATCAGATTTCTTCTCATTCTTTTCATTTTTTAGAGGTGCCAGCATTTATGCTTTTCATTTGTTCTTCCTCATTACATGACTGGTCGACCTCTTTTTCAGATTTAACATATCCCTAATTATTTTTTTAAAATCACTTCTCCTGTGCTGCCTCCAGTTAGTTGAAGGACTCACATGTAAAAAGAGGGATTAGATTTATTCTATTGGATCCCAGGGAGCAAAACTAGGCTGAAGATGCAAGGACACAAATTTTGGTTCAATGTAAGAAAAACAAATCTCCTTACAAATAGAACCATCTGAAAGGAGAATGGGCAGCATGAGGAGATGAAGGCTTCTCTTCACTACAGTTCACTAATCAAAGTCTAGGTGATCATTCATTGGGTGTGTTGTCCAGATTATTCTTGTTTGGGAATTGATAGTTTCTGAGATCCTCCTGGCTCTCAGATTCTGTGATTGATTTCAATGCTGGTCTGAAAGGAGATGTAACAGCGAGGTGGATAAATTGGTTTATCTAAAAAGCCTTTATGTTCTACAGACTTCTTTCGTTCCTGCATGTATTGACTTTTGATGTAGGGTTTGGTTTCATGAGTATATCAATTGCAAACTTAGGGGGAAAAGAATGATGAGTATGACTTGGTAAATTATTCTATAGGTTGAGAAATCCTTATAACAAAATGTCAGCTGGACGTTAAATTTTTGCTAGTCTTAGACAACCTCTGACTGGTCAAATAACCATCTTGTTTTTCTGCTTTTTTAAAATTTCTCTCCTACTGATACTGTGAAGTTTCTGTCATAAGAAGGTAGAATTTTTTTGTCTTTTTTCCTTTCTTTACATCTCCAACACTTAGTACACTGCCTTACATGTTGACCGACTGATAAATGGACCAACAATAATTACAGCTACTAATATTTATGTAGCACCTTAAGATGTGTAAGATGTCATGTGTATATCATATCATTTGATCAAGAGCATATATCCTGTATTTTATTCATTGGAAACAACCTGGAAAACTGGGATGAAAAAAATCCCAACTGATCATTTCTTATAGTTACTCTGTAGTTACAAATCTTACATCTTTGAAATTAAGGTGTCCAGGTTTATATGAGTATCATCTCTTATTTACGCCCTAAATACAGGAGTCTCTGGCTCTATATGAATCTGTAGCAGGTTTCTCCATGTTATCCAAAACATCGGTTCAGGGGAGAAATATAAATAATAGTAATATAGATATTCTACTTTTAAGAGATTCCAAGTCTTATTTTTAAAATTTATCTAATATCACTTCTACTCATTACAGGTGGTTGTTATGATAAGGATTCTCTTTAGTTTCTAAGTTGAGCTACAGCATAGACTTGCAAAAGTGAAGAGATCAAGGGAAAAAAATAATCGAGAATGGTGAGAAAGCTTAGAAAGAGACTGAGTATTTAAAGAATGGTGAGAAAAGCTAGCAGGCTCAAAATGATTTTTAGATAAAGGCTAACTGCCACTGCCACACTTAAGCAAACTAATGCCATATAGTTGCCATGAAAGGTTACTGTTTTGGGGTTTGGGTTGCACTCTGTTGTAAGCATCTTAATAGTTGAGACTTTAAGGCTGTTTCTTTCATTTTAATGGATACGCTTTGGGGACAGAAGATTGAGAGCTCTATCTCCATGGCTAAATGCTTGATTTACTAATAATCTGTGAATATTCTATGTATGAGGTAAAGGAGTGCTAAATCAAAGAATGATATTTGGAAAGCACTAAAAAAAATCTAGGGGATAACAGTTCAGAGGAAACTAAGCATACTCTGACAGTTGCTTAAAACAAATAAAAATGAAAAAGGACAAATGCTCCCAGGGCAGTTCTATGAGTAGGGTTTCATATGTCTGAAGAGGGAAGAAATAATTTCATTTCATAGAGCCTACATCAGGTGGTCCAGGATATTGTATATAGTTTTGTACTTATCAAAAAGAAACATCAATACATTGGCCAGAATCCAAAAGGACCCGAAGAGGCCAAGAGATAACAAAAGGATAAAAGGCTACATAGTTTATGAGGAGAGATTAGAGAAACATAATATAGACAACAAAGGGGAAGAAATGAGACAGGATCTGAGAATTGTTTTTAAATACTTCGGAAGTCATAACATAAATGGAAAAAAAGTAATGACAACAAGGACTAAGGAGAGGAATCCAAAAGTAGATAGCACAGACATTCTCTTGAAGATCAAATGATTTTTCCATGAAAAGTTGTTGGGCTATTACTCAAGGTAGGACCTGGCCTTAACTTTTCAGTCTAGACAATCCTGTAATAACTGAGGGGGCTAACTAGAGGTCAGACTGCACCACAGGGATGAGGAAGAAAGAAAAAGCCTAACAAAATGTATTGCAGATGCCATATTTAGTACCTTTTTAGCACCATAAATTTGTGTCTGTATAAATCCACTGCCTTGGGTACTCTAAGTTTTTTTTAAAGGTAAGGATTCAAACCCATACCTAAGCCAAGACCTTTGGGTCATCTACTCCAAACACTTTATTTTACAGGTAAAATAATTGAGAACTTAAGAGTCTTAGCTAAGATCACTAAGGTAGTAAGTGACAAGGGCTGAGATTCAAAATCAGGTCTGGTGACTCCAAATTTAATGCTCTTTCTAATGTACCACACTGCCTCCAAAAAAGGTCTTGGGGAGGATTAGCAACTCAGGTGTGAGGGCTTAAGGAGATTTTTTCAGGGCTGCTCAGTCACCCAACACTTATCCGTGGCTCCAAGAAGCTTTAGTTGAACCTTTGGTGCACAGCAACCAGAGGCCAGGAAAACCATCTGAGTAGGAAGGCTAAACCAGGTTGAGGGTAACTGACAGTCCTCAAACCTATCAATGAGTTAGGGGAATGTCTACTCTAAAGACTTCCCCCACAGGCGGAATGGGTAGATGAGAACGATTTGCTTCAACTGCCATGGAGGCAGGTGAAGCAGGTGTTGTAGAGTGCCTAGAACTTGGTCAGAGATCAAAGACACCAAGGTCATCCACTGCATCCTGAATTTTTGTCTTGCCACTGTATTTTATGACTCTAGAAGGAACTGAGGCTGCCAACTTTGTGCAAATCTGCTTTACTTAAATATAATTCATACTCCAGTCAAAACATCACCCCATGATGTCAGCAATGGATCCTCTGAGAACGAAGGACAAACAACATCCAGAGAAAACTAGAAAACTAATCTTGTAAATTTGGCTTTTAATTTAACAAGACATAGGGTTTTCTACTTCTTACTCCAGCCTGGCAAATAGCACCGAGTACTTCAAGGAGGTAGGTCCTAAAAGTCACTGGTTCTTGAGAGAATTGTTGGGACTGAAATGTTTTTTTTTTCCTTTCTCTTATCTACCTGCACACACACACACACACACACACACACACACACACATACACACATACCCCACTACCTCTTGTTTTGATTCCCAAAAGGGTTCTGTTTAGGCTTGTTTTGTCTTGTCAGTTTTAACATAATAAAACCTATATTCAGAATGGCACTGATGCAGGTGAGGAGTGCTTTGTAGATAGGTTTCTGCATTGGCAAATGGTTCCTTTTTACTTTCTCAATTGAATCTTTCTCAATTGAATCTTTCTCATTTGAATCTTCTTTATGAGATTGGACTTTTGTTGTTGTGAAGGCTGAAATTGTAAAAACCTAGAACTTAACTTGAATATATCTATGTATCTCTCTATCACTCTATTTTAATCTATTCTTTGCAGGACAATGCGTGATAGATGATCATTGTGCCATTTTCTGGTGAAGCATTCTATACAATAATAATAATGCCTAATATTTATCTAGTGCTTAAGACCTGAAAATTACTTTACAATTATCTCATTTCTGTTAGACATGTCAAATTTCTGATGGGAATTTATAGTCTGGCAATATCCCTTTTATACTTTGCCTGGAAATTTAAAGTTGAGAAATAATCATGAAATGTTTTAAACCCATGGGGGAAGTCATAAAGTAGCTGAGAGATCCGTATTTATGCCTCATTAGGCAAGTTTAAACAGCATAGCTATGGCCCAGTAGGTTTACCCACGCCAAGATTGAACAGGGAAATATGAAGAACTTGAAAGCAAATTAAGAATTCTTAAGTTAAATTCCAAGAGCAACTTCATTCGTTGTGGGGAAAGGGGAAGACAAAAAACATTTACATCACATCCCCCGGATTAAATATGAACAACGAACTTCCATGTTTTTGACAGGAAGTTGTTTAAAAAACTCAAGATGCCATTTTCCTTAAGATCCTAAATCATCAAAATGAAAACCAATAACCGAGGTCCATGTGTCATTTGTTGCCTTTCATTTTATTCTGTTCAGTATTAAAAAGATACTAATCCCTCTGATAGGATTTCCAGAGCGGGATGTGCAGGGAATTTAACTGTAACAAGTTATAATTCAACATGTCAGATCAATGATGTCAATGAATGCTGATTTGTCCCAGGAGCTTTTGTTGCCATTACCACAATAATGAAGATTGGAAGAATCATTTGATTATTAGTCTTTGGGGATGGCCACCACTTTCAACTAAAGGTTGAGCTGACTGAGAAAAGATGACAAAAATTACTTCCCTAAGTGACTGACTTACATTTACAACCACTGTGCACAGATGCTTGCTAAGCTGACTTTCTATTATTTCGCAGTGCCAGCAGAAGATGATGAATTGCTTATAGATATGAATTGTTATGTGAAACTCTATTCTAATGAAGGTGACTATTCTATCCACATTCAACTTAAAAACCATGCATGCTGGGGACCGAGAAGTCCATGTGGTCAAATTAGCACAGCAAACCTCAACAGAAAGTTGAACAATTAAATGAATAATTCAATCAACATAAGCAGACAAGCTGGGAACCCACTAGACCCAAAGCCTTTCTTTTCCTCACCGGCAAGACATTTACCTAGACTTCAAGTGTCCATTCAGTTGCACCCCTACAGAAACAGCTGGAGACAAGGGCTAAACATTTAGTATGACAACCTAAGCAGTTTTGTTGGCTTCTCCGATGCAACATTGACCTACTACACCAGTCCTAATTAGTATGTTGTTGGCAGAAAACATTAAACAGCAGTTGTCAAATCAAACTTATTATGGCTTTAAATGTGTAGGGTTTAATTATATGTAACATCTCCAAGGACTAATATAAGTACAATATGGCTGCTTGGAGTCTGTTGGGTAACTTGCAAGATTACTGTTGGATTTAGAAATAAGGCAACTTACTTGTGGATGTAAAAATAAGAGATTTTTATTTTGCCAGAAAATGCTTTCAAACGATTTTTTTCCCTTCCAATTTAGGAATGTACTGAAAGTGTAATGCCTGGCAAAGTGGAGCAGGCCTTGCACACCAGGTTAAATAAAATAGGAGAGTTGAGGCTATTACCCAAGTTTTGGTCTTGCGTCTTCAAATGAACTATCCACACTGAACCAAATTTTGCAGTTGTTTTCCCTTGGCAAATCAGTCTACTGGTGACTGCTACTTCAAAATTCACTATAAGTACCTTTGCTTTAAATAGATCTAAGATTTCATTGTTGTAGATATTCCGCTCTGTGATGCTGAATGCAAACCTTCCAGTCTTTCCATCTTATACCAAATGCAGTGATATAAAGTGCCTAAGGCTACACAGATTCTATGTGGGGTAGGTAGTATTTGAACAGAAGTTTGCTCACTTAAAATCCACTGCATCGCACTGCATATCTTCAAAGATCTATTGAAATATTTTCCGTAAATGAGCATTTACCCCCAGAATATTCAGCTCCATCTCCAACACACGCGCACACACACACACGCACACATAAGGACTACATGGTATGTCACTATATAAGCCTAAATACCAAGCCTAAATATCATACAGCAAGAAATAAAACTAACATAGCCTAGGCACCAGCAGATAGATTTATTTCACAAGATTTGCTATTGGTAGGAAAGGGGTGTGAAACTTTTTCTAGCTGCCATGTTATCAAAAGGAAATTGCCTTTGATCTTGTCAGATACCAATTAAACTCAATAATGATTTTTTTGGAGGTGGGAAGGCAAGGCAATTAGGGTTAAATGACTTACCCAAAGTCACACAGCTAGTAAAAGTCAAGTGTCTGAGGCTGGATTTGAACTCCGGTTGTCCTGACTCCAGGGCTGGTGCTCTATTCACTGTACCACCTAGCTGCTCCACAATAATGATTTTTAAGTGTTTTATTGTGTCATACAATTTGCTGTAGGCTGGATGTATAAAGGCAAAAAAAAGGCAAAAAAACCTGCCCTACCCTCAAGAAGCTTATAGTCTGCAGTGGAGTATAGAGATCAGTTTAATATGCCCTACATTTTTTATACAGTAATATTGGTCTTCTTGTGGTTCTGCAAACAAAATACTCAACCTCTTGGGTCCCATTTTTCTCAGCTTGTCCCTCGTGCCTTGTTCTCCCTCCTTAACTTCACCTACTGGCTTCTTTCAAGTCCCAGCTAAAAGTCCACTTTCTGTAGGAAGCTTTTCCCAATATGCATTGATTCTAGAGCCTTCCCTCTGTTGATTATCGCCTACTGATTCAGTAAATAGCTTCTTTGTACCTATCTGTTTGCATGCTGTCTCCTCCACTAGAATGTGAATGCCTCAAGGGCAGGGATTACTTTTGCACCCTCAGTCTTAAGCACAGTGCCTGGCACATAGTGGGTATTTAATAAATGCTTATTGACTAACGGGTTACAAAGTTCAGAAGGAGGAGAGGACAATGGAGCGATAAAACAAATAACTCGATGCTCTTTGAATGTTTGAGAAGGGAAACAACATTAATAACTAGAAAAACTATGAAGGCAGTATCATCTGATCTGTGTCTTGAAGAAGGATAAAAGAATAAGTGAGGCAGAGATGAGAAAGTACATTCCAGGCATGGGTAATGGCTTGTATGACTACTAAGAGGAAAGAAATGGCATTGCAAGTTTGGGGAACTGTTAGTAGTACAACTTGGCAGAAGAGTAGAGTCTACAAAGGGAAGTAATGCAAAATAAGGTGGGAAAAAATGGTTGGAGTCATATTGTGAAGGGCCTCAAGTACCAGAGTAAGAAGTTTGTATTTTAAAATCTGAGAAATAACGAGGAGCCACTGAAGACTTTTTTGAGCAGAGGAGCAATTATTTTAGCCTTAGGCCTTTGGAAGATTATTTGGGCAGCTGCGGAAAAGATAGATTGGCAAGGGGAGAGAATTGAATCAAGGGAGTTTATTTGGTCGACACTGCAAGTAGGGCAATGTCTGGGACAAGAGAGCAGAAGAAAAATTCAAAAAATGTTGTGGAAATATCATCAAGATTTAGCAGTAGATTATAAATTCCTTTGGGGTAGGAATTCATTCTTATTTTTGTCTTTGACCTGCTTAGAACAGTACTTAGGTATGCTTACTATTGAATATATATTTGTTGAATTGAAGTGAACCGATTGGATATGCCAAGTTCTAGGAGTCTGAGTCTCTTAAAGCAGCCAAACTCCTAGCATTGCATTAAATAACAATAACAACTGACATTTATAGAGTGCCTTAAGGTTTGCAAAGCCTTTTATACATCATTTCCTTTAAGACTCATTGCAACCATATGAGGTAGGTGTTCTAGGTTTGGAGTTGGGTTTTTTTCTGTTTTTCATCTGAATCTGTGACTTCATTATTCAGCAACTTAAATGATTTGAGTTGCTGGGGAGGCTCTGACTAGCTCAGTCACCCAGTTAACATGTGTCCTAGGCAAGACTTGAACCCAGATGTTCTTGACTCCAAAGCCAGCCCTGTATCAACTATGTCATGCTGCCATTCATTATGAAGGAATGTAATTTTTATCTGAAATATATATATATTTTAACTTTCTTATATCTGAAAGGAAGGCAATAGAGCTAATATTAAAAGAGCATTTTCTAATAATTGCAAAGAAAGTAATCTTCACCCTGCTCTCTTTCCAGCATGAACAGCTGTTTAACATCTGTAGTCATGCTATATAGGTCATATATGTTCATGAAATGCAGTTATCAGCTTTCTATTTGCCTCTTTTGCCATGATTGGACAACCATATTGCCATCATTTGATGTCTCATTCATGACTACACACATCAATTGATCAATAAGGAATTTCTAAGCATCTACTAGATACCAGGCACTGTGATAGTCACTAGGAATACAAATAAAAAGGAGCTTATATTTTGATGAGGGAGATAGCAAGTACAGATATAAATATTTGCAAACTAGTTAAACAGAAGTTAGTTTGGAAGCCAAGCATTAATTAAGTGCTTACTATGTGCCAAACATTATGACTAGGGCTAGGAGTACGAAGAAAGGCACAAAAAGAGTCCCCATCCTCAATGATCTTTCATTTTAATAGGGACGATAATTTATAAATAACTGGGAACATACAAGATATATACTGAAGGTACACTGAGATCAGAAGGCATTAGTCACTAGGGAAACTGAGAAAGTTCTAGAGTAGGTAGGATCTGAGCTATACCTTGAAGTAAATCAAGAAAATTGAGAGGTGGAGGTGAAGAGACAAATATTTCCGGTGTGAGGGAAAGCTTTTGCAAAGATACAGGACAGCTTTTGCAAAAACAAAGGAACACAATTAAGCATTGTGTTCCAAGAACTACAGATAGTCTAGTGTTGTCAGAATGTAGAATAATAATAGAATGGAAAGGACCAAGGTTTAAAAAGAGTGGAAAGGTAGGAAGGAAGCATAACACGTAACACGAAGAGTTTTGACCCACCTGGCTCATGCTACTTCCTGTCTTTCCCTCAGGATCCCTCGCTGCTTCAGCTAAGCTGGCTTCTTGGCCCCATTGGTGACAATTGGCCAGCAGTTGGTGGCAGAAGAGCTGGGGCCACTCCTCCACAGGGTTTGTTCTTCTGATTGACAACTCTTAAGGCAAGACTACAAGTGCTATTGGCAGTCTGGAGCGGTACTATCAATCCTGGAACTCTTAGGCCCACCTGACCCAAGACAGTAGTTATTTGGTGGTTGGTGTAATGAGAATGATCAATCCTTTTCCTCAGCGGTTCTGCTATTCTATTATGGCTGGAAGGGCTGAGTGCAAGCAAACGCAATTATCTATGGAGCACTGCTAATGATAACAATAATAACCAGCATTTATATAGCACTCTAAATTTTGCAAGGTATATATGTCATTTTGTTTGATCTTCACAACATCCCTATGTGGCAAGTACTATTATTATCCCCTTTTTACTGTTGAAGAAACTGAGGCTAAGTGACTTGCCAAAGGTCACACAACTAGTAATTATCTGAGATAGGATTGGGACTAAGGTCTTCCTGAATTCAAGTCCAACTTTCTATCCACTCCGTCACCTCAATGCCAATGAGCCTCTCTCAATTCAGTGAAGCTAGTTGAGGCATAACAAACACACAGTCTATTGTCCAACCCACAAATTGAGCATTTCCATCTCGGTAGGACCTGCCAAGTTTCTACGTTGGCATACCTTTCAAGAATCCAAGATCACCCTGTACCTCCACAAGGAAGTATGGTGCAGTGGAAAGAAGACTGGATTTAGAGGCCAATGACTTAGGTTCAAATTCATAGCTCTATACTCATTCTCCACTTAGGGGAATTGGACAAGTCACTTCGTTGCTCTTGTCCTGAATTCCCTCATTTGAAAAAAGAGGAGATAGGACTAGCTGACCCTTGAGGTCCCTTCTAGCTATAAATCCTATGTTTTGAATAGGACTTTTGTGGTAGGGGGTCAGGTGGGGAGGTAGAGGTACATTCCATGGAACTGAAGGTAAGCTGTGGCCTTTTACTGGGGCCCTGCATGACATAGTTCTTTCTGCTTCCAATCAAGATGACCAGGTTGACTGAATAACAAAAAGCAGACATTAGTAGCTGAGTTGAGATACGATCAAGACATCTTGAGTTGAGGCACTGCAGAGTGATCCAGCCCAGAGATGTCTAGTCTTAGACTACGATTCCAACCTTGGAAATTGAAATTTTGCTTACAGTGCTGCAGCAGTAAGAATGGCATGGATACTTAGTAACTACAACCTGAAATTGTTTTAAATGCTTCTTTCCCCTTTCTTCTCTCTCACCCTGTCCACCATTCACTTTCTTCTCTAACACTGCTCTGTTCCCAATGCGACACTGATGAAATGCCTGCAGTTACTTACTTCAGATCCATGACTCACAATACACTTGCGACAGGTGATTTCCAGACAGCAATGCTCATCACTACAGTTTTTAAGGGCATGAGCCACTTTAGATAGCTGAGTACCTTCCTTTTGGACAAAGTGTTGAAGAAGGACAAGACATAAAAAATTAAACAGGAGGGTAAGCTTTAATCATGGAAACATATAAAACCCAAGAAACATTGAGAAGGAGATGAACAGACAGATAGATGGACAGAGACAGAGACAGACAGAGAGAAGAAAGTGGAGGTAGGGGGAGTTGGGGTGAAAGGTCCCAGATCATCCTGTACTTTGCTGTTGTTGCTGCTGCTGCTGCTACTGTCACTGTAGTTCTTGATAGTGTGATGTCTTAAATTGCATGCGAATTGGATTTGAGTAAGGCAGAGCTGTGCAAAGTCATCAGCCTCATTCTTTCCTCCAGAGTCACTGAAGTCCAGAGGCAAGACAAAGGTCAAGAGGACTGGCCATAGACCAGGATGTAGTGGGTGTCCTTGGCCTCTCTAAATTAAGGTCGTACCCAAGTTTCAGTTTTCTAGCTGCCTCCCCATGATCTAACAAATAGCACAATGAGAGAAATCCCCAGATACCAGCTATTTCTGAATCAGAGGTCCCCAAAGTGATGCTATATGTTTCACCTCAGCTAGGGGTCACTAGGCCTCCTTCATACGCTGCCATGAGGATACAGCCTCAACAATCCAGAACAGTTGTGTGGAAATTGCTTTTTGAAAAATTCCTCGGCTGCTCCCTTTTGTTAGATGTGTCCAGGCTGAATTTTATTGTATTGATGTTTCCAGGTTTTATCTCTTTTCTGTTATTCCAAATATAGCCCAAGTCTCCTTTGCAATTTATATTAATTTCTCTTCCTGGTCTAAAACAATCATTTAAAAAAAATAACACACTTCAAGTTTCCTTTACATTATTTTTTAAAAAGTCATAGTGCCTTTGTTAGTATCACATTTTTCTACAGCTTCTATGGCTTTTCAACTGTGTCAGTGGTGGAAGTGGAAATTATTCACTCTCAGAACCCTTACCGTTTTACTGTTCGCATGCTTCGGAACTGTCCGATGTTATTTAAATACAATTACTTCAGCTTGGTTTGGCAAATTCTTCACATTATCATCACTGGGCATACATGAATGAGATATATAGGATAGATGTGTGTGTCATTAAAAAAATCCCCTATTTGTAAAATGCATGAGACAATGTCTGCAGCACTAAGACTTAATTTAACAGTTTTTATCATATGTAAGATATATGACCTGTATCTATGATGATAATGGGTTTTATAGTACACACACACACACACACACACACACGTAAAATATCACCCACATGTAATGACTGCTCTGAAACTACTATTTCAACTCTCACTCCCAACTGATGAGTTGATTCCCCAGCAAGTGGCTTCTATAACCCCTCAATGCTTTAGGAATACTCCTGAGGAGTCAGTGGTATATTTTCTATTGCTATAGCTTAAGAACCTCCACCAGTGTATTTTCCACCATGATTGTCAGTTTCCTATTTAGTCAGTTTTTAGAGAGGATTATTTACTGATATAGTAGAGTAAGAATAGTTGGTACTAAACAACATCTCCAAAAGTCTGTCACCCACTCCCACACTGTTGCTTACAGAGGCCAGGGAGAAGTAGGATCGGTCTTAGAGATCACACATAGCAAAATGGTAACTCATAGCCCCAGGTTACTGAAAGTCTTTTTTTGCCCTTAATGGTAGTACATGAGAAGTACCCCCTAAGCATGTTGTAGCTTCCTTGCTAGGTTCCTCATGGAGCCATGAATCTGGATCCAATCTTTCCTTTACTTCCAATGCAAACATGGACTTTGGCCATTCCAGCAAAGCTATTGCGATACTGTTGGGAAGTCTTCCAGATCTTTGAATCTTGAAAGACCAAAGCTAGTCTTAGCTATATGAGTCTTATTAGGAACTTGTATAGTGAAGGGAAATTCAAATCCTGTATCTCAACAACCTTGTCGTAAGATGACCTCTTTGAAGATGAGTAGAGGAGTCAGGTTTAGCCTATAAACTTAGACTGGTCTTTGGATGGCAGACAGTCCATTGCTAAATCCATACATGAATCCTTTCCAACTTAATAGGACCCACCAGATATAACCCAGTCTTTGCTGGCACAACCTTTAAAAACCTCTATGTCATGAGGACTTGAAGATAAACTTTAGTGGAAGCAAATGTTCTCCTTCTGAAATACTTCTGCTTCTGAAATTCTATAAGCAAAGAGTCAATGCTAGGCATCCTGAAAAACAAATACCCAAATTTATACTAAGATTTAAATTAATCAGGCAGTGGATGTTAGCTCCAGAATTTGTGTGGGAGGAAGAAGACAACGAAAGGCAGGGAAGAAATACAGAAGATAACTCGTGTTTTTTGCCCAGACTATCCCTGATCATGCTCTCCTTTCACTCTTAGAAGTATTTTTTTCCTCTTAGCTGAGGAAAGCAAAATTAAAGAGCAAATGAAGAATTGGTTCAATTTGAATTAGTCTCCCCTTTCCAAAGTCCTTTAGATTAAATTAATTCAGAGCTTTGGTCACTACTTAGGACAAACAAGTACCCCTGAGCCAACCCCATTTCAGATTTCTCCATCCTCTCAGAATTTGACAATTTTCATTCTAGTAAAAAATAAAGGATTATGTACAAAACTCCTTACAGAATGCCATAAAAGTTATAGGAACGTGAAATGTTATTATTATTGTCATTATTACATAGCTAGATACTTTGTATCTAAAGTATATAATATAATATTTCATGTATGTAAGTAAATGATACCACTGTCTTAAAGAGTTGTTCATTTTATTAGGAAAAAAATAATATCGGGCCCTAGAGTGAGTGAAACAATCATGTTGAATGTATTCTACAGACCATTTATTTAAAAAAATCAGTTTTGTTCTTCTCCCTGATGAACTCCAGCATTTTGAAATCCATGTAACCAGTTAGTTTTTAAACAGTTATTGAAGTTGAATAAAGTATAATCTTGAATCACTCCTTTACTCATCTTCAAAGAGGTCATATAATGGCAAGATTGTTGGGATACAGGATTTGAACTTCCATTCT
>CM053627.1:143732911-143765674 GCA_028646595.1 Phalanger gymnotis | reverse complement strand
TCTTCTCCCTCCTTTCAGCTGTTTCTTGCCCCAAAGACCTTTCCTCTAGAAAACCTGGCCTAACCCTCTCAGTGATCTGAAGCAGGGAACGTGAGTCCAACAAATCAAGAGGAGCAAACAAGTGCCCTGCCCCCGACATACGGAAAGAAAAGTGCCTGTTTCTGCCCTCTAGTTTCTACGCTTCTTGAAAGCTGGGGCCCTGTCAATTCCTCATTCTGACACCTACCTCACAGGGGATTAGAAGTCATCAATACCAATGACTATAAAACACTCTGTAAATAAAAATGGTTTAGAAGTTCCAATTAACAACAGAAAGTAACCCTTTGGGATATGCCAGAGAGAAATAACTTCAGTCATAAATAAGCAATGCCTGTTGCCCCCATCCCACTAGGTTCTGGAATACTTCTTTTCTCAGTGAGGTTAATGGTGAATGGGCCCAAAATTAGAAGCTCAATAATGATTTCTTAACTTAATCTATCCAAAAGAAAAGAGAAAATCATCTACAGACAGTGATTTCTTTGATAGAAAAAGGGCAGGAATACGGGGAAGAGCGACCATTCCCTGTTCAATTAACCACTGTCTAAGTCTAATCTTCCACTGAGATCCCACAGGCCTTGCCAAGTCAAAAGCCATTGATGGCTCCTTAACAAACAAAATGCAAATTCCTCAGGAAGGAAATAGGCACTTATTAGGCACCCATAATGACCTAGGCACTGTGGCAAAGCATTTTACAAATATTGTCATGTTTGATCCTCACAACAGCTCTATCATCTATTATCCCTATCTTATGGATTAGGAAAGATAGAAGTTAAGTAACTTGCCCAGGATCAAACATCTAGTAAGTGTCTGAAGCTGGATTTGAACTAGGGCTTCTTGATTCTAAATCCAGTGCTCTCTCCATTGTGCCATCTAGTTGCCTTAAGGTACCTAAATGAATGATACACATCCTAAAAGCTAGGAGAGATCATAGTAAAGAAAGATTAATGTGGAGCTGTATGGTCAGAAAGGAACTCAGCCCTGATCTGAACCCTGAAGAATGGCTTGGATTTAGAGAGGGGAAAGACATTCTAGAATGAAAAAAGGCTGAGAGGTAGGAATGAGCATATTCAAGGTAAGTAGCTGCTCTTGAAAAAAGAAGTGAATGAAAATAAAATTGGATATGTTCTATATAGTGGATTGAGCCCTAGACTCAGAATCAAAAAGGCGTTGGTTCAAGTCTCACCTCTGACATATGCTAACTATGGAACTCTAGGCAAGTCACTGAACCTCTGTAGTAGCAATTAGATTTGAAGATCTTTCCCACTCATTGATAGGCCATGTGACCTGCTTATGTCACAGGAAGCCTAAGTTGCCTATGGTAGGAGGAAGTTATGTTACAGAAAATACTGAGAGAGAGAGAGAGAGAGAGAGAGAGAGAGAGAGAGAGATGATATGGCTGCTTGTGGCTGCTAATGGCCACCCTTGTGATTGTTAGAACTTAACAGGCTGACTTAGCTGTCCTGCGAGTTTGTTTTGGGGACCCCAGCAGGGGGTTGGAGAGGCTTTGGGATGGCGAATTTCCAGGCTGTGATATGGTGTTTTAAGTTCCTTGCTGTTGTGATAAAGTGGGCTGACTGGCTGTGGAAGCTCAATATTTGGTTATGGGATATGAGTCTCTGGTGTCTGAACATTATACTTCTTGTACCTTCTTTATGGAGAGTCTCTCATACTTTGCGATACTGAAATATATAGGCATATTCATGATTATCATTGATGTTTTGTTTATTGCCTTACTGATACAACCTCTCAATGCCCTAGGCCACTCTCTAAGATCAAGACTGCCAAGCTAATGAGCATCTGCATTTCTAGAGGGAAATTTCCCTCCTTTCCCTCAAAAAAAAGAAAAGACCATCCCCTGTTTATCATCCACCCAAAAGTCATAGTTCAGTTTTAAACTGATTCCTGTATTAACTGCTAAAGGATGCTTAACATTTTAAAAGATAGTTTCAAGTTTCACAAGAGCACTGTTCTCAAAAGGGAGAATTTAAGCAAGGAAGAATAAAGCTCAAGCACTGAGTAAAGGTAGGTGGCCCTGACTGTGTGTGTTTTAAATTCCTGAAGGTAAATTAAATCCTAACTTCAATCCAATTTTAGTATAAAATTCCATCAAATTAAAAATCTAAAATTGCTGAGAAAGCTGACAACAGATGGAAGAAATGACTTTCCATTATCATGGTGTGGGATAGATGCTGTTTCCTCGGCGGATAACACAAGAAGGCTGCTGACATGCCCATCATACTGTAGGAAGCTCAAACTCCACATGTCCAAAGCAGAATTCACCTTTTTTTACCCAAGTCCCTTCCCTCCCAAACTCCCCTATTTCCGTTGAGGGCACCACTGACCTTGAAATGAAAAGTATAGGGGTCCATCAAGTCAATAATCATTTATTAAGTACCTACAATGTGTCATGAACTATGCCAATCTCTGGAGACATAAAATAGCAAAAGACGGTCCCTGTTCTCACACCATTCAGTCTAACTGGGGAGACAGCATGCAAACAACCAGGTAGAAACAAGATACAAACACGATACATTAGAGATGAGAAAGAGAGGGAAGGTACAATCATTAGGAGAATCAGGAAAGGTGTCTTGTAGAAGGTGGGTTTTTAACTGGGACTTGAAGGAAGCCAATAAAGTCAAGAGAGAACTTTAGACTTGAAGTCAAGAAGAGTCAGATTAAAATCTCGTCTATACTTAGCTATTTGGCTAATCACTTAATCTTTCTGGGCCTCTGCCTCTTCAATTTTAAATGATGGGTTTGGAATGAGTGACTTCTAAGGTCCCTTCCAGCTCCAAATCTATGACTATTGACTCCTTCCTCTCCCTCACCTCCCATAGCCAATCATTTGTCAAATCTTGTCTTTTGTATTTCTACTACGTCCCTGACCCATTCTCTTTATTCAACACCCTAATTCAGGTGCTCCTCACCTCTTACCTAGGATTGCAGCAACATCCTAATTGATCTCTGTGCCTCAAGTCTCCTCTCCCCCTTCAGTTTATCTTCCACACAGCTCCAAAATCATTTTCCTAAAGCATAGGTCTGACCATGGAGTAGTGCACTTATGCAAATTATTGCAGTGAAATTATTCAGCGAATTCTAGTGGTTCTCTATTGTTGTTATTCAGTTGTGTTCAACTCTTTGTGACCCCATTTGGGGTTTTCTTGGCAAATATAATGGAGTGGTTTGCTGTTTTCTTCTCCAGTTCATTTTACAGGTGAGGAAACTGAGGGAAAGTGGTGTACCAGTAATGGAATGGGAAGATCTTTCCCATCCAATAATAGGCCTATGTGACCTGCTTTGAGCCTGAGTCTCATGAGCTCGATTCACTTGGAGCCTATGGTGGGAGGAGTTTGCCAAACAGGTGGAGCAGGAAGTGTATGTGAGACAGAGCTGGGAGAGAGAGGAGCAGAGCAGCTACCGTGAGAGAGGAAGGCATTTTGCCTAACGGGGCTTGTTTGTGGGGAGGCTTGACAGAGGGAAGGCTTGGGGATGGTGGTGTTCCCTGCATTGGTAATGTGTACAAACTTCTTTGTTACCATGGTGGATTTGGCTTTCTGGTATTTGAATAAATATCTCTTGGTTTTGTCTTTGAGCAAGAGAGTGTGTTATATTTTGTGATTCAGACTTGGAAATACTCTTGCATATTCATAGCAGCTGCTTTGGGTATCACATTGGCAATGTAAGTGGCTAAGTGACTTGCCCAGGGTCACACAGGTGGCTGTGGCCAGATTTGAACTCAGAAAGATGGTCTTCTTGTCTCCAGGTCCTGCACTCTATCCATTGGGCCAACTTTGCTGCAGCTCCCTATTACCTCGATGATCAAATACAAATTCTACTGCTTATAATTTAAAACGCTTCACATTACTATATCAGCCTTATTATACATTCCTCCACTGGTTTCCTCACTTACAGTGAGCACCTGAAAAGGCCTTAGCCTAAAAGGGCCAGGATCTCCCAATGCATCCTGGACTATCTCCAGTCATCCTGGTGAATATCAAGCCACCAGACCCAGATGGCTCCAGAGGAGAAAGTGAGGCTGGTGACCTTGCACAGCCTTCCCTCACTCAAATAAAAGTCAAGTGCAAGTCATGTCATCATTTCCCTGATATCATGGTCCTCTTCGAGAATGAAGGACAAACACAACAACAACAACAACACAACATTCCTCCATTAGAATGTAAGCTCCTTGAGGGCAGGGACTATCTTTTGCCTCTTTTTGTATCTGAAGAGCTTTGTACATTGTCTGGCACACAGCAGACTCTTAATAAATATTTATTAATTGATTATGATTGATTGACACTCAATGGTCCAGCCAAACTGGTCTTCTTACTGCTCTACACTTAGGACATTCCACCTCCCATTTCTTTGCCTTTACATTGGCAGTCGCCTGTGCCTAGAACACATTTTCTCTTCATGTACACTTTGGAAAATGCCTAGTTTCCTTCAAATCTCAGCTCAAGAATCATCTTCTACATAAGGCTTTTCCTGATTTCCTCAGCTGCTAATGCCTTCCTGCCTTCCTCCCATTAACTCGTATTTATGTATTTACTTCATATATATATATATATATATGTACATATGTACATATATATATATGTATATATACACACACACACACAAATATGTAAACATTGTTTCCTGCAGTAGAATATAAACTCTTTGAGGGAAAGGATTCTTTCTTTTTTGTCTTTGTATCCCCAGCCTCGTGACCGGCACATGGTAGCAGCTTAATCAGTACAAATATGATAGAGTTATACCTGGGCTTTGGAAATATCACATTGTTAAGTAGAAGATAGATTAAAAAAAGAAGAGGCTTAAATCAGAGAGTTCAATGAAGAGACCATTGTAAAAAGTCTGGGCCAAAACAAAACTAGGGTGGCGGCCACAGGAGTAAAGAAAACAGGACAGATTTTATGAAGGCAGAATCAATAAGTTGATTGATCAGAGGGACTATCAAGGGATACATAGACATCATGAGTCTAAATGACTAGAAGGTTGGTGTTATTATCAGCAGAAATAGAAAAGTGACAACAAGAGTTGTGTTTGGAGCAGGGGAAAACATGATTTCTTTTTTGGATGAGTTAATTTTGAGATGCTTATAGGAAATTCAGTTTAATAAGGCTGAAATGGTAGCTTGAAGCTAAATTGTGAATGGCCTTAAATCCCAAATGGAAGAGTCCATATTTGATTTTTGGGAGCCACTAGAGTTCACTGAGTAATGGAAGAACATGGTCAGACCTGTTTGAAATGTCAAATAGTTGGTTCTTGGAGGGGAACTGAAGCTCAGGACAGAGACTATAGCTAGTATAGACATGCAAGTCTGAAGGGATGGGTAGAGTAAGTAGTATTCATACTGCTCAACATGATAGAAACTGCCTGATGGTAGCCCTAGAGCTGAAAGGGACCTCAGAAGACATTGAATCCAAAACCATCACTTTACAGATGTGGTAATTCAGACCTAGGAAGGCTAAGTGATTTGTTCAGTGTTGCACTGAAAATGAAATTAAACATGCACCTGTTACAGCCATTCCTTTGAGTAATCACTGTATATAAATTTAAATGTAGTGAAAAGCTTTATTCATGTTCAAAAGGTAGGGAAATTGAAAGAAAAACTACTAATTCATTACTTTTTAAACAAAGCAATTTAAATCTATTGCAGAATGAGAATTTATTCAAATGGCATAAAGCTTCTGTGAAATACAGTCAAGCACAAGAGGGAGGGAAAATGAAAAGACCTTAATTTCAATCATTGTAGTCTTTGAGGGGTGGCTGAGAATCTTTCTCTTCACCTCCCCTGTCTCCATATCCCACCCCTAATACTGATGCCTCTACAGTAGTTCAAAAGGAGACTCAGAAACTTGAGTTTTGTCTAGAGATTTTTCCTAGAGATCTCTATGTCTAGCTCTGACTTTTCAATCAGGAAATTGAGCAGTTAAGAGAGTTCATTATGAGTTTACATTCTCACCTTTTTTGCAACTAACCACCCACAGATCACCAAATTAGCAATATGTCTGGCAGTTTAGGGTTTCATATGTGTGTGGGATTCATATCTTCCTTTTCCTTTGAAGTGCCATCTAATTTTTATCCTGAAGTAAACTGATTAGTATGTAGAAAAGTATCACTGCCTTGATTTCCATGAATATGCATTTTGGTTTTCATTTTGGAGTTTTGGGGGTTTTTCCTGCCTATACTTAAGAGCAACCCAGCTCCCTTGGCCATCAGGTGTACTTATAGGGGAGTATCTTCTTCGACGCATCTTGCTCTCATTTGCATGTGAAAAGAAATACTTGTTTGGAGTAATTAGTCATCTGGAATTCTGCACCATAAGGGGAAAAAAGCATCCTTTTGGATATTTATTGAAGGAAAGGGGGAAATCTATATGGCAAATACAGCATTAATGTGTTTATAAGAAAGCTGCATTACTTCAAAATTCATCTAAACAAAGATCAAGATAGTGTTGCTACTAAGAGTTCATAATAACTACAGAAGAAAATACTTTAAAGTTAATTTTTTCCCCACCAAAGTATTTACATTTGTCAATGATTATTTTAAAACCTTTCTATTCTGACCTGGTATCTTTACATCCTACTGAAGCAACTAGCGATCAATATGTATTGATTGGGTCACTAATTACATTAATTTTGCTTTAGAAATTAGAGAGAGACCCTAATGAGAATGTGAAGTTACTTGAAGACAGTACATTATGGGGAGACTAATTTAGCTGGGCTCCATGCATCAGATTATTTCATTATGAACAGTCAATTACCATACAAACGGGTGAGATAAATAGGGTTTTCTCAACACATTTACATTTTTTAATTCTTTGGTAAATTTCAAGAGCTTAAGAGAATTTGTGCCCTCCTGTCATATTTGATATCTACCTATTTTAATCTCAAATTAACCATATGCATAAACCCTACACACCAGTTTAAAACAACATTTAGAGAAATGTGTTTATCTTTATTTGTTCTAACTTCATTGCTATCCCTTAAAGAAGCAACCTTTATTTTTTTCTTTTTCAATGAAAAAGTGTGTATTTTCTTTGCCTCTCTCTCCCCATATGAAAAAGAAGAATATGATCCTTATAAAATATGTAGAGTTGAGCAAAACAAATTCCCACATTGGCTATGGTTAGAAAAAATAGGTCATATTCTGCATCTTGAGTCTGTCACCTCTCTGTCAGAAGAGTATGCATCAATATTGGTTGCCTGCAATTGTGGTTGGTCATCACATTCTTCACAGTTCTTAAGGTTTTTAAAGTTATTTGTATTTAAAATGTTATTATTGCACAAGTTGTTCTCTTCTTGGCTCTGCTCACTTCATTCTGTGTAGTTTATCCACATTTTCCCAGGTTCCTCTGAAATTGTGCCTTTTATTGCTTTTCAAGGCATGATATATGATATATTACATTCACATACCATGATGTGTTAAAGAAAAAAATCTCTGAATAATTGGTGACAAATATTTGGGGTGTCATTACAAATTTACAATAATATGACCAGTCTGATTCTGCAACTGAGCACTATTACTAAAGTAATGAATGCCCAATAAAAGAGGCAGAGGAATCATCTAGCCATGTGAGAATATGCCCTTTTGGTATTAGTGACTTATGTATTCAGTTGGAAGATTTGGAAGGTTCCAGGGGTAGCTTTCTCTATACCAGGAGATTTTAATGACTGGGTTTTAGCAGTTGAGGAAGAAATTTGTTGGAGAATCAGAAAGAAGAGTGAGGAGATGAACATTAAGTTATTGAGAGGACAAATGAGCTTTTCAGGCAAAACCGCCTTTATCTATGTCATCACATCCCTACAATGGACTTCAGTATGAGGAAAATAATTTGAAATTTGAGAGAAAAGTATACCAAAAAACATAATTCAAACAATATTTTATAAACAACTAATTGAAATCTAGTATGATTTAAGTCCTAATCAAGGAACTTCTTTTGGCTTACATATTTTTATTCTCTTAAAATCAAAATTGAAAAAAAGTGACAGTATGGGAGAATTCACTGAGGACCCATGTTTGAATCTGAGCTTTGCCACTTACTATCAGTATGACTTTGGGCAAGTTGCTTTAACCTCTCATGTCTTCAGTTCCTTTAAATTTTGAAATATCTCTATCTATCATCTATCTATCTATCTATCTATCTATCTATCTATCTATCTATCTGTCTATCTATCCATCTATCAATCTGTGTGCATTCACATATGTATATGTGTATGTATATATACACACATACATATGTATATATACACATATATACTGGAGAAGGAAATGACAAACTACTGGTTTGTGAAGAATCTGACACAACTGAATGATTCAACAAACCGATATGCACAATACATATATATGAATGTATATGTATGTACACATATGTGTATAGGCTATGCCTATACGTATGCAAATATTAATGTGTGTGTATATACATGTATGTACATATATATATATGCTTATATGCATATGTATTATATATTTTATATATAGTTAAATGATGGTGATAGTAGAGAAATCTTATGCTCCTTTCTCTATCCTGTATTACGTGCTGAAGTTTTAGCCACCTTATTTCTAAAGTGCACCATTTCCTTTTCTCTCCCTAATTGGCCCCCCTCCTTCCAGGCACTTCTCACTCCTATTCATCTTCCACCCAGCTGTCACATTGCTATTCCTTAACTGCACATCTAACCATGTTCCTCTCCTGCTCAGGAAGCTCCTGTGGCTTCCTCTTGATTCTGGGATAAAATACAAACTCCTCTGTTTGGCATTTAAAGCCCTTCTTAGTCTGACTGAAGTCTATTTTTCCAGAGTTATTTCACATTAATTCCATCTTATAGGATCTATGTTCTAACCATACCAGCCTTGTTGCTGCTTCCCATATGAGACACTCAAGCCTACTTTTGTGGCTTTAAACAGACTGGACCCTCACTCCCTCCCCAATCCCCAAACCCTCTCCCCCATCCCTCATGTTTAGAATGTTCTCCCATCTCCCTTTCAACTCTTGGAATCCTTAGGTCCCCTCAGAAAAACTGAGATCAGGTACCATCAGGTGCTAACACATGACCTTTCCCAAACTTCCTCCAGTAGTTAGTGCCATAATCCACCCCGACCCTTCACCCCGCCCCCCAAATATTTTGCACTTACTTTGAGAAGCAGTGTAATGTAGTGGATAGTCAGTCTGCAAGCAAGGAAGATCTGGGTTCAAGTCCTATATCAGACACACACTGGCTGTGCAGCCCTGGGCAGATCATTTCCATCTTCAGAGGCTCAAAGAAGCTGTCTAAGACCATATATGATGTAAAGAAGGTACCAACCTGTGCTGATGGAACCTGCATTTCCTCTCCTAGCAGCTTTTTCTAACAATGAAATCGAGGGCTTAGTCTTTATTGCCATTTGCTTTGTATATGCTTTCTAGTTAACAAGTTTTATCTCCCCTGCCTTCCTAGAATGGAAGCTCCTTAAAGTCAGGCACTGCTTTTTTACTTGTTTTTTTTTTCTGATTTTATATCCATAACACCTTAATTTCTTTTCTGGCACACAGCAGGTGCTTAATCAATATTTTTGAATTCGATTCAATAAATTGCACGAGATCTATATACAGTTCCTCCCCTCTCTCAGAAGTTTAACTGAAGGAAATAATAAATCAGTGAAACCAGGAAATGAGAAGAAGGAATGTGGGAGTATGGATTCCCAAGTCCCTGAGCTTCTTGTTACTTTGCCCTTAAAGAAACTTCTAATCTTTGTTTGGGTGGAAGAGAGGGGAAGAAAAAGAAAGACAGAGAAATGTTGTACTGAGTAGCTCATCCATCAGACTTGCCCACAGACAACTGTTAGCTACTGGGTCTAGACTGATAGTTTTACGCATGGCCACTATGACAGCAGTGGTCCAAGCCTCTACTGAGTTGACTGGGAAATAGTGTGAAGATGCTTGCAACCAGGGAACTGAGATTTTCCATAGAACATTGTATTAATATGTCATTTTGTTTATTTAAAGTTTCTTGCTGTGAAAGAACTCAGCCTATGAGGTTTTTTTTTTTATAGTCCTTGGCCCCAAAATGTATAATGTACAGTTTTCACAACTGTATTTGCTCTAATAAAAAATATTAGTTATTTGTTTTTTTTAATTTGATTTATTTTTTTACATTTTAAGTTCCAAACTGTCTCCTTTACTCCCTCCCTCCCCACCCTGCACTAGACATAAATACACATATACACATATATGCATACTTCTATTTATTGGTTCTTTCTCTGGAGGTGGATAGCATCTTCCTTCATATGTCCTTTCCAGTTGATTTGAGGATTTATAATACTTAGAATAACTTGATTGTTCACAATTATTCTTTGAACAACATTGCTGACAGTATACAATGTTCCCCACTCATTTCACTTTTTATAATTTCATTTAAATTGTTCCATGTTTTTCTAAAATCATCTTGCTAATCATTTCTTATAGCACAGTACCATCCTGTCAAAAACAGTGGTTATTTAAAAATATACAACTGCAGAAATGTAGGGAAGAAGTAGATTTGTGTGTGTGTGTGTGTGTGTGGTATCCAACAACAGGAAACAAAGTCTGTGCCCATCATTTAGAGAGCATCTACACAAATTGTGGTAAATGAAATGTTACTGAACACTAAGAAATGGCAAATTTGAGGAATTTAGGAAAATATGGAAAGGTTTATATGAACCGATGCAAAGCGAAGTAAAAGCAGAACCAGGGAAACAGTACACCAGTGGAAAGAAAAAATACAATACAATGAAACTATACACATTGTAATTATAAAGACTAAGCTTTGGCCTCAGAGAAAAGATGAAAAAATAAAGATATCCTCTCTTTTTATTGAAGGTGTATGTGGGGAAAAGGGTGGTGGGATTATGACTATGTGGAATGTTGCCTGTGTAAACATGTTAATTAGTTTTACATAACCTTTTGTTGTTGCTTGTTGTTGTTCCAAAAGTAATCTCACTCCCTCAGGTTGAGGATTTTATTTAAAAATGAATGTGATATAAAAACAAAAGAAATCAATAAAACAACCCCACCAAAAGACATATTGTAGAAGCAGACATGTGACACTGGAGGCAAGAGACTTGGACCTTGCCCTAGAACAATTACAGTAAATTAGACAAAGTAAGACAAAGCAGATCTACTGGGAAGGGGATTACTTGTTCGACAATCCCAAACCTATGTTTGTTTTCCTAGGGGAATCTACCTCATGTTGTCATACTGCCCATCTAGGGGTAAGGTGAAGGAGGAGCCTATGGAGGACCTTCTCAGAAAGTGGGATTTACCAGAATGAGAAAGAGTTGCTTTGAGGGCAACCCATGTACAATTATCTTCTGAAGGAAACTTTTTTGGAGCATTTTGTGTGTTTCTGTATCTGTTTATGGGCTCCTGGGAGTCTTTTGGGTATTATCCATATTTTGTAGGGGCAAAAATAGGGCTGTCCCATACTGATTTACATTTGTTACTTTGTGTGTTCATAAAGGAATCTTATTACCCACAGTTCTATATACGTGCGATATCTAAGCTACAGTTTTACATTTTCCTGGAGTAATTCCAGGTCCAGGTAATGAGCCAGAGAGAAAAAAAGATAATGCTGCTCTGATTAGACCCTCATAAGTTAATCCTGTCCATGTGTGAGTCCAGAGACTTCAAGGGGCTCCTGATACATGAGTCACACACATATACATATATAATAGCTATATCTTGATATATATAATCATTTGCAAATGACTACACAGAGAATTCTATGGTGCCTTCACCCTAGTATTTACCTGTCCTATGGCAAGATTCTCCTCTAGTGTTCAGGATTTTAATCCCTTTTCTGTCTCCTATGGGGTAGTGTTTGACTGGTCTTTCGTTTTTTCAAGGGCCAGAAATAGTCACATCCACCTCTTGGTCTATGCTCAAGGATACAAAGGATTACTAATAAAGCACCTATTATGTGTAGGAGTCCTTTTTAAGAAAGTGAAGTCATCTGTCTTCTCTTCTTAGCTCTGCCATACTGTTTGGTCTACAGCAAACCACAATTCTGTGCCTCAGTTTTCTTGTCTGAAATGAGAGAGTTGGATTAAATATCAATGAGATCACTTTTAGTTTTGGAAATTTTCTGCACAGTTTCATATGAGCTATAAAATAACTTCTCTGAATTTCTCCTTCTCAGCATTAGGTTGGTCTGTTCAGCACAAGAGAATTAAAATAAACTGTTATTTTATACACTTTGGATTCTGAATTGAGGATAGCCAGCATGTCATCAAGCTACTTATTTACAAAACTAAGCATGAGAGTTGAGTTTTTATCTATTTGTCAATATTACACCTCTAAGAAAACAAAACACAGGAGGGACAAAGGTAATAAATACAGGAATTTTTTAGGATTGCTACCTAAAGCTGAGTGTATGTGTACAAGGCAAATAAACAGCATTGCAGTATAGACACAGCTGAGAGCACTTAATTAGTGACAATTACAACATTGTTCTAAGCTGCCTTCAGCCTTTCTCTTTCCCTAAGACAAATTCATTTAAGTAAATAAAATGTCAAGAAAATAAGCAAGGCATTTGACTTGCTGGTCAACTGGGAATATGGCTTATCTTAAAATAGTTACTAAGCAAGTTTGGTTGGTTAAATTGGTATTTAAGGTTAAGTTTTAATGAAACATTTTATTTTTTAAAAAGAAATTATTAAAGTATTTCAAATACCTGATGCTATACTTGGGAATTATTTTGGAAAGGTTATCCATAAGAAAATGTCAATGGCTTATGTTTCTAAACAAAAGGGACCTAGTCTTTTTCCAAGGAGACTTATTATATGAGAAAAGCCTAATAGCTTCTAAAGATAAGCAGGAACTTCAACCTATGTCTCTATATTGTTTATTTAGTGCAAGTTGTGTGGCCAAACCAACTTAAAAAAAGAAATATCTCCCTGAAAATATTACTATTTTTTTTAAAAGAGCTACCTGTTCAAAGATTTTTCTGGCAGAATCATAGGCAATTGCAAAAACTTGGAAGCAAAGAAAATGCCAAAAAAAATAGGGAATGGTAAAAACAAATTTCATTATCTCAATATAATCTAATTCTTTAATACAAATAAGTTTATGAGGAATATTGAGAAATCTGGAATGGAACATGAAATAGTACAATGTGAAAAAGATGCATACCAAAGTACATATTACCTTCAACTATATTTGAGGAAAAGTGAATGGGAATGAAGGGTCAAAGGATCTGGAGAGTACCTTAGGGTAACTGAAAAAAATGATCATGTTAAATCACGAATTGGAGCTAAGGTATTTAAATGTAAGTAGTTATTAAGCAATCTACCTATTGATGTTCAATGTTAAGGTTTAAATAAAACATTTAGGTTGTTTTGTTTTTTAAGGAGAAATGTTTTGAAATCAGCATTTCAGTTTGTGTCATTAGTTAAAACCTTATTTATGTATAATCATTTACAAATGACTTAATATTTTAATTCACTTGATGATATAACTGAATAATTTTCAATAATGAACAATTTTAATTGGTGGCAACATCTAGAAAATATTCCTCAGTGTAACCATGTGCCTTGTATTTACATACAGTATACCAGAAGAAATTGGGAATTATTTTTGAGGTATATATTCATAAGACAAAGCGAATTTCCCAGCTAGCAGTTTCAGATTTAGAAGAGATTGATAATTGGAAGGGCTGTCTAGTTCGGCCTCTTCCTGAACAGAAATTCTCTCTACAAAAACCCCTGACAAATGGCAATACAGACTTAATTTGTAGACCTCTAGTAACCGGAATTCCCTGTCTTCCAGGTTAATGCATTCCTCTTTTGAATAAATCTAATTATTAGGAAATTACTTGTTACATTGAACTTAAACCTAATTCTCTGAAACTTCTAATAGTTGCTCCTATTTCTGCCCTCTATTGCCAAGGAGAATGCTTATTCATTTTTCCAACTGATGGTTTTTCAAATACTTGAAGACAATTATCATGTACCCCCTAAATGTTGTCTTTTCCAGATTAAATATCTCAACACTCATGAACCAAATCTCCTGAGGGTTGATCTCCAGTTTCTTCACTATCATAGGATTACAGATATAGAGCTTGAAGGGACTGCTGAGATTATTAGTTAAAACCTTCTGATTTTACAGATGAGGAAATCAAGGCCCAGAATGATTAAATGACTCGCCCAAAGTTGTACAACAAGTAAGTGGCATTGCTGAGTTCTCTATGTCCAAATCCATCATCCTTTTTACTATAACACATTAATCAGCCTCTTCTGGGTTTTTCCTATTTCTTACTAAATCCTGAATTATGCCCTAGATTTTATATGTATATATATATATATGTATATATATATATATAATGTGTGTATATATATGTTTATAATTTATAAATTACTTAACATTTGGATTCACTGAGCAATATAACTGAATCATTTTTGATAATGAACAACTTTAATTTGTGGCAGCATCCAGAAAATATTTTTCACTGTAACCATGTGCTCTGTATTTACATATACCACACCAGAAGCAAGCATGCATAACTCACAGTGAGAAAGGTATACAATATTAAAAAACTGAATCATAGTTTACCCAAAAAGTTTACCCAAAAGCTGCAATAGCAGGCAACACTCATATATGTTATAAAGAGAAAACACCCAAGGATCAATTTTGCTAGACAGGTTCTGGCAATGTAATAGGCAAATAGGTAAAGAATTCGCAGTTAGGAGGTTCTCTTTGGGCAAAACCATTGTATTAAGTAAGAGAGACAAAACACTCCAAAACCAGAGACATTGCAGAGGAATATCTCTATCATTAGTCAAAGGGCCATTTATACACGTGCAGTTAACCAAACCAGTGAATAGTACCATTTTAAATGTACAAAACAATAATCACTCTGAGTAGAGAGTTATTGGGTAGTTATGTCATTTTATTCCTTGGTCTCTTTTAATTTATGGGGAACTTTAGCTACTTCTTCCCCCAGAGGATGTTCTTTTGAATGTCCACTTTTTGCTTATTGCCACTAGGAAACTTTTCCCCAACTAACTAAAAGAGAAGTGGTAATTTTCTCCAGGTCCTTTCTTCTTCTAAATGAGTAATTTATTAGTTTCACTTTTCACTACTAAACAGAGACAAGCATTTGTTTGTGCATGTGTGGAATAAATATGTAGTTTCGGTGTTTATAATTATATAAAAATCTTGTTCTGCAAATACAAAGATGGTGCTGACTCACAGTCCCTTAGAAATGATGAGGTTTTAAGCTGTTTTACTTTCCTCCTTCCCTCCCCGCTTTCAGTGGTGGATCCAGCCATGCTCTCTCGTCTAGACCATTTTATTGCCAACGCTAGAAACTTTGGTCTCATTTACAATATAATCTATTTGACAGAATCACTGAATGTGTGATGTATCTGTAATTCAGCAAAATATTAGATTAAGTCTCACATTATCATTGCAGAAAGTATGGAGAGGCATAAGATAAATGAAACCAGAACCAGTTAAATATCTGGACACCATCAAATGACAGGAGAGAAATCTCTAGTGAAATGTGCCAGGGTTCTATCATTGGCCCTATCTTCTATGGCTGGTATGTCAATCATCTTTGCAGGTGACACAAAGCTGGAATGAAGTAAATTCAATTAAACAAATATTTATGAAGCATCTACAAATGGAAGGCATTGTATTCGATGTGCTGGATAGTGAGCAGGTTGGATAAAACTCAGAAATGAAATAGATCTTGATGGGTTGTAATGCTAGGCTGAATATAATAAGATTAAATATAAACAGAATAAACTTAAATCGTCTCTATGCAGCGGATTTGCAGGTCTCTTTATTCAGTCCTAATCTTTTTCCCACGTAACCTTTTGGACATCACAGTTTGTATGCACTACACATCTCAAACTCAACATTTCCCAAATAGAACTCATTTTCTTTCCCCTAAAAGACTCTTGTCTTATGAACTTCCCCTTTATTGTTGAGGTTACCACCATTTTCCCAATCACCCAGACTCAAAAATTTAGTCTTATCCATGAGTCCTCATTCTCACTTACATCCCATATCCAAATCTGATCATTTCTACCTTTATAACAATGCTTATGTACCCATTCCTTTCTCTTCATTCACCTGACCATCATAGTGTCACCTCTCACTTGGGCTATTTTAATAGCCCTATGATTGGTTTCCTTGCTTCATATCTCTCCCCACTTCAATCCATCATATTCTTAGCTGTCAAAGTGATTTTCCTAAAGCACATATCACCTCCTACTCAATATATTCTAGTGACTTCTTATTACCTCCAGGATCAAATATAAAGTTGAAGTCCTATGGTCTGCTAGCCAGTGTTCCTGCCAGTTTTGCCTTGTTCTTCACACATGATGCACCATCTCATGTCTTTGTTCTTTTGCACTGGTTATTTCCCATGCCTGCAATGCTTTCTCATCTCACCTCTACCTCTTAGTTTCCGTAGTTTCTTTCAATATTCAGATAAATCTTACCTTCTGAAAGGAGCCTTTCCTCATCACTCTACCTGCTAGTTCCTTCTCTCAGATTTCTCTATATTGATTTGTATGTTGTCTCCCTCATTAGAATATGAGTTCTTTGAGGTTAAGGACCATGTATTTGCCTTTCTGTGTCTCCCCAGAACCATGGACAGTGTTCAACACAGAATAAACAAATAAGTGTTTGTTTCACAACTTGACTGACTGATTGAATGAATGAAAACTCTATGGCTCGATTTTAAAAAATAATCACATAAGTACAAAGTATAGGATGAAGAAGATATGCCTAGAGAACAGTTTGTATAGGGAAAAAAGATCTGAGGGTTTTGGTAGACTTAAATTTCATTATTAAACAATAGTTTAGTTTGTTGTAAGTTATTTTTCAGTTGTATCTGATTCTCTATGACCCCACTTGGGGTTTTGTTGGCAAAGATACTGGAGCTGTTTGCTATTTCCTTCTCCAGCTCATTTTATAGATGAGGAAACTGAAGTAAAGAGGGTTAAGTGACTTGCCCCGGCTAGTCTCTGAGGCTAGATTTGAATTCAGGAACATGATTCTTCCTGACTCCAGGCCTGACATTCTAACCACTGTGCCACCTAGCAGACCCAACAGTACACTATAGCAGTCAAAAAGCTTATTAACAAATCTTTTTAGTCATATTTTACACTGTGAATAGATAGAATAAAGAAACATTTTTTCTATTGAGTTATTTTTCTAATTGATATGACTTTACTTTCACCCTGTTGCTCCTTTTTTCCAATGATATGGGGGCAGGAAAAGAAGAGGGAGCCAATGGTGGAAATTAGGTCTTTGCCATTTTTTTCTATCTTTTGTAGTGACAGTATAGTTTAAAATCAATGCATCTTAGCAAATTCTGTGTTACCAGCAGAGGGAGTAAAAGTGCACAAAAAGTTAATTTTTCTGAAGCCTGGTATGTCTTTAGAAATTCTAATATATCTATGTAAAATATATAAATGTGTGTGTATGTGTGTGTGTATGTATGTGTATGTGTGTGTGTGTATGTGTGTGTGTGTGCACACGCATGCCTGCTGTACAGGCAATTTAATTCTCTATTGAAACATGATTGTCTTTGTTCATTTTGCGGGAACCAACGAAAGTGAAAAATGGATACAATTTTTAGTTGATGCTATATTTTGAAAGGATTAGAAGAAAATACAAAGGTAGCCATATCTATAAATACTACCAGTTTACAAAGTACTTCACAGAAAGAGAAAAATATAGTTCTCCCACCCCAAAAAAGTTCATCTCATATACATTTTAGAGATTGTTCAGCATTTAGTCTTGCCCTAAAATATATCTCCTTTAATAAAGTGCCCTGGAGAGGTAGTGTTCTGGATTTTCCAGTGATTAGGCTCTCTTAGAATAAATGCTGACAACTTTAGCACAGTACTTCAAAATCAAGCCCCATAATAACACTATACAGACAGGTACATGTTACAGTTACATTCTATAAGGGGAGGATTGATTGGCCCCTCACTGTATTCAGATTCCATTGTGAATGGCTAACAGCACCTGATTAAAAAAAAAGCTCTCCTTCTTGCCTATATATATTTGATGTGTGTTGACCAAATGCCCTTCAATATGTTCTATACTAATATTACATGAATATTAGTAAAGAATCCACAAAATTTCTGTGGGACTTCTTAAGTAAATTTGTATTTACGTGGTTATGTTTTATGCATATTTTCAATTTGTACGTATTAGCCAATTTCACAGGTATTATTTACCTGGTGGGAATATTTAGCTTTCTGCCACTCCATTTTATCCTATGGATATAGTCACATATGTTTTCTAATATGCATAACATTTATGCACTAAATCATCGTAGTATCTGGGGTATTTATCATTTTTATGAGGTGCTTATCAACAGTTGGGCATTCATTTAATCACTAGTTACTTTCTTCACTCTCCTCAAAAAAGTTAAATCAAGCCTCCATTGAAGAAAAATGAGCATGGACCCTCAAAATGAACAGGGAGCCTTCTACCTGAAAAGTGTAGTTGAGGATTTGCAATGAAGACAAATAATCTGTCAGAAACTAAGTAGGACATAATTGAATTCTTGAGAAATTCTCCTTTTTTCCTACTTTAGAAAGAGAAAACTCACTGTTTCTTGAATTATCAATCAAAATGATCTCAAATTACAGAACATACATTTTAAAAAATTTCCAATCTAGCTCAAATTAGGGAATTTGGTCAAACTTCTTAAAGATTTGCTTTAATTAAATTTGTGGTTCACTTGAAAAGGTAGTTTTTTAGAATCTACTCTGCTGTCTCCAATCTATGTCTAAAGTACCCAAATTAGAAACATTGAGGTCCTTGAATGGGGTAGAAAAAGCAATTAAAAGTTACATTTTTTCTGTTCAAACAATACCCCATGGGAGTTTTGGAAATAATTCTGTTTATTTGCCTTTCTTATGTGGAGCTAACTGAGTTGACCTACCACAGACCATCACACCAAACTAGTTAGCTGTTTTGTTTACATACTATTTTATTATGCTCTTAATTCTCTCATTAAAATCTTCTGTGAAAGCTAAGTGGCAATTTCTCATAGGAAAAATGAAGCAGAGGCTTTTATTATCACACATCTAACAACAAATAGCTGTGGCTCTAGTCTATTGTGATGTTCCAATGTCCAGACGTTGTTTGTCTACTTACAACAAATGGAAAATTCGTTCAATATGTGTTTTTGGAGAATCTTCCCCCAAATGGTCCCACTGATAATAAATAAATACAGAATGACAAAGAGGGTGGTGTAATTGCTGCTAAAATAGATGAAATTCTCCAAGTTCATTTGAACCCAGGAGAAGAAATGCTAACATTTGTGTGGCATTTTAAGAATTACAAAGCACTTAGCATATATCATTCATTTGGTCCTCAAATAACCCTGCGAGGGAGATGATATTATCTCCTTCTTACAGATGAGGAAACAGGTTCAGACACGGTAAATGACTTGCCCAGAGTCATGCTGCTAGTAAATATATGGGGCAGAATTTGAATTCTGATCTTCCAGATTTAAACCCAGGGCTTTATCCACTCTATAAGGCTTCTTCCTGTTGAATCTCTGAATAGGAAGATAGATTTTTTTTTTTTAAAGCAATGCATGATTCCTGGGCAAAGACTTCAATAAAGACATAGAATAAAATCTAATTCCAAGGCTACTTCTGGCTATGTGGCCAGCTAGAAACCAGCCCAAAGTTGGGCACTGGGGCAAAAGATAGAACCAAAACAGACAAGACATTCCTCCTTTGTTTTACTAACATCTGTTCTTCTTTCTAAATTGTGGCACCCTCTTCCCTTTGGAGACTGGGTAGAAAGCCTGCTATACAGTTGAGTAGAGAAGTAGTGGAGTTTACCAAAGACTTTGAGGAAAGTTTAAAAAAAAGGAAAGGAAAGGAAATACCTTTATGGTTTAGTAGAAGGATCTCTGGGCCTGGATTCAGAGAATCTGTGTTCAAAACATTTGGGTTCAAATCCCAATTTGGCTATGGTCTATCTGTGTGACCTTAGGCAAGTCACTTCCTTCTCAAGGATTCAATATCCCCAAATATAAAAATGAAAAAGATGGACTTGAAGTCCTGTAAAGTGCCTTCCAGTTTTCTATCTATGGTTCTGTGACTTTAGGGATGTGTGTGTGTGTGTGTGTGTGTGTGTGTGTGTGTGTGCGCGCGTGTGTGTGTGTATCCTTGCACGTGGGTACATACGTTTGTCTCCCTCTACCTATGGGTCTCCATCTTCTTAGTCTGGGTTGGTCCTGCCTATGTTTTAGGCCAGAGGCATAAGAAGCGTGGGCACCTGGCACTATATTATCATTCCATGACGTTCATTCCTCTAATGTGAATTTGTAGCCAATTGTCACAAAGCTACTACTTCCTCCAAAAGTCTGTATCATTTATCCTTCCCTGTCTTTCTTGGTTGCAATAAAGCTAGTTATTCTGTCTATGACTATAGGGCTGTGCCTTCTGCAAAAACCTTCTGGAAGAAAAATAAAGTTGATGTAAAATTAGTATTCCCTCCTTTCTTGATTTTCCTCTTTGGAGTGGAGGCAGACTATTCTTAACCTTTCTCTTAACTCCTGAAAAATGAATTCAATTCTTTTTCTCATGCAATATATTACCCCCTCACAAACTCACACCCAGTTCAGTCTCAATTGCATTTTTGTAGGGAAAGAAGAAAAAAGAAAAAAACTCTGGAAAAAGGAAAGTATTTTTCTAAAGTTGAGGGTGGGGAGCAGGGGCTGTAGTATTGTGTCAAAGCATTTCTGAATTGGCAGGATTATTTCCTCACACTTCTTTTTGTGATTTATCTATTCTCCTCTAGCCACCCCTCCCTCACTTTGCCTTCTCTTCCTTAATAGTTTGGGGTGTATATGGGAGGATGGGGAGCAACATGCAGCTGAACTAATACACCCCCAAGCCAGGGCTGGGAGAAAGTCCTACCACTTTCCTACTGCTCTGCCTGCTGCCCAAGGCGGCACTGTCTGCAGCCCAGCCTGGGGAGAAAAGAATAAGGTTACAATCATTCAATATTTACTACATGCCTCCGATTGGCAAGGCCTTGGGAGAGACACAAAGCAAAATGGGGCATGATCATTGCCTTCTAAGAGCTTGGATACTAATAAGGAAGATAAGACATCAAGATCACATGCAAATCACTTTTTTGGAGGGAGAGAGTGTAGGTAGATTAGGTGAGAAATTTTATCTGCCAATGCAGCTAGGCACCTTCTCTTCCATTTATAGTGTTAAAGAGTTCCCTAAGAGGTTACCCAGGGTCATATGGCCAATATGTGTTGGTGTGAAATTTGAATCCCAGTCTTCCTAACTTTCAGGCTAGTTTGCTGTTCACTATGCTATGTTACCTCACACACAAACCACTATTTTACAAAATAGAATATAATATGTGCAGATGAGAGGTATGAGCAAGGTGCTGTGAAGATTCTTACAAGGGAAAGACAACTTCCAGATGAAGTATAATGGAAGGCTTCATGGAGGACTTCACATACAGGCAGGTTCTTGAAGGATGCCCGAATAGGATGTGATACGGGAAACACATTTTAGGGGTAAGAAACAGAGAAGACAAAGGCCCAGAGGAGGGAAACACTGAATCTTTGTAGGAGATGGCAATTAGTCCATTTTAGCTAAAACAAAGTATACATGAAAATACAGTATTGTGAGCTAACCTTAGAAAGGAGGGTTGGAAACAGATTGTGGGGAATCTTAGGTACTTGGCTAAGAACCTCAGACTTCATTTGAGTAAACTGATGTTTTTTAAGCTAGAGATATGACATAGTCAAAACTGTAACTCTGTGATAGATGTGACAGCAATATGTAGAAAGGATTAAAGGAAGACAGACTAAAGGCAAAGAGCCTGGTTAGTAGGCCAGTAACAGAAAGAGCCCAGGGAGAGGTTATGAGAGCTTACACTAGAAGGTTAGCAGTATGAGTGGAAAAGAAGGAACAGATGGAGGATGATAATAGTTTGTATACACACACTCTCTCTCCATATATGTGTGTATATATATGTATGTATGTACGGATATACATATATATAACATATATACATACATATATATATATATATATATATATATATATATATTCCCGAAGTGCTTCACTTATATTCTCTTATTTGGTCCTCACAACAACCAAGGGAAGTAGATAATACAGAGATTATTGTCCCCATATTATAGATGAGGAAACCAAGGTTCACAGAGTTTTGTTAAGGAAAGTACTTTCTAACCCTTAAAATGCTAAAGAAATATGAGCCATTATTATTACCAATGCGGTCTAGGAAAGGGAAGGCTTGAAAATAATTTTCAAAACCTATCAAACAGCCAAATTTTGCACATAATCTTGAGAATTCTTCCCAATGTCTCCTTTTCTCCCATTTTATATGCCCCATCCTTATCTCCATGGCTTCCCAGAGCACATTGTGTCCACCTAGAGTGCTAGAATTGGAGTCAGGAAAAGCTAAGTTTAAATTCTGCCTGAGACATTCCCTTACCTATGTGACTGTGGACAAGTCACTTAACCTCTCAGCCTCAGTTTCTTTACTTGTGAAGTGAGGATAATAATAGCACCTACCTCATGGGGTTGTTATATAGATAAAATTGGATAATACATACAAAAGCACTTTGCAAACCTTAAGGTTCTATATGAATGCTAGCTAAGAAAATGCAGATCATCATAGGAAAAATGTTAACAAGGAGGAGGAACTGTTAAAGTATGTCACATTTATTTTAGCCCTATAGTTATCACTTTGAGGAAAATATTGATTTCAGATTAAGATGATAAAAATAACCACTGAAGAATCTTTAGAACAAAATTCTGTGATTCATTTCTTCATTTGCCATTTCCTAACCTGAGCAGATTGGAATATTGATTGTGCGCATTTGATTCAATGGCATAGGGCTATGTTTGCAAGAGTGAATGAAAAGGCAAGAAGATGCAAAGTTCCAATCCCCGAAGTATTTATTAAGCACCTACTATGTATAAGATAAGTTGCTAGGAGATGAGGAATCAGTGAAAAAACAAAAAACAAACCAGCCCAACCTTAAGGAGCTTACATTCCACTGGAGATATAATATACAAACATGTAAGTACATATATGATAATTTGAGGAGAGCACTAAGAACCCAGGAGGGCTTCCTAGAGGAATCAACACATAAAGTGAGCCTACTCTCCAGCCATCTTCTCCACAATAGCCTGAGACCATGCCCTAGAACTTTCAATCTTTTCATTTCTGGAACTCCTGCCCAGGTATCCTGTTAATCTTATGGATCACTGCCTCTCCCACAACACTTTTGGGAAAGCCCCAGTCATGCAGCACTTCATTCACAACTCACTGACCATCTCCTCCACAGCCTTACCAACTACCTTGCTACCTGATGCATGCCCTCTTCATTTCCTACCCCATTTCCAATCCCAGGGTCTTGAGCCACAGACCATGATCAAATCATCTCTGTCAGTGTTCTTGGGTGGAGCATGTCAATTTACTCCCCTATGGATTCATTCATCTTCCCAGTAATTTTCAGAACCAAAGTACCCCTCCCTAGCCAACACTTCCCTATGTGTGTTGTCTTTTCTTATTAGAATGTAATATCCCTACTTATGGAGATGGCCTTTGCTTTTGTATTTGTATTCTCAAACTTAGAGCAGTTTTTTTGCCACATAGTATATGCTTAAGAAGTGCTTTATTTTATTCCTCCAGTCATTGAAGTAAGTTAGATATTCTAAGAGGTGGAAGCACACAATTTAGGCCCAAAGGACAGTCTGTGCAAAGTCATATGAGGAGGAAATGGAATACCAATTTTGGAACAACAAATAGGCCAGTTTAACTTGACATCATAGTGGAAGAGGAGTAATGTAAAATAAATCTGGAATGGCAGGCTGTAATCAAATTGTAAAAGGCCAAGCTGAAATGTTTGTATTTTGTCTTACAAGCTATGAAGAGCCACTGAAGATTCATAAGCATGTTATTAATACCGTCAGAATAATTTGAAAAAAAGTCAATAAAATAAGTACAGATCAGTTTCATGCGTAGTTAAATGAATATTCTTTTATAAAACAAATACATTTTAATATATAGATTATATAATTTGTAGATTACACAAGGAAAAGTTACTAACCTAGTACAGGTATATTCATTTGAGTTAATTCTTTTGGACCATATGTACATAATAATACAAAATCATAAATTATATTTTTTACTTCCTGTAAGTGAATATTTAAGGTTATCAGCGTGGAGGTATCTAATAACAATTCTCATTTCCAGATGCAAGATATTTTCAACTGAACAGCTGCAGTAGGAAAAAAAAAGGATATCAGTGGTTTTCTTCCCTTTAGTCAGGGTTTGATGTTTATATGAAGGTAGTAAATATTTATAGACCTAAGAATCCAGGTCTTACGGTTTATGAAAAATCATTTTAAGGGATTTAAGACAGAAAAAAACTATGTCAAATTTTACTTTGTTCCAGGTTTCTTTCATCACCTCTTGCTTTGTACCTCTCTTTTCAGGCTCTCTTTTGTCTATATCATCCTTATTTTGTACTTATTTCATCCCCTTCCTAGGTTGTCAAGTCTTTGAAGGCTAAGACTGTGGTTTCAGCACATCTGCATCTCTCCCTAGTGTGTTGTGTAGAATAAGTCCTTAATAAATGTTAAACTCAATTGATTTCCCAAAAATAATCATCCATTTTTCCTGGATAAATATTTTTTTATCTTTTTATTTAAATATCTTTACTCCAGAATTTAGCAAATACTAGAAAACTACTTTTGGGGGGGGGTTCATCATTATTTATTTGAGAAAGTTAGGTTTTCAAGACAGAGAAAGCGTTATATTAAGGGGGTGGGGGTGGGAAGGATAAGATGCTAGGAGCAGGAAGCATTGATGTAACCAAAGAGATTTCGTCTCCTCCAGAACTAAGGGTAAAAAGGAAGTGAGAGGTGAGTTAGGGGACCCAAAGCCAAATGGCAAAAAAAAGACTCCAACCAGTCATGACAAATAGGGAGAGGCCAGCTGCCTGACCAGCCTCTTGACCTTATTTATTACACTAGGAGGAAAGCTGACTGGTGATGTAGAGGGGGAAAAAACTGTATCCTCCCTTGGGGAGGAGGCATAAAGATCAAGGGATCTGGGAAGCCTTACAAGTCCCATGTTGATAATGGTGATAATGACCACGGTAGTCTTCTAGCTTGTGTGTGTGTGTGTGTGTGTGTGTGTGTGTGTGTGTGTGTGTGCGTGTGTGTGGGCATGTGTGTGTGTGCATGTGTGTGTGTATGTGTTTAGTGGATGGTAAGGGGGAGTGAAGGGGTTGGAGAGGGTGAGTAGGATCAATAATAGAATTTTGCAATAGAAGGGAAGTCAGTTCTTCCATGCTATTTCAATACGAAAGCCCTTCCCCAACCCTTTTAAGGGTTGTCTCCTCATCTGAAATACTTCCATTAAAATTAACTGGATTTCACAAAAGTGAAGTACATTTTCTCTTCTGCTGTGTCTCTTTTGGTTTTAGTCCAGCTGCTCCCACTTATGCTGTTGTATTTGAGGTTGGGCCCCAAGAATCATAAAATTCTATAAACCTTCTCACCATTTCTGAATTTTGTATCATACCATGTCAGAACTAAAGGAGACTTTAGACTCTAAACTCTTCATTTTTTAAAATGTGGAAACAGACCTGGACAAATAGAATTGTTTATTCAAGCCATCACACAGGTAGAAGTGGAGTCAGGATTCAAACCCCTACTAATTGCCCTCATGGTCTTGAGGGCAAGTCATTTTTACCACTCTGAACTTCTATTTTCAATTTAGTATCGAGTCTTGTGTCAGAAGACATGGGTTCAAAATCTGCCTGTGGAGGACCAATGAATAATGAAGAATTCTACTCACCTCCAGATAGAGAAGTGATGGGCAAAACATACAGAATAAGACACACGTTCTACATATGGCTAATGTGATAATTTATTTTGCTTGGCTATGCATAATTACAAGAGTTTTACTTTGAGATTTTCTTCTTTTTTCAGTATGATAGGATGGTGGTTGTGAAGGAAAAAAAATTCTCAATTTAAAAGATGTTTAACCCACTTGTGACAATTACCACCTGTATGACTTTGTGCAAGTCACTTAACCTTGTTTGCCTTCAGTTTTCTCTTTTGTAAAATAAGAGGCTTACATTAGATGCTTTTTAAAATCTCTTTTATCCATACAGTTTTGTTCATCTAACTTCATGGAGATAACAATTTCATCTTTGTTACTCTCAAAGTATTTTTCCATCAGTTACTATTAGATGCTTTATTATCCAAATAATTAAAGGACAAATGACAAAAGTGCCATTGAAAGTAATACATAACTTATGATAAACTTCAGTTTGCCATGCGCTCTCTCTCTCTCTCTCCTGCTACATACATATGTTTATATATGCATATGTATATGTATGTGTATATGTACATGTATGTGTATGTCTGTGTATATGTGTATATACATGAGATAGAGATAGATTAGTTAGATATAGATGTAATGTCTAAAACAGAAAACTGCCTTTATCAATGCAGATGTGCAACAATTCCATAATTTGTAGTCTTACAGGATTGTCAGGGTTGCTGCAGGTCAAGTGACTTACCTTAAGTCATGTAGCCAGTTATACCAGAGGCCATTTGGTCATTTTTTGTTGATGTTCAATTGTTTCAGTCATGTCTGACTCTTCGTGACCACATTTGGGGTTTTCTTGGCAAAAATACTGGAGTGGTTTGCCATTTCCTTTTCCAGATCATTTTACAGATAAGGAAACTGAAGCAAAAAAGGTTAAGTGACTTGCCCTGGGTCACACAGCTAGTAAGGATCTGAGGCCAGATTTGAAATCAGCATGATGATTCTTCCTGATTCCAGGTCTGGTACTCTATCCACTGTGCCACCTAGCTGCCCCTCAACCTAGGTCATCCTGACTCAAAAGCAGAACCTATCTCCACTACATTTATCACACCGTTTGGTATGCACACTATGCATAAAATGGGGCTCCTCTGAATGAGTCAATGTGGTTAACCGGAAAGAATGCTGGCTCTGGAGACAGAGGACTAAATCTTAGCTATGTTCCATTTGAATAGTCACATTACATCTCTGGGCCTCACATTTTTTTCATCTACAAAATGAGAGCAGTTAGACCAGTACCACTGACTTTTAAAGTTCCTTCTTGTTCTAAATCTATGAAATTTGATCCTGTGAAAACTAAAGTAATTGCTTTGTGTACTACAGACTGTGATTATAGTTTCCTGAAGATATTGACACCACAAAGACAATTTCTTTCAGTTTAATTTTCATGATAAGGCTTTGTTCAGTCATTTTTCAGTCAACTCTTCATGAGACCATTTGGGGTTTTCTTGGCAAAGATACTGGAGTGGTTTGCTATATCCTTCTCCAGCTCATTTTACTGATGAGGAAACCGAGGCAAAGAGGATTAAGTGACTTGTGCAGGGTCACATAGCTAGTAAGTGTCTGAGGCCAGATTTGACCTCAGGAAGATGAGTCTTCCTGACTCCTAGCCCAGTGCTCTATCCACTGCACCACCTAGCTGCCCTAATAATAAGGCGGCCAGCCAAGACTCGTTAGTGCTTACGCTTTGAAGGAAGTCTGGCTTATGGGCATGCTTCTTGTCCTCCTTGAACATATTCTCTATCAACTTTTGCAGTTGTATTTCCTTATTTCTCTCCACTAACATTATTCCATGATTCATAGCCACATGAAATCATGGCTCTTTCCTAAGCAAGGATAGTCCAGGTCTCACTATTAAACATTCACATTAGAAATATAAAATGAGAAGAAAGGCAAGAGATTCTAGTCATAAGTGCTCTCAGTGCCCCTGGGATCATTGGCTCAGGGCTAAAAGGGATCTCAGTGATTTAGTTCAATTCAGCACCCACTCTACAGTCAGAGGCTATGGATTCAAATTTTACCAGTGTGACCTTGACTTTAGTTACTTAATCTGATGTTGGCCTTATGTTCCTCATTTGTAAAATGAAAGGCTTGGCCTATGTTGCCTCTATGATTTCCTCTAGCCCTGCAGCCATGATTTGATGATCCTATGGACACTTTTATTAAGCATCAGCTATGTGCCAAGTATTGTGCTCAGCTATGGGGGATACAAAAATAAAAGTCTCTGCCCTAAAGGAGCTTATATTCTCCTGGAACAACGAAACAAGCACAGAAGTGAATAAATACGAAACGTATTATAAGCTAGGAAACGCTCATAAGCTAGGTGGCTCAATGGATAGAGTGCTGAGCCGGGAGTCAGGAAGACCTGAGTTCAAATGTGACCTCAGGTACTCCCTTGCTGGGTGACCTTGAGCAATCACTTAGCCTCTGTTTGTCTTAATCTACTGGAGAAGAAAATGGTAAACCACTCCAGTGTCTTTGCCAAGAAAATTGCAAAGAGCCGGACACAACTGAACAGTCCAACTGAACAATGACAATTCAAGGTAATTTTAGGAGGCAAAGAACTCTAAAAACATGGGGGATCAGAATAGACCACGTATATAGTGGCACCTGACTGGGATCTTGACAGCTAGTGCTAAGGAGAAAGTGCATCCCAGACACAGGGAACATAATGCACAAAGGGAGATGGCATGCTGTATGGCTAAAAGGCTAGTTTCAAGTGGAGAATATATGAAATGGAGGAATACAAAATAAAACTAGAAAGATGGGTGGGAGCCAGAACGTGGAAGGTTTTGAATGCTAGCCTATGGATCTTATCTTTTGTCCTAGATGCAATAAGGAGCTATTGGTGATAATATACCTAACCTCTATACTTGACAGATAAGGACATGGAGGACCCGAGACATTGAGTGATTTGTCCAAGGATACAGTAGCAGAAATAGAATTTGAACCCAGGTCCTCTGACAGTAAATCCAATGTTTTTTTCTGCTATAACACACTGCAAAGCATTTCCTTAGAAACCAGTCATTTAAGAATGATTTGGTAATACTTCCACTTTAGGCAGGGTCATAGCATCACAGAAAAGCATTGGACCTTAGAGATTAAATAGTCCAACCCACTTACAGATAAGATGCTTGAGACTCACAGACTTGCCCAAGGTCAAACAGCAAATCAGTGAAAGAGCTGGGACTAAAAATTAGGTAACTTGACTGCTAGTTTAATCTTCTACTGGCTAAAAGTAGAAGGAGGGATGGCATTTCTAATATTTAAAATGTGGATTCTGATACTACCACAAATAGCTGGTGTGTATATATAGTGCTTTGAAAAAACATTTCACAAATATGTCATTTTTCTTTCTCACAATCACCCTGAGAGGTAGGTTTTGATTTCCATTTTACAGATGAGAAAATGGAGGCAAACAGAGGTTGAATGACTTGCCCAGGGTCATATAGCTAATAAATATCTGAGACTGGATTTGAACTCACATCTTCTTGACCATCTAGGCCCACTGTACCACTTAGCTATCTTTTCTACTTCCAGAAAATTCCATGAATTCTCTCAAAGCACCAGATTAGCATTTAGATTGTGGCCTGATAGTACCCAAACAAGCTATACCTCCAGAAGCAAACACTAGGAGAATGAATCACTATCTACCATTTATGATAAATGATGTCTCTTCAAATCACCTTCTGAACACTCTTTATCACATATACTACTGTATAGACTTGTGAGAGTAATCCAAGAAAATCCAACTTCAGCTCTTCTTAAAAGGTAGTGTGGTAGTTTAAGCTAGTAGTCAGTAGATCAGTTTCTTCTTCTATTAACTTGATTTGTAATTGATCTCAGAATAGTCATTTCTCTCTGCTCAAATTCCCTCATCCGAAAATTGGGTTATTCAAAGACTCAGAAAAGCAAGGGGATATTCAAAGGGCCAACCCCTTGCTTCCTGACAGGTGAATATCTACATTGTCCAAGACGGACGGTTGAATGTTTTATTCCAAAGCCCTCTAAGGACCAGCATTCTGTGACTTCCTTTGGCAGCCTGTTCCAGTTTGTAATCATCTTAACAGTGTTAGGGTTCTTCTTTAGCTCTAACCCAAATCTCTCTTGTTGCCATTTAATCCCCTTTCTTCTTACTCTGTCATCTGTAGCAATGGTGAACAGCTGGCCTGTGTTCTCTGCATAACAAGCCTTCACATACTTGAACACAGTTATTAAGTCACCCTTTTAGCTTTTTCCCGACTAAGAAACATCGATTCCTCTAATCTTTACTCGAAAGACCTATTTTTCCATTCCATTAATGATGGCCTGTTCTCTTTCTCTGTATCTACTCTGATTCGACCAGATCTTTAGAAAGGGAAAACATGGAGAACAAAACGAACAATATCCTAATGGAATTCTGAGCGATATAAAAAAATATATGGGGAAGGGAAGAATTATTTGTAAATTACATACGTGCTTCTCACTGAGAGGATAACAGGAAGCTGACATGTGTTACACATTGCTAACTCATTTAGTTATTTTTTATAATAGCTAACATTTTCATTACATACATTTTTGTTTGTTGTTGTTGTTCAGTTGTGCCTGACTCTTTGTGACCCCATTTGGGGTTTTCTTGGCAAAGATACTGGAGTGCTTTGAGGAAACTGAGGCAAGCAGAGTTAAGTGATTTGCCCAGGATCACATAGATAGTAAGTGTCTAAGACCAGCTTTAAACCCAGGAAAAATGAGTCTCCTGACTCCAAGTCTGGTACTCTATCCTTTGTGCCACCCAGCTGAACCATTACATACATAGCACTTTATATTCATTATCAAATATGATCCCATAGCAATCCTATGAAATACTTGCTATTATTTGGGGAAGGAAATGAGGAAAAAGGGACCTGTGATTTCAGTGGTATAATAATCTGGAAATCCCTCTACCAATGGAGATGGACCCTTCCAAAATTTAGAAGTTTCAAGAGCTCTCTAAAGCACTGAGAACGTATTTTTCCTGGCATCAAATAGCCAGTATGTGTCAGAGAAAGAACTTAATCACAGATCACCCCGACTCTAAGGCAGACTTTCTATAATGAAACCATAATGACTCTAGCCAGGGGTGTGCTAGAGCCAGCCCATAGCAGCTTGGGAGAACCATTTGTTAAATATTCAGTATGAGCATTTACACCCTATAAATCACAAATGCTAAAATAAGAGCTTGGTTTATTGTTTTGTTGATTGTCTAAACTTAAAGAAAGTGATGGAGAAATGTTAATAATGCAAATAAAACTTTAAAGTGTTCCCTGAGCACATTTTTTTTTACTAGAGAGCCAATTTTTAACATTTATCATCACATCACTACCTATAGCCCTGTTTATTTGATGAGGAAACTTCAAAATGTTAAGTGACTTGTTTAGGGTCACACTGCTAGTGTGGGTTTGAGGATTCAAGAGCAAGTCTTCATAAATCCAAGTCCAGCACTTCCTAACTTTTTTCTTTGGTAATACAACTATATGTAGCCATATTTCTCTATTCTGTGCCTCATTCTCCATCCTGTGTTGTCTTTTCCAAACTATTTTACAGGTAATTTGTGTGTAAGACAGACAAAATATCACTATAACAAACTCCAATTGCTGTCCAAATCCCTCTGTGGTTGTAAAGCCTTCTTGTATGAAGCAGTGCTCAAAATGAGCATGCATATCAGTTGGGCTTTGGAAGTCTTTTTGTTATGAAGAGATTTTGTTATAATAGAATGTAACTTTCTACTACATTTAAAGTGAGAGGAAGTACATGGGAAAATATTGAGCCTTTCATAACTAGATGTTGTGTGTATGTTTATCTCATAGTCACTTGTTTTAATTTAAAGAATTTTACAATACAATACAACTTTGAGATTCCCAAAAGTGGTTTGGGTGGAACTCTTGTTTCTGTCCCAAGTACACTACTGATTATTGCTATTTTAGGTCAGTGAAGGACTCATCAAGTAATCATAAGAGTCTCTGGCCTTAATGAGGTTCTGCAACTGTTTCTAATACGATCTTTATTTCTATGGCAATGTTCTCTAAGCTCCCATCACCTGCACTCTTCCTTATAGCACTTTGGTCTAAGGAAAGAGTAAAAAGAGAAGAGAACTTTTACCTCCATTCATAAAAGATATGGACTATTTCCTGGTTCTTATTTTAGATAATTTACACGCGAACCCATTTCTATCCCTCACTTTTCTTTTCAAATTCATTCCTTGTAGCTTTTGATCTATCATTTCAACCTAAGAAACTAAGTATTAAATTTAAGATGCATGCTCTATCCAAGCAGCTGGGTGGCACAGTGAGTCCCACACCTGGAGTCAGGAAGACTCCTTTCCCCAAGTTCAAATCTAACCTCGGACACTTACTAGCCATGTGACCCTGGGTATATCACTTAATCCTGTTTGCCCCATTCATCTGTAAATGAGTTGGAGAAGGAAATGGCAAACCACTTCAGTATCTTTGCCAAGAAAACTCCCAATGGGGTCATGAAGAGGTGGACATGACTGGAAAATGACTAACAACATCTACGGGTATGCTGAAGCCAAAATCTTCCCTCTCTCAAGAGCCCATTGTTAAATTTTCAGTGTGAGCATTTATGCCTCAGATGTTAGCAAATCAGGGCTTGGTTTATTGTTTTGTTGACTGTCTACCAGGGGTGGGGAACCCAAGGCCTCAAACCTATAAGTGGCTTCAAGGTCCTTGGGTGTCGCCTTTTGACTAGTCCAAGTTTTATAGAACAAATTCTTTTATTAAAGGGATCTGTTCTGTGAAGTTTGGATTCAGTCAAAGGGATGCCCTTGAGGATGTAGT
>CM053627.1:143709727-143727152 GCA_028646595.1 Phalanger gymnotis | reverse complement strand
TGTTCCCAGCCAACTTACTTGACCCTTGAGTTTTTCAGCGGGGTATGACTGCTTGTAGACTAAAGAGTTCTATGTTCCATGCTTGGGCAGATGCGCTGCCACGCCAGCACTCCTCCTTCCCCAAGAACCCCCAACCTGTACTGGACTTAGATCTTCAGCAGGCTCTGTACTCTTGCTCTGATCAGCCACTTAATTCCTCCCATGAGGTGGGCCTGGGGCAGGAAGCAACTGCAGCTGTAGTTCTGTAGCTGCCCCACCTCTGCTGTCCCCGGGGGCAGTGGCCAAACCTGCAAACTCCTTCCACTCCCAAAGCTTTTCCCACTAACCTTCTCCGTTGTCTTTGGTGTTTGTGGGTTGAGAAGTCTGGTAACTGCTGCAGCTCTCTGATTCAGGGCGCTAGGGCCCGCTCCACCCAGCTCCTGGTCTGGTTGGTCCACACAGCCTACACTGGGCTCTGCTTCTCTCAGCTCCCAGTTCTGTGAGAGATAGAGTTACCCAGAGACCATCCAGGCTGTCCTGGGCTAGAGCCCTGATTTCCTCTGCTATTTTGTGGGTTCTGCAGTTCTTTTCTGTTGTCTTTGGTGCTTGTGTTTGTGTTTGCAGTTCTAGAATTGGTTCAGAGCCATGTTTTATAAGTTTTTGGAGGGACTTCGTGGGGAGCTCACACTAGTCCCTGCTTTCCAGCCATCATCTTGGCTCTGCCCCTGCATTCACTTTTAAAGTTATGACTGTTCAGCTTATGTTTTCCTCCATTATTTCTTTTGAATTGATTTTCATCCCCTTCTTTTGAGGCACTGTTTTGTCCCTCCAAAGTAGATGCATGTGCTGTGGGATGAGCTCAAGGAAATATGATAAAATGGTCAGAAAGTGGAGAAATGTTTCTCCAACACAAGCAGATCTAACCTTCATGCATTATTGATAAGACCTCCCCCAATGCAACCCTCTCCTTCACAAGTGTAAGCTTCAAATCCCTTCCTTTCTGCACCTGGTATCAGGCCCCTAAGGCAATTGTAACCTAACTGTGACAAAGATACCCATTACATTGGGTGCATGGGTGCAATTACGAGACTCATCTTCATATATTCCCCCTCACAATGCACTTCCTCTTCTATCTTACCTTATGGCTATGTCAGGCACCCCTAGAGGGCAAGCTTTGTGCTCCAGTGCAGTCGTCAGTGAGTCTAGAACACCTAACACCCCTCTTTTCATTTTGAGTAGGATGGAATGAGTCACACAAGATAAGCAGACATGGATGTGGGCCAATCTGCATTACAGATCTCATTACATTGTCTTCTGCCCAAAATCCACCCCACTTCCAAACTTCCCTCTTCTGTCATTCTGTTGAGGGCACTAGTATTTCTCTAGCCACCCAGGTTCACAATCTCTATGTCATCTTTATCTATTAATTTTCATTTTCTTTAAATATTCAAGCTCTTGCCAAACTCTGACTTTTCTATCTACATAACATCTCTTATGTCTATCCCCTTTTCTCCACTCACATAGTTACCATCTAGGTACTCATCTCTCATTGACACTATTTGTAATGACTTTGTAATCATTCTCCTGGTCTCAAATCTTTCATCATTCCAATCCATCCTCCACATACCTACTGAATCAGTTATTGTGAAGTTTAAAACCATCGTGCCACCCCTCCTCCCACTCCACTCAATAAACTCTAGAGTTTAACTTGTGTGGCATTTAAAACCCTTCACAACCTTTCCTCAATCTACTTTTCTAGTCTGATTATATATTACTCTACTTTTTTATTCTATGGTCCAGCCAAACTGGACCTCTTACTGCTCCTTATATTGATAGAAAAACACAACTAAAATATCCAAAAATGAATAGGAAAAATACCAATGGTACCTTCCATTAAGCAAAGCCATCTAAAGAAAGATGGATAGATTTCTGTTTGCGAAAACATTTTATTGATATCTTTGGTTTTTACATCACCTACATTTCCCAAAATATCTCTCCCTTCATTCTATCTCAGAGTCATTCCTTATGACAAAGAATAAAAAGAATAAGGAATAATAATTGTACCTGCGATTTCACTGGTAAAGGGTCCTTCTGGGAGAGAACACCCTCTACCAGTACAGGTCAGCACCTTCTTTGCAGCTTACGTTCTTAGAGTTGCTTGAAGAACTAAGAGGTCAAGTGACTGACAGGGTTACCCAGCTTGTGTGTGTTAGAGGTAAGCATTGAAATAGGTCTTCCTAGTTTCCAGGTAAGCTTTCTATCCACATACCATGCTGCTATAAACAGAGAATACAAAAGGGTTTGGGGTGGAGTGGGGGAGAAATCGGCATTTCTTCAGTGTTCCAGACCCGTAATCCTTACCTCTTCAAGGTTGGTGAAGTGGCTTCTTATATCACCTTTACTGACCCAACTTTGGTTCCTATATTTTAACACTTGATTTCAATGGTTTCAATGTTCTTTCAATTTACATTTTTGTAGTTATTCTGCATATTATTTTCCTGATTCTGCTCACTTGACTTTGCATTAATTCATGTCTTCTCGTGCTTCTCAGAAATTCATCACATATATATACATATTTACAACATAGTAATAATGAACTGCTTTCATGTGTCACAACTTGTTTAATGGAATGTATTTATATTGAAAACTTTCTGCTGAGTTGAAATCAGAATTATTTCATTTTTGTCTGTTGTTTTTTAATATGGTGAATATTTACACACAGAGATCCATGACTTCAGCTGAAAAGGTATGTCCACTGACTGTTACAACCTATTATATGATAGTTGTATTTTGTAACTTAAAATTTTAAAAATTTAGATAAAGCTCACCTACTTGACTAGACATATTGGTCAAATTAAGTAAATAATTAATTACTAATAATTTTTATTATTTATAAATCTGCCCTATCCTCCATGACAGACGCAGAGATTTTCAAGAAATGTTGAAGCATATTGGCTAAAAATTTAAGAACCTTTTAGTGAGAGCAAAAAGGATTTTGTAAACTATGGTGTATTTTATCTTTATTTCATCCATCTAAATTTCTATTTTTGTGTATGTTTTATAGAGTATATAATATTTATAGCACTATATATTTAATATATGGCTAAATAAATAAATGCACATATGTTGGGGGTGCACAATTTTTTTTTTACTGACATGGTTATGTGATCCATGTTTGAAGATTATTAACTTACTCTTCTTCGATGATAGTCTTTTCCTAGAGTCTCTTTCCTACCCTTCTATTAGCCTGCTTTATCCCAATATTTTTGGATTTACTTAAATTATTAATTTTTATTAATATGCCCCTTTTTCTAACCATTGTCTTTACTCACTGAGTTCATCAAGTCAGACAAAGTCTTTTCTCCTCTTTCCCCCACTGACTTCTTATTTTAAGTAACTTCCTTTGGCTATTTTCTTTTTCAAATTTTCCTTTGCTTTGCTTTTCCTTTCCTTCACTCCTCATTTCTCAACCCTTCCAATATATTTCTATATTTGATTTTCTGATCAAAATATATCTTAGCTTTTTTCTTTATACTCTCTGCATCCCTCACAGCTTCAGAAATATAAAATTTGGCCTCCTTTTTCTATCCCCCTCTTTTATTTCCTATGTAGACATTCTTCAATCCTCCCTATTTTCCACTGCTTCTCAATCTTAGAAATGTTGATTCAAGAAAGAAATAATTTCTGACAGAAGTAATGTCATGTGTTAAGAATCATTGAGTTGCAAGTTATGAGAACTTGTCTTCCACCAGTCTTCTCACTCAACTTTCACCATGATCCCTCTCCAATCTCAAGTCTGTATTAATTGTCACTGGTTCTACACCCTTCCTTTGGATGCAGACTGTCCTTGGAGACTTAAACATCACTTTTGTAGAAGTGAGATATCCTATCTACAACCCTTTATCAGAGAAAATAATGTCCTAATGGGCAAAACCCATTGTAAAATGAATTAGTAGGTTAATGTTAGTAAGGCCCTGCTTTTGCATTTTTTTCTCTCTTGGCTTAATGGAACTTGGAGCCATACACGTTGGAGGCACACATATTTTTCCCAAGGAAGTTTTCTTTAATCTCTATTTTCATTTCCTTCCTGGATCAATACCCCATACTTCATATTCCTTTTATTTCTGGCCTTTCTTTTCACTGCCTTTATCATATTCTTCTACAGTAACCCTCCCAGCCTCCCTCTTTATTGAAAGACTGGAGGAATTATTATTCCTTCACTATTCACCTGCACACTTAGTATGGACTAATATCCCAGTTCATTTTGTGATTTACCTCCTTTCTCCCTATTCATTAGACTTCCCATTTTGTAATTCCTTCCCAAAGGAGAGATTGCTTCATTCACATATGGTCAAGGGATTATTGTCCATATAATAGTCATTCATTATTTCCTTCTTTCACTCTTATTATCTAAATTCCCTTTCAGTTTTTAGTCTGTAGGCCCTTTCGATATCTTGTTAAGCCCTCTTTGTCCTCTCTTATTTCACAGATTAATTTCTCCTATAAAATGGACTATTCTTTGTAACTGATTATTTGTGTTCCTTGAGTGTTTGTTGCTTGAGGAGTTTGCAAGTTGAATCATCTTGCTCTTGTTTGTTTTTTATTCTGTATCTCAAATGGGAGGGTAGGTGATGGGTATGGTTAGAACCTTACTCTAATTAATATTGGTTCACAGAGGGAATAATATACACAAACAATTGAATATAGAAGTCTATCTTACAGGACAGGGAAGTAGGAGAGGAGGAGATTAAGTTTGGGGAGGGGAGACTGACAGAAGGGAAAGCACATTGGGGGAGGTGGTAGACAGAAGCAAAACACTGGTGAGGAGGGAAAGGGTAAACACACAGAGGACAAACAGGAGGAAAATTAGGATGCGGGACAGAATACACAGTATTCATAGCTGTGAATGTGAAGGGGATGAACTCTCCCACAAAATGGAAGTGGATAGCAGAGTGGATCAAAAACCAGAATCCTATGATATGTTGTTTACAAGAAACACACTTGAAGCAGAGAAACACACAAAGAGTAAAGGTAAGGGGCTAGAGCAGAATCTATTATGCTGTAGTTGAAGTAAAAAAAAAAGCAGGATTAGCAATCCTGATCTCCAAGTAAAAGCAAAAGCAGAACTAATTAAAAGAAGCAACATCAATACTAAACATATATGCACCAAGTGGTATAGCATCCAAATTCTTAAAGGAGAAGTTCAGTGAGTTAAGAAGCAATAGACAGCAAAACTGTACTACTGGGGGACCTCAACTTTCCTTTCTCAGAACTTAAAAAAGTTCAACCAAAAATAAACAAGAAAGTAAAGCAGTAAATAGAATATTAGAAAAGTTAGATACGGCATTCCTTTGGAGAAAACTGAATGGGAACAGAAAGAAATATACCTTTCTCATAGCAGCACATGGCACCTACATGAAAGTTGACCAGGTATTAAGGCATAAAACCTCCAAATCAAATGTAGAAAGGCAGAAATATTAAATATATTTTTTTCAGATCATAATCCAATAAAAATTACATTCAACAAAGGACACTAGAAAGATAGATTAAAAATTAATTGGAAACAAATCTAATCCTAAAGAATAAGAGGGTCAAAGAATAAATCATAGAAACAATCAATAATTTTATTAAAGAGAATTACAACAATGCAAAATACAACAAATGACAGAATGCAACACATACCTAAATTTATGGGATGCACCCAAAGCAGTATTTAGGGGGAAATTTATTTCTCTAAATTTTTACATCAACAAAATAGAAAAAGATCAGATCAATGAATCGGTCTACAACTAAAAAAAAAACTAGAAAAAGAACAAATTAAAAATCCCCAAGGGAGCACCAAATTGGAAATCCCAAAAATCAAAGGTGAGATTAATAAGATTGAAAATAAAAACAAAAAAATCTATTAAGCTAATAAATAAAGCTAGGAACTGGTTTTATGGGGGCAGGGGCAACCAAATAAGATAGATAATCCATTGGTTAATTTGATTGCAAAAAGAAAGAAAACCAAATAACTAGTATCAAAAATGAAAAGAGCGAATTCACTACCAATGAAGAAGAAATTAAAGCAATCATTAAGAAATACTTTGCCCAATTATATGGCAATAAATCTGATGATTTGAGGATATTGATGAATATTTATGAAAATATGAATTACCCAGATGAACAGATCAGGCAATAGCATCCTTAAATAACCCTATCTTAGAAAAAGAAATTGAACAAGCCATTAATGAATTCCCTAAGAAAAAATGCCTAGGGCCAGATAAGGTCACAAGTGAATTCTATCAAACATTTAAGATCGATTAATTCCAATGCTATTTAAACTATTTGGAAAAATAAGCCAAGAAGGAGTCACACTAAACTCCTTTTATGACACAAATATGGTGCTGATACCTAAACCAGGAAGAGCCCAAACAGAGAAAGAACATTATAGACCAATTTCCTGAATGAATATCTTTGCAAAAATTCTGAACAAAATCCTAGCAAGGCAATTGCAGTTATATATCATAAGGATTATATACCATGACCAGGTGTATACCAGGAGTTTATTTATACCAGGATTGTAGGGCACGTTCAATATTAGGAAAACAATCAGCATAATTGACCATATCAATAACAAAACAAACAAAAATCATGATTATCTCAATAGATGCTGAAAAGGCTTTTGACAAAATACAATACCCATGCTAATTAAAAACACTAGGAGCATAGGAATAAAGGGAGTGTTCCTTAAAATGAAAAGAAGTATCTGTCTAAAATCATCAGCAAGCATTATTTGTAATGGGAATAAGCTAGAAAGCATCTTAATAAGATCACAGGTGAAGCAAGGATGACCATTATCACCACATTATTCAATACAGTATTAGAAGTGTTAGCTATAGCAATGAGAAGAAAAAGAAATTGAAGAAATTAGACTAGGCAATGAGGAAACAAAAAAATTATCATTCTTCGCAAATGATATGATGGTATACTTAGAGAATCCTAGAGAATCAGCTAAAAAAAACTACTTGAAATAATTAACAACTTTAGTAAATTTGTAGGATAGAAGATAAACCTACATAAATCATCAGCATTTCTATATATGACCAACAAAACCCAGCAGCAAGAGATACAAAGAGAAATTCCATTTAAAATAACTGTAGAAAACAGAAAATATTTGGGAGCCTACCTGCCAAGACAAATCCATTAGCTATATGGACACAATTACAAAACCCTTCACCCAAATAAAGTCAGAGCTAAACAACTGGAAAAATGTAAATTGCTTATGGGCAGGCCAAACCAACATAGTAAAAATGACAAGTCTGCCTACACTAATTTACCTATTCCGTACCATTACCAATCAAACTACCAAAAAATCATTTGATAGATATAGAAAAAATAACAAAATTCATCTGGAAGAACAAAAAGTCAAGAATATCAGGGGAATTAATGAAAAAAAACATTACAAAGGCAGATGGCCTACTAATACCAGATTTCAAATTATATTATAAAGCAGTAATCATTAAAATGATCTGCTACTGGCTAAGAAACAGAGTGGTTTATCAGTGGAATAGATTAGACACAGTAGTCAGTGACCATAGTAACCTAATGTTTGATAAATGCAAAGACTCCCAGCCTTTGGGATAGGAATTCAGTAGTTGACAAAAATTTCTGGGAAAAGTGGAAAACGATAGGGCACAAACTAGGTAAAGACCAGTATCTCATACCATATACCAAGATAAGGTCAAAACGGGCATTATTTAGACATAAAAGGTGATACCATAAGCAAATTAGAAGAGCAAAGAAAAGGCTACCTGTCAGATCTATGGAGAAGAGAAGAAATCTTGACCAAAGAGGAGATAGAGAGCATTACAAAGTATAAAATATGTAATTTTTATTGTATTAAAATTTTTAAAAGCTGTTGTAAAAACAAAACCAGTGCAAGAAAGATTAGAAAGAAAGCAGAAAGCTGGGAAGCAATCTTTATGGCAAATGTTTCTGATAAAGGCCTCATTTCTCTAATATATAGGAAACTGAGTCAAATTTATTAGAATATGAGCCATTTGCCAATGAATAAATGGTCAAAGGACATAAACAGGCAGTTTTCAGATGAAGAAATCAAAGTTATCTATAGGCATATGAAGAAGTACTCTAAATCACTTTTGATTAGAACAATGCAAATTAAAGCAACTTTGAGGTACCACTTCACACCTATCAGATTGGCTAATATGGCGAAAGAGGAAAATGATAAATGCTGGAGAGCATGTAGGAAAATTGAGACACTAATACACTGTTGGTGGAGTTGTGAACTGATCCAACCATTATAGAGAGCAATTTGGAACTATGTCTAAAGGGCAACCATGTTGTCCATAACCTTTGATCCATCAATACCACTACTAGGTCTGTATCCCCAAAAAATCATTTTTTAAGGGAAAAATTACCTACATGTGCAAAAATATTTGTAGCAACCTTTTTTGTGGTGACAAAATATTGGAAATTGACGGGACGCCCATCAATTGAGGAATGGCTGAACAAGTTGTGGTATATGAATGTAATGGAATACTACAGTGCAATATGAAATGAACAGGCAGATTTCAGAAAAAGCTGGAAAGACTGGTATGAACTGATACCGAGTGAAATGAGCAGAACCAGGAAAACATTGTACAAAGTATCAGCAACACTGTGTTATGATCAACTATGAATGACTCAGCTCTTCTTAGCAACATAATGATCTAAGAAAAGTACAAAGGACTCACAAAGGAAAGTGTCATCCATAGCCAACATGGAACTGATGGACTCTGAATGCAGATCGAAGCATTCTTTTCTCACTTACTTTATTCTTTTTCATTTTGATTGGTTTCTTCTTTTACAACTGTGACTAATATGGAAATATGTTTTACATGATAGCACATGTATAACCTATATCAAATTGCCTACCATTTTTGGAAGGGTGAGGAGAGGAAGGTGCAACAACAATGTTGTTAGCAGCTACTGTGGAATTGAAAGACCAACAATAAGACCAACAACAAGAGCACACAGGAGAGCTGCTAGCACAGATTCATTGATCTGTTTTTCTAATGAAAGAAATTTTAAGAGGTTAACAATCTCGCTTTAATTAAACATACATATATTCACTTAGTTCAGGGGGAAAAAGTCAGCACCCTGAAGTTCAAGGAAGACACAAATAGAAATTACAAGCGGAAATTATATAAACAGAACAAATAACACACAGAAATCAACAGACAGGCCTCTAGCTGTCTGACCAGGATATTACATACAGTTAACAGAGAAAGAGAGGCACTAACCCCTGGATTTTTAAAGCTGGAGGGGCTCCTATGGCTACCCAGATTATCATCTGGCCAAATCACCAACACTCTTCCAATGACTGTAGCCCCAAAAGCAAAAAGCCAACCTCAGAGCTCATATACCCTGTTCAGGGCCCTGAGGACTCAGTGTGTACTTAGCAAAAAAGGGTGTGGGAAAGATCTTTAATCACTAGCAACATATATACATTGTTTCCAATCAATGACTCTTGATTCAAACAAAGACAAGAGGATTGCCTCCTTGCTGAGAAGCACTCCAAGACAACAAAAGGTCCCACTTTATCTGCTTAATTTGTAGACAAGACTCATTAAAGGCACTTGATTGCCTTAGCATTCCAAAAGAGAAAACAGTAAAAAAAAAAAAATCCCATCCTGCTTAACCTTACAGAAGGAAGGGAAAAAAAAATGGAGCTCGAAACCTTGCAAAAATGAATGCTCAAAATTATCTTGACATGCAATTGGGAAAAAAATAAAATGCTATTATTATTTTTTAAATCAGCTCATGATCTGAAATTCACTTGGATTTGCACCAGCTGAGCACTCCACTGGCTGAGTGGCTTGTCTTCCATCACATATCCTCCTGTCCTTTCCATTCAATCTGTAAGAATCCTTATGCTTGCAGTCCAAGTAGAAAGTGAAATCATCTGAGCCTTCTGCACCAAGTTTCAAGAACCAGCTCAGAAATGGTGGCCAATGTATGAGAGATGTGGTCAAAGAACACCCGGGAGAGGTGGAGGGTGTAGAGTTTTTCTGCAAAGTAGGAAAACAAGAATATTTTAAAGTTGTGATGTAGTAAGCAAATATTGCTTTAGCTGAGCAATATAAAACTGAATTTACCATCTTTACCTCAAGTCTTCCCCTTTTCTCAATTTCCCAGTTCCTGTTCAGGGCACCACCATGTTCTTTTTCCATTCATTTTGTTTTTCATTTATGGAATAAAACAAGCATTTCTATAACATAGTACAATAAAAAAAAGATGATTGCACATGAGACCTCAAATCTATTATGTATGTACAACTTGCTATTCTTTTTAAATATCTAAAATAGCTAGCATGTAAATTACAAAAAAGAATTACTCCACAAGCCCTGAATATCCTCCAACACTGAGGACAAATGATCCTTTTTGTAGAAAGTAGAAGTGAAAGCTCTCTTTACTACCTTTCCTTGCAAGTTTAAGGTGTCTAAGGGGAGATCTACTCCTTTAAAATATAACCCTATATTTGGTATGTCCTGTGATGGGTGTATAGAGGTGAAGATTGTCTCCAAACCTCAAAAACTGTACCAGTTTAATCATTTTTCAGGTCCAAGGATGCTTATACTTATTCACAGACAGCCACTCTTTCACTTTCCTCAGTTACCTATAAGCTACTGATAGCTATTGTTCATGAATAATGAGACATACAAAGAAATGGCAGGGAGAGCCAAGCTTATCACTGTTTTGGTCCTTTTCACAAGACATTAAGTAAGTGCTTGGACTAAAATGTTCCACTGGCCATGACAGAACACAGGGCTTCCAGACAATTTTCTGATGAAATCTTCCATCATTGAGCGTATTTGTTCTTTGATGACACCCTGGCTGTCCTTACTTGCAAATGGAGGTAGACTTGTTCCCGTAGCAGTCTGGGAAAGTCATAGGGACATAACTTAAGTTTTGAATCTTTTCCCTGGTTCCTGAAGCACACTTCTCTTTGGAGAATTCAACAAGTGACAGAGAACATCTTGGAACACCCTAATAGCTTCTCCACAAGAATATTAAACCGATAGTTATTTTTAGGAAAATTTAAGCCACATGTTCCTGGTTCACTTACAATTAACTAATCATTTGTAAGAGTCATTTGATGTCCAAAATGCCTTGTAAGGTTTTTTTTTAATAAGCCTTGTTGCTTTGAAGCAGAATGATCTGTTTTTACCAAAAATAAATAGAATTTAAGGGCACATTTACATTAACCAAAAGGGGGGGGGCAGAAGGACAATGTTCAATAGCCTAATGAATAGCTAATAGCTATTCATTAGCTGCCACATTTAAAGTTCTGCCATTGTCACTCTGAATGGAAACAATATGTACCCTTCAGACTTGCCTGTCCTGGCAATATGTATGTTAGGATCCAACCTCAAAATGCCCCAGTTTCATCTACTTATTTATGACCTAGGAACCAGGATGTGGAGAAAAGTTTAATTCTCAATGTGGTTAAGTCTGAGGCTGCTCTGGACAGAGCTCAACACGTGGCTTCCCTGTTGTGCTCAACCCCTTTCTGGAGCCAGGAAAGCAAGCCCAAAGGCTCAGAAGACAAGGATAAATGTAAAATTGTCTCCATAGTCAACAAAGCCAAAATCTAACATAAATCTTTACCTAGAATCCTAGATTTAGAGCTGGAAGGGACCTTAATCTAAAAGATAAAAAGTAACAATACTAATTGGAATTTTGTAGCACTTTAAGTTTTGCAAAACAATTTATATGTTAAATCTCTTATTTTCACAACAGCCCTGTAGGGTCAGTGTTATTATTCCCTATTTCACTCACATTTGGATTTTTCCAGAGCTTTAGAGGCTAAGGCCCAGATGAGCTCCAGCCTCTCACTTCTTCAGCTTGCCCACTTTGAACTACAACCTCCTGCCTCCTAGCTGGATTCCACATGCTGCTGCCTGATGAGCCTTCCCTGGACTCATAAGACCATCACTATCCACCATGAGGTTGGATCACAAAGAAGGGTCTTGAACAATTTAATTAACAGCCTCCTTCAACAAATCTCTCTCCAACCACTGATATTCTGCTAGGATGCCTTCCTCAATAGTTAGAATACTCTCATTACTCATAATCTTCCTACCCCAGGGATTTTAAATCCCTATATGCTAATGTGTACAAACCCTATTCCCCATTCCTAATTGCCTTTACCCTAACCCCCATGTCCTTTAACCCGAAACTGACCTTCTACAGATCTGCGCACCCCTTCCATTGTGCTCTCTGAAATGCCTGCTCCATAATTAACAAACTTCCTTCCATTCTAAAACTTTTCCCTTCCAAGTCCTTTTATCTTTGACACTTACTGTGACTTGACTCCTTCTTGATGATAGTATATCAATGTTCACCCTTTCCAGTACTTTTACTCCTACCCAAGTGACTATGGTTCAGGAGTAAGGATATTCCTTCATTTCCCCATTACTATTTATAGACTCTTCTTCTACCGCCCTTGCTCAGCTACCTCTTGTCCTTTGATCCTCACAGTATGCAAATTTATCACTTAATCCAGATCCTGGTAGCTGATATCTATTGACTCCTGGGACATTCTCCATTCCTCCTCAATGAGTTCACTGTCACTCTCATCAGTCCCCCATGCCAGGTAACTCTAATATACATACTGATACTTCCTCAATAACTTCAACTTGCCAGTTCATCAATCTTTTAATCTATTTAGTTCCCATGACTTATTTTTCTACTCCACTTCAGCTGAACATAGAAATGGTCATATCCTTGACCTTGCCATGACCCACAAGTATTCCATGTCCATTTTCATGAATTCTGAAACTCCTTTATCTGATCATAATCTTTTAACATCCTGTTTTTCCTCCATGTTTTATTACCCCTAATCCAATAGAGGTTCATCTTCATCGAGACATCCATTTCTTCCAGCCCTAAATTCTTTCTGGTCATCATTTCTGCACTGGAAAAAAATCCCTTCCCTCTCTATCTGAACTCCTTGGTGAATTAGGTTAATGCTACACTATCCTCTACACTCAACTCCCTTGTCCGTTCGTCATATCACTGATCAGACATTGCCAAACCCTATAGTACTCTACTATTTTATATTACTAAATGGAGCTGGAGAAAATTATGAAACTGTGCTGATTGGATATACTACAAATTGATGGTACTTAATTTCAACTGGGCCCTCATTTCAGTAAGGCAATCCTTTTATACCTCCATAAAATTCACTATACCCACTCACCTCAACAGTTATTCCAAACCTTTTCATCCTCCTCCTTATAGCACCCTCTCAGCACCCTGACTTTTTCATAATTCCCCAAAATATTGAGGCCATTTACTGTTGTATTCTCTCTTCTCTCCTCATCCTTATCTCACATCATTCAAACATCTTTCACTCTATTTTCCTTCATCCAAATCTCACATGAAAATGTGGCTCTTCTCATTGACAAAGAGCACCTAGGATGCCATCCCCTTCCATATTCTTCAGTAGATCACTCACATTACCATCCTACTTTCTCATTAATCTTTATTTTCTCCCTCTCTACTGGCTACTTCCCACAATCTACAAATATGTTCATGTCTCCCTCCATCCTTAAAAACCCCTCACTTGATTAAACTTTCCCCACCAGCAATTTATATAAATGTAATATGTGTAAGTGTATCTTTTGCTTTTTAGCTAAACATATTGAGAAGTACTTACCCTCAATGCCTCCTCTTCCTCACTTCTTTTTTTTTTAAAGACTGATTTTATTTTTTTTCAGAGGAGGAAGGCAGGGCAATTGGAGTTAAGTGACTTGCCCAAGGTCACACAGCTAGTAATTGTGTCAAGTGTCTGAGGCCGCATTTGAACTCGGGTCCTCCTGACTCCAGGGCCAGTGCTCTACTCACTGCGCCACCTAGCTGCCCCTCTTCCTCACTTCTTAACTCGTTTCCAAAACTCTTGCAATCCTTTGACTTCTCATCATTCAACTGAAACTTCTCTCCAAAGTTACCAATGATCTCTCAGTTGCTAGAATTAATGGTCTTTTCTCAATTCTCATCCTTCTGGATGAGACTCTATAGGTTGTGACATAATAACTCATTCCTCTTGAATACCTTTTTCGTCTCTAGAGGAAAACTCTCTCCTGATTCTATCTATGTTATGGCTCTTCCTCAGTCTCTTTTGCTGTTTCTTTGTCCACATTATGCCCACTAACTGCCAGTTTCATCAGGCTTCTGTCTAGAGCCCTCTTCTCTTTTTCTTCTATCCCATGGATTCTTAATCTATAATCCATTAACTTTTTTGTTTGTTTTGTTTTTAATATTGTGATAACTGTATTTTAATATAATTGGTTTTCCTTTTTAATCCTATATATTTTATTTTATTCATTTAAAAACATTAACTAGAAAGGGGTTATAGGTCTCACCCAGCTGTTAAAAAGACAAAGGTAAGAGGTCCATGATACAAAGATACAAAACAAGGTTAATAATCCTTGTGAATATCATCTCCCTTGGTTATTTCATCAGCTCCCATAAGTGCCACTATCATGTATATTCCTATGGTTCTTAGATGTACTTATCTAGCTCTAATCTCTTTCATGAATTTGAGTCCTAAATGGGGGGAAAGGGAAAGTATTAAACATTTATATGGTACATACTATGTGTTAGGCACTTTTACAAATATCATCTCATGAGGTCATCACAAAAACCCTGTGAAAATGTACTAATATTATTATTTTCACTTTACAGTTGAGGAAACTGATGCAGAGGTTAAGTGACTTGCCTAAGGTTACACAGCTAGTAAGTTTCTGAGACTAGATTTGAATTCATGTCTTCTTGACTCCAAGTCCATCATTCTATCTACTGTGCCACCTACTGCCTCAAATTCTCCAATTGCTTTTTGGATATTTTGAATTGGATGTCCTATAGGGATCTCAAACTCAATGCATCCAAAAATAGAACTTATCTCCCCTCAAACCTTTCTATCTCATCTTTGCTATTACTGTAAAAGTCACCAAAATCCTCCAGTCATCTAGCTCCCTAAATTTGGTGTATCTTTGACAGCTCATTCTCACTCACCTTGTATATCCAATATGTTAGCAAATCTTGTCGTCTCTACCTTCACAATATCTTTCATATATACATACATACATACATATATATATATATATATATATATATATATATATATATATCCATACAAAGCCTTAACCAAAGCTCAGAAACTTATTACTTTCATGTGGAATATTTAAATAGCCTTTGAATAGGTCTCCTTTGTCTCAAGTCTCTCCTTACTCTTCAACCCCTTCTCTGTTCAGCTGCCAAAGTGATTTTCTAACAGTACAGTTATGACTATGTCAACTCCTACTCAACAAATTCCACTGGCTCCCTGCTATCTACAGAATTGAATATAAAATTCTCCTTTTGTCATTTAAAGCCCTCCCACCCTTATCCATTCCTACCTTTCCAGTGAACTTACATTAACTCCTGTCTATAAACTCTACAATTCAGCTACACAGACCTACTTGCTATTCTTCTATTGTCCACACAGAATGCTCAATCTCTGGACCCTGATTCTCTGCACTAGCTGTCTTCCATACTTGGAATGCTATTCCTCCTTATCTATGACGCCTAATTTCTCAAGCTTCCTTTAAGATTCAGCTTAAATCCCATTTTCTGCGGAAAGTTTTTCCTGTGTTGACTCATCTCCCCCATCCCATAATAGTACCTTCTCTCTGAGATTACCCTCCATTGACACCAAAACTTGTATGTTACATAGTTATTTACATGCTGCTTTTCTAGTTAGAATATGAGCTCATTGAGAGAAGGTACCATATTTTTTTCTTTCTTTTGTATCCCCAGCACTTAGCAAAGACTGTGGTACATTTTGTTGTTGTTGGGTCATTTCAATCATATTTGATTCTCTGTAACTCCATTTGGAGTTTTCTTGGCAAAGATACCAGAGTGGCTTGCCATGTCCTTCTCCAGCTCATTTTACAGGTGAATAAATGAGGCAAAGTAACTTGATTAGGATCACGCAGCTACTAAGTGTCTGAGGTTAGATTTGAAATCTGGTCCTTTTGACTCCAGGGCTCGTGCTATATCCATTGTGCCAGCAAATATTTGTTGGCTCACTGATATTACTAATAAAGAAACTGAGATTGAGTGAGGTTAAGTGACTTATCTAGGGTCACACAGCTAGTAAGTGTCTGACACAAAACTTAAACTCTGATCTTCCTCACTGCAATTCCAGCAATCTATCCACTATGTCACATAGTCCTACCTCCTCTTACAGATAGCAGAGTTAAAAAGTTCGCAATTGTGAACTTGACAGTTTATTTTAACCCCCAGTCAGAAGTCCCTCAAATCATCTAAAAATTAATATTCTCTCTGTGCTTTAGTAACCAAATTTCAAATAGATTAGCCAGTTGACAGGACCTAGGTCTTAAGGCAGCTGGGTGACATAATGGATAGAGTTCTAGGACTGGAATCAGGACGACTTGAGTTCAAATCCAGCCTCAGATACTTAGTATATATATGACCAGGGGCAAGTCATTTAGCCTCAGTTTCCTCAATTATAAAATGTAGATAATGATAACATCTACCTCCAAGGGCTGTTGTGAGGATCAAATGAGTTAACATTTGTAAAGCGTTTAATAAATGTTTATTCCTTTCCTTCTTAACAGATACATGAACAGAAAAGTTACAGGATAGTGGAATCATGTCCATTTTTCACATGAGGTGATTTTAGATTTAAATTGGGGTTATTCCAAACTGTAAAAATTTTCCAAATTAAGTAATTTCAAAAGAATATGTAAAAGTTAAGCTATTTATTTTTAAAAAAAAATACTTCCATGCATGCAAAAAAGTAGTCCCAATTCGTTAAAGATTTTAAAAATCCAAATTATCTTGCTAGATTATGTTTCTACAGGATTACTTCCCCTATGCCTTATTGTTTCATAGAAGTAGACAGCAGATGAGGAGTCAGAATATTTCTGATCTTTGGGCCACCATGGCAAATGCAAAGTCAGTAATGCTTTACCCAAATAGGTCAATTCTCTATTCTTTTTTTTCTGTGTCATTTTTTTATTTTAATTTTTTTATTATTTAATACATTTAGTTTTCAGCATTGATTTTCACAGGAGTTTGAATTACAAATTTCCCCCCATTTCTACCCTCCCACCCACTCCAAGATGGCATATATTCTGGTTGTCTATTCCCCAATCAGCCCTCCCTTCTGTCACCCCACTCCCCTCCCATCCCCTTTACCCTTTCTTTCTTGTAGGGCAAGATAAATTTCTATGCTCCATTGCCTGTGTATCTTATTTTCTAGTTGCTGTAGTAGGAAGGCTGAATTTATGATCTCAAATATAATCATGTATATGTTTGAATGGTCCGAAATCGCAAGGTATGAGAGATTCTCTAAGGAGAAAACAACAAGAAATTTATTTAGGCCCCACCG
>CM053627.1:143679976-143709227 GCA_028646595.1 Phalanger gymnotis | reverse complement strand
AACACCTTAAAAAATAGACTAACTCAAATGGAAAGAGAGGGAACCATAGAGTTTGGGTTCTACAGGCTTAATTCCAGTGACCACTTATTAAAGACTTATAGGTGTGGTTGAAACAAACAAGCTACCTGAAAAAGCTAGTGAAGTAGTTAATCCTCTCCCCATTGCCCTAAAGATAACATGGATTTACTTCCAAATTTCTCTATGTCTTTAAGCTATTCATAATTCCTGATTTAAATATAAAACTCCCATCAGTCACATTTATTATATCACCTGTGTTTATTCTTAATGGGGATGCCGCAACTGAAGGGATCAGTTAGTGGCTGACTTTTGGTAGAGAGAAGACAGGTCTCACCCTTCTGTCTAAAATAGGTGTGTTTGCTTGCTTGTTTCTTATTGTGGCTTGGGAGTTCTGGAATACAATCATGAGTTTGATAATTTGGGGTATTAATAACTTTTGATAAATTCCTCAAAAGCGGAATTTTTAACGGATCCAGGGTTTTTCTTCTGCCCCTCAAGTTAAAAACAAAATGAAAACCAGGTAGCCATGGTGGTCTAGTGTGCAGGATAGGTAACTATGATTCATTTGTGTTTCCATTCTTCCATTGAGCATATCCAGTAGGGACAGAGTGATGACTGAAGAATAGCTCTTCCTAGTGGGAAGAGGAAGACATTGTCTGGAAAGAGTGTCCACACCCCAAAATTTCAAAAGTAAGGACCAAAGAAAAGAGCAAGTACTTCTCCCCTTTCCATTTTTCTTTACAACTTAAACCTCCAAACCTTTCCAGGCAGTGACACCTGCTGATTACAGTAGGGAGTTTCTGGGTTTCAGAAGATCATCTGTTTCAACTTAAATTCTTAGAGTTGCCTGAGGTTAAGCAAGTTGCACAGGGTGATTCAGCCAGAGTATTTCAGAGCCAGGTCATTCTGATTAGCCTCTAAGTTCCTTTCCAGCTATAAATCTTTGATCCTATGACATTGAGACTAACACCTCATTCACTACATCAGAGGTATCAAGCATATACCTGAAGGTTTCATGCAGCCGATAACACTCCTGAGTATGACCCAAAACAGATTAAAATGGAATTGAGAGATATTTTTAAAAATAAATTTAAAATATAATAAAATTTGGATAATGTTAATATGTGATTTTCTAAGTCAATGTGCACCCACAGGGATCTTTATGTAGGGTTTAGTGGTGCCTGTTTCTATTTGAATTTGACACCCCTGGACTATACCATGCTTCCTCTCGGTATAAAGGCAAATTAATGCATTTGTTATTCTTACAAGTTTGTGCATAACTATGTTTTACATTATTTAAATCTACATTTTGCTTCCAAGGACTTCATGTGAACTGAGCCACTGATTGGCAGATGTCATTAATAGTTCTTTTGGGGTGAGAGCAGAAACTAACAACGGAAGTAGAAAGCCACTCACACAGATGCTGGCTTCAACTCTGTTGTCACCCCAGCACCCACTGTCTGCTTCTCTACCTTGGTGTCTGCTTGTTTCAGGATCCTCTACAGACATACTACATCATGGCATATTGTAAGCCATGTGGAATGCATTTTCCTACCAAGTTCTATGATTGAGGGCAGATGCTACATGTCCCTGACTTTGCCTTGAGTCTTTGTAGAGTTGAAAGGGACATGTAATAGTGCACTTTGCACCATTTGAAAATGAGCACGTTAAATAGATCTATGCAAATAAGCACTTTTTTCTTTCTAATGTCTGAGATATTTATTCTCACAAAATTAATTAAAATTTATGTGAGACAATTCCAAATTCCAGGTAAGATGTTAATTTACAAACTAGCAAAACATAACATATATGAAATACATATGTTATTTCTTGGCGATTTATCAAAGCATCTTATGACTTAGTAAAAGGTACTATAAGCATGCATAACTTTATCTACTTAACAATAATTAGTTTAAGTAAAATGTAATTATGTCTTATTCCCCAAAGGGTAAGTTGGTACTTTAATTTTTGAAAATATGCAATTATCATAATTCTAGTATTTATGTAACACTAGAAATCTTGCCCTTGTTAACAGTTTGTAATTACTTATCTATTAACCTGAAAAGAATATGGGAATTTATGACAACTTCCTCTATAGCAAATTTTTTTTCTAGTTTCACATGAATCCATTATGAAAGTACTGAGCTGCCATTCCTGTTTTTCAAACTAAATCAGACTGGATTTCGAGTGATTTGGTCCAAAGGAGGATCATGATTTAAGTGAAGGGAAGGTCAACATTCTCTTCAGGCAGAATCTGTACAAATGACTAATTTGTATGGCCTCAAACCCATTTAGTTTCTCCAAATCACCAAGGTTGCAAAATCCAAATCTGAAAACACCTCCTACTTGGTAGGGATTTGGCATGCACTTGTTTTTGCTGATATACAGTAGCATCTTAACTTGGCATTTGTAAACTTAAAAAGATATATATAATTTGACAAATTGTATTTAAATATAATTGATTTCCATTTATATTTTATTTTAAACATTTAAAAACTCTATTTTTAGGAGTCTATTAGCTTCACCGGATTGTCCCAAGATTCCATGACATTGAAAAAAAAGGTTAAGAACTCCCAATATACAGGAAACTCTTAAATGAAGAAACTCTCTAAACCCATACAAGTTGATTCCTTCTCTGAACCTTACAGTCTTCAAAAGTTTCCTAGAACGATGACAGAATAAATATTTGTGCAGGATCTCACATAGTGTCTGTCAGAGGTAGGAGTTGAATCTAGATCTTCTCAGCTCAAGAGGCCAGCAGTCTCTCTGCCACAATATATTGTCTCTCTTCATTAGTATTATGGAAAATTGAGCGGGCTTAATGTTTCAGGCCAGAGTTCTGCTCCTGCATAGATGTGGCCAAAGAAATCAGAAGCAATGACATATAGTGGAAATACCCTTGGATTAAGAATGAAGTCACCAGAGTTCTAGTCCTAGATTTACTTACCTATGTGATATGAGATAAGTCATCTAATCACTCATTTTCCAAGTATACAAATTGAGGATCATATCACTTGTATCATACTTATGGACAGGTGACAGTCCTAAATGACTTTGATGGATTAGTATTAGTAGAATGTATTCATTATATTTCTCATTTTTAAAACTACACGTATTTCAATACTGCAAAAGATGTGCACTCTTGTTAATGTGACGATTCCCTCCAATAGGGAAGAGGCAAAGAAATGTGCATAATTTAGCGACTGTGTTTCTAAAATCATAATTTCTGTCACTAAAGTCCTCTTCTGGTTCTACATCTCAACATGGAGGGAACCCTGGGTTTCTGAAGATTTATGCCAGTGGAGAACAAGCATTGGCAGGTCCTATGAGGCTGAAAGGGTTTTGAGTATATAATGCACTTTTCATCACTGATCATGAAGGATAAGCCAAGAAGCTTCTAGAATTAATGAAAAACTCCAATCACCAGATTGGATACAAGGTGATAAAGTTGATGGACATATAAGTACTCCAAGACTTTCTGCCAAGTCGTAGAATGGTTGTAATCTATGTAGATCAGAGTTTCTTAACCAAGGGTCCTTAAACTTGGTTTTTAAAATGTTTTGATCCATGTATTTCAATACAGTTGGTTTCCTCTATAATCTCAAGTATTTTATGCCTTCAGGAAAATCATTCAGAAAAGGGTTTCATAGTTTTCACCAGACTACTGAAACGGTATCATGAAACACAAAAATTTAAAAACTATGGCTTCAATGGAGGAAATGCCCCCTGTGATGAACTGAAATGATGAAAGCACTGATTCAATTCAGTCAATCAGTCAACAAGTATTTCGCAAGTGCTAGAGAATCACTATTAAGTAACTGATGAGTAAAAGACACTTGCGCTAGGGGATGCAAATATGAAGATGAAAAATTGCACAAAACTAGTTTCAAGAAGAGATTCCAGCCATCTTGGGGAGGTAGGAGGGGGGAAGAAAACCTGGAACTCAAAATCACGTGGAACTGAGTGTTGTAAACTAAAAAAAAAAAAAGAAAAAAGTCTTAATTAAAATAAAAAAAATTAAAAAATTTAAAAAGAAGTTTACAATCAGGTGGGAGAAGGAAAGGAGAGAGAAAAGATGTAAATGTGATGCAGTTTAGCACTGAAGAGGAAAGAAAGAATGGCATGAGAGATTTGAAGATGGAAGGATTACTTCTAGCTCTTGGGGGTGGGGGCAGGGGCAGATAATGGAAGACTTTATAACATCAATAACACCTAAAATAAGCCTAGGAAGAAATGTGTTTCAGTGAAATGGAGCAAAGAGAGTGTACCAGATCTAGGGAATAAATTATATAGATGCGCAGAGATAGGAGAGAGGAGGATAAGATGGAGAAAAGGCAAGTAGCCCAAACTGTCTGGATTACAGATGGCACAAAGGCAACTAAGTGGCACAGTGGATGGAGTGCTAGACTTGGAGTCAAGAAACCTTCATTCAAATCCTGCCTAAGACAGTGACTACTTGTGAGCTTCTGAGTAAGTTTCTTTAAGCCTCAGTTTCTTCATTTGTAAGATGGGGATATAATAATGCCTGCTTCACAGGGTAGTTGTGAGAATCAAATGAGAATAATATATTCAAAATGCTTTGCAAACCTTAAAGCATTACTAGTTATAATTATTAAGAGGAGGCAGCTAGGTGGCTCAGTGGATAAAACACTGGGCCTGGACTCAGGAAGACCTGAATTCAAATCCAGTCTCAGAGACTAGCTATGTAACCCTGGGCAAGTCACTTAACCTCTATTTACCTTAATCTACTGGAGAAAGAAATAGTGAATCATTCCAGTATCTTTGTCAAGAAAACCCCATACAGGGTCATGAAGAGTCGGCCTGAAGGACTGAGCAATAAATGATTAAGAAGAGGAGTAGCGTCAGAAAAAGCTGAAAATGTAGGGTCTAGTCAGAGAGTGGAACACTTTAAATACCAGGATAAGATGTTTCTATTTCCTCATTTCTCTCTAGGCCCCACTCTGGACTTTCTCTATGATGTCCCAGATACCTCTTCATCCTGGAAGCTCACTTACACCCTAGAATTCACACACTGGAAGGACCCTCTGCCCCTGCACCCTCGCTCTCTTATTGCCTGACTCCTCTCAGAATTAACCATTTAAGGGTGGTGCTCAGGTCAGTTTTGTCTCATTCCTCTCTGCCCAGACTTTCTCTACCATCCTTCAGCTTCTTTCTAAGTGTTGTATTTTCCTGAGCTTTTATAGACTAAAGACTAACTTTCTGCTTGTATTTGTATTCCCAGCACCTAATTCAGTGCCTCGCAAATAGTAAGCACTTAATGAATGCTTGTGCTCTTATAAAAAAAATTTATCTTCATTGTGCAGTGGAAATTTACTAATGGTTTCTGAGTAAGAGATTGTACTTTGAACAGACATATTTATTAAGATTAATTAGGTGACAGGATGAAAGATGGTTGGACAGGAACATGACTGACATTCAAACTTTGCATAATCTAGCAATAAATTACTTTTGCATCTAGCCTCATCTCCTCCTATAACCCTTTATGCACTCCATATTCCAGCTAAAATGGACTAAAACTGACCCCTGGACATGTCCTCAAACTCCATGGCTTTGCTCATGCTATTTCCTATATTTCCTATGTTGGAAAATTTTCTTTCATTCCCTCTGCTTGTGGAATTCCTACCTCTATTTTCATACTCAACTCAAATGCCACCTCCTCCATGAAGGTTCCTCAAGCTACCCCAGGCAATGCCCTGGGACCTCACATCATCCTAGGCTTGTATCTCCCTTATGCATTTACCATGTAGTCTATATTGTATTGTAATCATTGGTTTATGTTATATCCCTCTACTAGCCTGTAAGCTCCCCAAGAGCAAGAACAGTTTCTTATCTAAACTTTTATCTCCCCCAGTATCTGTAGATGCTTAATAAATGTTTCCTGAATTGAATTAATTTAAATTGGAAACTGGGAGGCTGGTACAATCCAGGCAAGAAGTAATGAGGTAAAACTCTAGCAGCGTGATAGTGGGAATGGAAAGGATGGAACGCATAGCAGAAAGACTACAAGGGACATTATTTAACATGTATCAATTGTATATGAGCTAAATGCTTATTCAAATCAAATATTATATATTACATACATTTACTTATCTATTATATATTATTTTATAATTAAGCCCATTCCCCTGACATCTAATAATAAAGGATTCTTCTGAATAAAACCTAGAATAACTGCCTCAAGGCTTTGAAGACAAGTCTAACCTTGCCAATGCCACTAGAATTTTCACAATGGCTAATTAAGCAGGACTCAATAATGTCATTTTTAAAGTCACTTCCAGAATTACCTTTTTATTTGTATGTAAAACAAGTGTAAAATAAGACCAAAAACCTATTTTACCTTTTAAAATCTCCATGAGGTTTTTGAAAGAAAACTATGCTTTGAAATGATGGTGGCACTTTTTGTAGCAGATCAGGAGAGCATGTGTGCATATTTCCCATGTGTTATGTCCAAAGTCTATGTGGTTTGAGTCAACAGCTGGAAATGAAATATATTTGAAAAGTTGCCCCAGTGACTTTTTTTTCTTTTTTCTCACGAACCCAAAAACTTTAGAATAAGTAGTGGCTTAATATACCCTTAAACTGAGCAGAAATGAAAGTCAAGTGTTCTGTGCACTAGTTTATTTAGGCATTTTGCTCCATACCATCTTCTCTATCTTATTGGGAACAATGAAAAATATAGGCATACAGATGAGGCAGAGATTCTTCAAATATTAACTTGAGAGTACGTAACTACTGATGATTAGGGCCAAATTGCCTCCTTTTAGTGACCAAGCAAATAAAGATTCCAGGGGGGATTCCAGGGAGATAAAAGTTTAGATAGGAAACTCTTCTTGCTCTTGGGGAGCTTATAGGCTAGTAGACGGATATAACATAAACCAATGATTACAATACAACATAGACTACATGGTGTGTTGGTAAGCAAAATGGGCTCTTAGCACTCAGTTCAACTAAGTGCCCTTGAAGAGTTTGGCCTTTGTTTCCTTGATTAGATTTGGGTGTCCTTGGTGCCTCCTTGCCCCAGGGGAGGGCCTAGTTTACACATGAGTTTGAGTGACATGTCTGGGACAGCAGAGGCTTTTAGACTGTGGGTTTAAGTTGCCTCTTTGTGATGATTCTAGGTCACGTGGATGAGTTGCATGTGTGACTCACCCCTGACCCTGAAAACAGATGTAAAACCAGGAGTTGGCTTTCTCTTCTTTGGAGCTCTTACCCACAGCAGCCGTGGAGCAAGTGACTCTGGGCCAACCCCCGTTATGAGCTCCCGGGCTGAACCTAGATCTTGGTAACTATGAATCAGTATTTGGTCTCTCTGTCGATGTTTGTAATTTGTTTAGGGCTCTCACCTGCAGTGGTACTGATGTGGAGACTCTGGGCAGCTGTAGCTAAGATCCCTCCAGCTTGTAACCTGGATGCTGAGACTTTGTTAAACTCTGGTAACTATGTATTGGGATTTGAATCAGACAAGATCTGTCTGTCGATGTTTGTACTTTGTATTTACTCTGAAGTTCAAGGTGCTGGCTTTTTCCCCTGAACTAAGTGAATGATATTTGTATGCTGAATTAAAATAAGCTTGTCAACCCCTTAACGTTGCTTTCCTTACTAAAGCAGATCAAAAGAACCTGTGCTTTTGCAGTGTGCTGGTAGCGTTCTTGTTGTTGGGCTTGTGTTGGTCTTTCACCCCCACAACAGCTGCTAGCTGGATTGTTGAAACACATGGTAAATGCATAAGGGGGATATGGAGAAGCATCAAGCGTAGTCCTCACCTTAGGAAGGTCATAGTCTGGTGGAAGAGATATTTAACAAATAACTTCAATAAAAGGGCTCAGTGAATTAAGTGACATTTGAGTGGTATAAATAATAAATTCCATAGCTCAGAGAAAGAGAGGATCAGCTCTGGCTAGGGTGATCAGGAATTTAAATTAATTCAACAAACACTTATAAAGTACCAATTTTATCTAGCTTTCTGATGATGGGCAAATCAAGGACCCTCTTCAACTTCAGACAAATTTCTAAGATTTACATACTAAATTATATAGGTAGACTTTCCTACACCTATGAATGACAAATCTTTGATAAACTGATATATTGAACTATACTATACTATATAGAAATTACTCTTTGAGGGATATGGAATTTGAGGAGCCCTGAAGAATGGTAAATATTTTGATAGATAGTGTGTATTGGGGGGGGGGGGGCAAGATAGAAAGGGAAAGTGAAAAAAAAAATCATGAGCCAAGGAATACAAGTTTGAGATGTAGAAGTGGACCACAATATAAAGTATAAATACACTTTAGACCAAGATCCTCACCTATAGCCAAAGACATCTCACAGATTTTCCTGAAAAAAATTTGTGGGTTCTAAGGCCCTTTGTTCTCTTCATACTACATATCTATTCTTTTCTCCTTTCATATTCTGCCTAGCCACTCTGATATCCTTTCATTTTTCAGCAGAAATGGAAATCATTTACCCTAGCATAGAGATTCTTAAAGTGTGGTCTGCACATCCCAGGGTTTCTGAGACCCTTTCAGGGGGCTATGAAATCAAAACTATTTTCATAATGATACTAAGATTTATTTGCCCATTAAACACTCTTACCTTTTCCAACTACATATCTGTGTGAGGCTGAATTTTCTTCATACACTTTAGTCAAAACAACATATTGCAACAGATTGGATACAGAAATAGATAGGAGAATCCAGCTGTCTTTTATTAAGACAGACATTAAAGAGATTCACGAAAATATATAAAACAATGCCTTTCTTATCACTAATTTATTTTTGTTTTGGAAAATGTAGTAATTTTTTCATAAGCTTTGTTATTTGTATTAATTTGCATTGGCTTTATTATTTTAAATAAATTAATATATAAAATATCTTAAAATCTATTAGGTTTAATTTCTAATACATTAAATACTGAGAGATCTAAGCTACATGTATAAAAGGTTTTTTTTTAACTTAAAGAGTGCAAAGGAATTCCCAGTTATTTTTAAAATTAGAAATGAATCCTGAAACCCAAAAGTTTGAGAACCCTTTCCTAAGCAGGATCAAGATGCTTCTTCTAGTTAAGTCTGATTTTGTGGAAGTTCTCTATGTGTATAAAACCCTCAGGACAGAGGATGCTCAAACCATTCTCTGCAATATTTACTCTTTGCATTACACGTGGCAATATTATGTATTTCACCTAGATAACTTCCTTTGGCTACAAAGTATTCAAGAGCCAGAATTAAGTAATTCCCAAATGAATGAGAAATGATCATTCTAGAACATTCTTATAATACTTCAGTGAATTTGGCACGGTTCAGGGATGCATTACTAAAATATCACAACTTGTACTCATGAACATGAAACATTAAGCATTCATTGAATTTATTCATAGAAATTATCATAGTCTCTTAGAGGAGAAAATAGCCACAGAGATCATCTATTCCAACTTGCTCTTTTTACAGGTAAGGAAACTGAGGTTTAGAGATCCTCATCTAACGACATCCATTCATTCAAAAGATGAATTTCTCATTTATTGAGAACCTATTACATATAAGTCACACTGCCCTCTACAAAGTTCTACAAATATAATCTCTTTGCTTAAGAAGTTTGCTTCTTTCTGGTAGAAAATCTGGTAGAGAATATATGTGTGTATATATACACATAAAATATATCCATACATACTCACATTTACTGACCAACTGATAGACTCAAGCATATGTGTAATTGTTACAGGGCTTGGAAAAGGAAAATGTTGGACTAGAATCCATGTTCCTTGGACTATATTGGAAAAGCAGTCTTCTGATTAGGGAAGAAAATAATTCAAGGAAGAAAGAGAGAGAAACAGAGAGAGTGAGAGAACAAGAAAACAAGAGAGAAAGAGACAGAGAGACAGAGACAGAGAGAGTGAGAGTGTGAGAGAATGAGAGAGAGAGGGAGAGAGAGAGAGAGAGAACCCGACAGAGACAGAGAGACAGAGAAGAGAGAGACAGAGAGATACAGAGACGGAGAGAGATGTGGATGGGGAGGAAAACTACAATGGAAAATTGTGCATGGACATGGAAAATACTTGTGCTGAAAGGCAAATCAAATCAGAAATGGGCATAAATAGTCAGAACAAGAAGTGGTAGAAAAAGAATCATGAAGGTTCAGTATCAAGGAGTGCCAAATCCTGTGGAGGTCAAGGAGAGTGAGGCCTGGGGCAAGGTCATAGGATTTGGTTAATCATCAGAGATAAACTTGGAGACATTCTTTCTGTAGAGTAGTGAAGAAAGGAATCATACTGCAGGGGGTTAAGGGGGAGTTGACATAGGTGGTAAGGAAATGGGTCAAGCAAATTTAAGCAACTCTTTTTTAAAAATCTGACTGTAGAAAGAAGGAAGGGAAAATAAAAGAGTGAAAGCTTCAAGGAGTGGCAATGTCAAGAGAAGCATATGCTTTTAGGAACGGGAAAACAAGTTTTTAGATTGAAGAAAAGAAGGTTATAGAGAGGAAAAAAAGAGAGATGGAATGAATGGCTTGAGGAATAAGATAATAGAGGAAGGGGTGGGATTAAAGATACAGGTATCAGGATTAGCTCTGGCAATCAATTAACAAGCACCAAGTTAGGTGCTAGGGACAAGAAATAAAAATAAAACATTTCTCTTCCTCTGATACACTGACATCTACCAAATCCCAGAATACTAGAATAAGAGGGTACTCCTTTATTCTTATTTGAGGCAGGTTTTGAAACAAATACAAAGAAATAAGATTTGTTACAGTAGGTGATAATTTTGTGGCATTTTTCCACTCCCAAAAGATACAGGAAACAATTCTAATTATATTTTTAAAAGATTTGATAATTTCATGAATGATAGATTCATAATCAGTACTGTGGAAAAATAGGATGCATGAGGTAGGAATATATCCTTAACCTCTAGGATTGATGCAAGGAGGACAACCATTTAAAAATATGCCTAATAATGTACTTGTCAGAAGTAAAACATTGGATTGGATGGATAATGTAATCATAGTATCTCAGAGTTGAAAGAGATTTCAGATGTAGTTTAGCCCCCACCAAAGGCATGAACCTCAACTATAATATTTCTAAAAGATCATCGAGCTTTGACTTGAAGAGCTCTATTCCTCTGACACCATGGGATAATTCTTATGTTAATTTCCTATACATATATGTGTTCTTAAACATAGTACTTAGATCTTAGAATGGGGGCAACTCTCAGTAAAGAGATAAAGGATCAGAATCAACTGATTCTGGGGCCTTAATAGGAGTGGAATGGCCAAAAGTGACCCTTTTGTATAGCAACCAAGTAAGTAGAAGGTCCTCAGAAGGTAGCATCTAGGCTAAACTACTCCCACCCCAAGTAGAACAAAGGCCATCCAAGAAGAGGTGGTACATAGCAGGGTGAAAAGAGCCTGCTACACAGCTGTCTTAACATCCACCCACCAGTGGGGGTGGGGTGCCAAGCTTTATGAGGTGCAGATGCAGCCAGTTGAATCCATGCATTTCTGAAATAAAATAATATACATCCCAGGATGAGTGCAGTATATAGCAGTATGTTAAAACAACAAACAGAAGCCTGAAATGAGCTGTCAACTATTTGGAACATTGATATAAAAACTACAAATCGATTAGCAGATTTTTATGGAACATAAATGATATCCTGCATGTGATAAATACTGATGAACTTCTTTCAATTTAAGAGCAATGACCAAATGCCTTCAAGTTCTCTTGACTTTCCAAGGGTAAAATGATCACAAAGCTCACCAGCTAACCTATTGAAATATAAATTGGTGACTTCATTTCTCCCACACGTTACCATTCTCCCTTCTCCTTCAGGATAGACTCTGTTCTAAAGAACTTTTTGACTATTGTTGCATACCTCCAAATTCAGACTCCCTGAATAGTAAGAGGGCTGCCCTCCAATGGCTTATTTCTGTGGAAAGGAAAGACAAGCCAGATCCACACAGCTGGTTCCTCTGGGAAAGAAATGTTTATGATGCTACCACTTAAAACTTCCATTAATAACACTACAGAAGGGGGAAAGGAGAAGAAAGGCAGGGGCACTAATTAGCAACACTACAGAAGGGATTTATAGCTTTATAGAAGCCTTTACTGCATTTATGAGACATGAGATATGTTTTAACTACCGTGTTTAAGGTTTTTGACGAACCTAGAGATGAGTTATGGAAGCTTAAGAATTAGATGGGCTTTTACTCTTGGTTGAAAGCACATTACTCTTTACCATGGATATAATCATTGATGACTGAAAGAATTAACTTTACAGCATGCAGCATTATAATATTATACCATATGCTACCATAGGGCAGGCTGTGTTAGATCCAACAGACTTATAATTTGTCCACAAAACCTCTTATTGTGTTGTTTGTTGGTAAATTTCTAAACATAATGGCTTCTTTTCCAAGTTTAATGCCAATGAATAGAATAGAAACCATTTTGATATGTTTTTTGCTATGGTCTCTTCGGATGGGTCTACCCTTAATAGACAATACATTGGCATCTACTTATGTATGACAGGCACTAAAGAGATTTTTAAAAGACATCATATGCAAAATGTACAGTTGTGCAATATACCATGAAGTAATACAAAAAGAAAATATTTGTTAGCTATGTGGCCATAGGTAAATCATTTAACCACTTGAAGTCTCAGTCTAATGAGCGGGAATAATAATACCTGTAAAATACACCTCACAAACGTGTCATGAGGATCACATGATGAGTGTGAATTGCTTTGCAAACTTAATAGCATTATATAAATATTAATTATTTCTATCCTATCTATGCCCTTTCATTCTGTGTGATTCTTGTCCACATTGTCTCATAAACCTTCCATGGAGGTACTTCCCAATGTGCTGGAAACCTTTCTATGTCTCTTAATAATAATTGAAAGTAATCATTTATTAGTTTGACTAGTAAGAAAACAACTGAACTCAAAAAACACTTATTAAGCCCTAAAGAATTGCATGAAAATGAAAATGATGCTAAAAGAGAAAAATACCGAAAATACCAAGTTACATAAAATGGGAAAATAAAAAGAAGAGGCCCTTATAAAATCCTTTGAAGCTTTTTAAATGGCTTTATATTCATTTTTTTTTCTTCACAATAACCCTATAAGGTAGGTACTACTAAGGTAAGAAAATGAAAGCAAATGACCTGTTCATGCTCAGATGAGTAATAATCATCAGAAGTGATATTTGAACACAGGTGAGATCTCCCCTTTCCAATTCCAAGCCCAGGACCCTCTCCATTAAACCAAAGAGCCTCTCATGCTTAAATGCACAAATTCATGCTTTCGATGCTCTAGGTGGGTCTAACTTGGGTTGACGATTACCATTCAGCTTAAAGTCACAATAATGGACATGGCTCCATCAGAAACTTTGCGGCTAAACCACATATTGTATTTCCTTCCTGAACTTCTGTGCCTATTGATTGACAGCGTCTCCCCTTCCACCGAGCTGAACTCCAAGGCTAGTTGCCTGGAAGGTTGTTTTGTCAGCTGCAGCTCTCACTCCAGCCTGGCTGCCCGACTGTTGCTTGTCAGGCTGAGGTGAGATGCTCTACTCTGCAGGGCGTCCGTCTGAGGCCTTTCACCCCACAGGCCACTCTGGCTGACATGGAGCCCAGACTCCTTTCTCAGCAGAGCTCTAAGCATTCAGGCCCTGGGAGACTTTTTCTAGTCTGCAAATAACACGGGAGGATTCAGGGTAATCGCTTCAGCTTCCCAGAGGCAAAAGGAGAAAAGGTTTTATTTTATTTTATTTAAGAGAGAGGATTAAGGGGGAAGAGAGAACTCAGATTCAGCTTAGAGACACTGAAAGAGCACAATAAATCAAATCTGTCCATCTAATTATGGAGAAATAAGGGTGGGGATTGAATTTATTTTATGACAAAACTGTTGGAAGATGGTTTTAAAAGTAATTGGGTAACCAAACAAAACTTAGAGGAATTAGAAAGAGGGAGATGTCTTTCACTCTTCTCTATTCTAGGTCTTTTGCTCTTTCTTTTTTTTTTCTTAGTGGGAATTCACACAGCTAATTTGCACACAGCCACAACCCTTACCTCTCTCCCAGATAGGGAGATACCTCTCTGCCAAACTATTCTACTAGCGAAATATTTATTTTTAAATTATGCTCATGGGTTATGTTTTTGGTTTTGGTCCAGACTTGTAATTTCATCTGTGAAGGGAAGTCCCAGTAAGGAAATTCCAGCTACCAATGCAGATCAACAATTTCTCTGTGACTCCTAGTATCAGAGAACTATTCAAGACACTGAGAAGTGACTTACCCAGCTTCATATAGTCAACATGGTAGAAGTAAGACTTGAAGCCAAGCCTCCCTAGCTCTGAGAGCAACCCTCTATTCTTCCTCTACTTTATGTTACAGGCAGAGGTTATACTGCCATTTTAAAAAGTGAACTGGTACAATGGCAGTATCTTTTGCCTATAACCAACAACCACAAGGGCCTGCCTTCAAAACGGGGCATGAAATACCCTAGCAATGAGGAGCAGGGTGAAAGAGGAAGGTAGAAAAAGAGTACTACAAGGACAAAATACTTTCAGGACTTTGGATTTGGATAAATAACCCTTTGCACTTCAAGGGTCATTAGAGCAGAATAGTTTGTAATGCAATTAGAGTCAGCACTCTGCTCTTTGGGGCTACTTGGTAATTCGCTTGTTAATATATTAGCACAAAGCATTGATCAAGTCACTAATCCAATCACCCGCTTGTTATTGATCCTTTATTGAGCCCTTTGCCCAGTGATCACTTTTTGCTCTGGTCCAGTCAATGGCATCTGCCAAATAGCCTTTCACACACCTAATTAGCTTATGAAATAAACCAAACATTTTGCTTGGCCCTGAAGGAAAAGATCAATGGAAAGGTTTCGGGCTGAATTCAGATGATTTTTTTTCATCATCTTTTCCCTCTTCTTTCCTTCTGCAGGCACTCAGGCGCACATGAAGACTCCTGTCTAAGGCTTTCACTCTAATTCGAAGACATCTGAAAAGCAGCTGCCATAGCTGAAAAGCTAGAGCAGCTGTAAACCATAAATCACAAGGGTGAGGAATTCTGGGTTGCAGATTGGCATGTGGTCTGTCAAGCCAAAAAAATAGAGACATAAAAGATCAAGAGGTCAGAGGTACGTGAAGTTTACTAGCCTGAACTTGTGCAATATTTCATACAAAGAAACCTTGGCATTGGTGGTTTTTTCTCTCCAAATGATCTTTAACCTGGTGATCATGTTATCTGTCTGATTGGAGTTTTTGAAGGGTAAATTTTACCTACTGCTGGGCCTCTTGACTGCTGACGAGTCCTTTAAATGCCTCTAAGCAGTTGGCTGGAATCTTGTCCCAGAGATAGCCTCAGCCTCAATCATTCGAATCACACCCTAGTTATATGGTATGAGTCAAAATCATAATTGTCCATTGCTCTTTAATGTCAAATGAATCATTCTTAGACTACTCCGAATATTCATATGAAAACTATATTTTTTCCATCCATCGACTGAAAACATTCGAGGTGGATTGCATTAGTATCTGTCCTCAGAGACAGACCCCCATCCCTCACCCTCTATAATTTCCAGTGCTACTTCTAGCATCATTCTGATTTATAAGGGAATTAGGGATTGGCACTGTAAAATTACTTGGTCCTAATTACCTGTTTTTAGAAAAGAAAATTTACCAAATATGCATTAGTGGGAGAATCATACAGAGAATGAGCACTGGCCTAGACAAGGTTCTGCCATGAACTTGTTGTGCAACCTTGAGTACAATTTAAAAAAATTATTTTATCTCTCTAGGTCTCAATTTCCTCATCTGTGAAATGAAGAACATGGGCTAGGCAATCTCCAGGGCCTTTTCCCTCTTACCTCATCTTTGATTTAAGCAAATCCAAATTACCAAAGCTTGTAACCCTATAGTTTGGGCAATGTTCTTTAGTAAATTTGGTCAGGAGATGCTCAACTATGGCTTTGTGGTCAGCAAAGAAGTGTGATGTAGTGAAAGGAATGTCAGATTTGGAGGCAGAAAATCTGAGGATGAGTTCTGCCTTTGTCACTGTATGACCTTGAATCATTCACCTCAGGCCTTAGTTTCCTTATCTATGAAAGAAGGGGGTTGAGTTAATTTATCTCTAAAGTTCATTCCTTCTCTGACATTGTTATCATTTACATCCAGGTAGTTGGCATAGTGAAAAGAATTCCATGCCTAGAGTCTAGACTCAGGTGTGGGGAACCTGCAGCTTCAAGTATGGCCCTTTTGACTGAATTCAAACTTCACAGAACAAAAAGTTTGGATTCAGTCAAAGGGCTGCACTTGAGGACCTAGAGAGCCACATATGACCTCAAGGCTGCAGCCATTCCTGAATTATATCTGAGTTCAAACAATAGCTTAAAACTACACTAGGATTTTTGGTACAGCCTGTAGTATCTCATCCACTGATGCTGGACATGTCACTTAAATTCTCTCAAACTATTTCCTCATCTGTAAGATGGGGACAACAACAGCACCCACCCCATAGGGCTGTTATGGGGAATTGAATGAGATGACATAATAAGACGCATTTTGCAAACCTTCAAGTGATACATAAATGCTAGCTGTTTTTATTACTATTCTGCAACACGAGAACTTAGAAGGTTTATATTTTGCATTAACCATTGTTAATGTGGCAAGAAATTCAAGTACAAATGGATTTTCTTCTAGAATTATCCGAATAACTTCCTTAATTCTTAATCTTCCTTTAAAGAGGTTTATCTAAAGTATCAGCATAGAAAGATTTAGAAACAAAATTTGAAAGATTCTGCAAATAGGTCATCTCCCTTGCTCAAGAAAATGCTCAGATTACTACTTTCTCTGCATCTTTCTAAATTAACACAGCTAGAGAGAAGCAGGAAGACTTATAGGAAATTTAAAATTTTAACAAATAGTATCATCAAAATTAATACTTTTAAAAATTCAATTCGACAAATATTTATTAAACACCTCCTATATCCCAAGAACTGCACAAGGTACTGGGAAAACAAAGACAAATAAAATAGCTTCTGCTCTCAAGGAGGTTACATTAAACTGGGAGGATACAACATGCACAAAGATTCAGTATAAGCAAAGTAGTATCAGGAGGTAGCAAACACTCACACCTTGGTGCAATCATGAAAGTCTCGTTGAAAATTTAGGAAATTTTCTATCTAGAGAAGGTCCTGAAAATGTAATTATTTAAGCTCAATTTCTTTTCTTTTATGGCAGTAATAGGATTACAATTCTAAAATTAAGAAATTAAGGTAAAGGAAAGGTACTCATAAAAATATACTAGCAGAGCTCGTAACATAGCTTGGAATTCTGGTTGCCTGATAGAAAATGCAGACGTTGGACTATCTCCTTTCAAAACAAACAGACAAGACGGTCCTAAGCAAAATTGTGAAATAGGCAATTTGTCTTTAAGAGTCTTCTCACCTCCTCTTTCTCAGGCCCTTTTCCTCTGTCGGACCCCTCTCCACCAACCCCCAACTTCCGGCTCATTTCTATGCCTCGTTAAGGCCTATCCACTCTGCAGATTACCCAATGCTCTAAAATTACCCTTGCCTCCTCCCCCAGCCCCAGCAAAATTCCCTCAGGGCCCCGATTTAAGCCAGCTGTCACTGAGGACAGTGACCTAAAAACCAGGTTACAGAAGGAAGAAAAGAATGACAATAATATAATGCTTTGACTTTCCCATGTCACCCACCCTACTCTGACTCACTAAAATTCAGTGGCTCCCTATTGCTTCTAAAATAAAAATTCCTCTATTTGTTAAAGTCCTCACAACTTGTGCCCAACCTATCTTTCCAGTATCATTATGTATTACTCTCTTTCCCAGGCTGTTGGGGTTCAGCCAAATTGGCCTTCTCTCTATTCTTCACACATGGCACTTCATCTCATCTCCACACCCCTGCACTGGCATCTCCTGGAATGTATTTTCTCCTCACTTATGCCTCATGAAATCCTTCACCTGCTTCAAGACCCAGTTCACTCACCACCTAAAGATGCCTTTCCCCATTCTATCCCCCACAACTACTAATGTCTCCCTCACTAATTCACTATATATGTATGTCTCCCTCGATAGAATGGAAGCTTCTTAAGGATAGGGACAGTTTTATTTTTCTTTTTATCCCTAGCAGCTTGGTTGATAGAAAACATACTTCTTTTAATCCACATTGTGACTGAATAGTGAAGCAAACGTACTCAGACAAGAATAGTTCCTTCTATCCGCTTGCTGTGATGTGCTATCTTTCTCTCTCTCTCATTTACATGTATGTATGTATGTATGTAATATACAAATATATACGTATATATAGTAAAATACATTATATATAATCAAATGGATCTAGGATGTTTTTATATAGATATGGATATTCCTTCCAATAATGCAGATTGCAACTCATCCATGCCTGCACATTCTGCATCTGTCTCCTGTTTGCTACAATAATCCTACCCAGGTGGTGGGACCTTCCTTGCTTTCTCCCCCTAACATTGTGAAGATACAGTTAACTTTGATCTTACTATTTAACATTTCTCTAATGACATTCTTTGCTTCAGCTAATTTCCTAGTTCCTTATTTGTTACCTGTTGTAGCCTGTTCACAACCACTTGCCCTCTGAGAGGAACTCATCTTTAATTCTTTAAAGATTCTAGTGTCCCATATTTAGCAGTCATATAAAACTGGTAGAATATTAGTTCTTTCATCTCCTGCCTAAATGTGGTCTCACTTCACTTTTCCATTTACAATGCGCATCTAAAATATGAATGCTGATGGACAAGTTCTGTGGGTTTTCCACCTAGCTTTGTGTCATAATCCAAGGAGGTCATTTTAATCCATTTGGGTTTTCCTATGTAGATGATTAGGCTAAATGCTTGTCAAATGCTATTAATATCTTTCAGGAGTATCTGTAATGTTCTAGGGTTTGATGCACCCAACCCAATGTCAGCTGCAAATGGGATAATCTAAGACATCTCCTTATCACAACTGCCTTGCTTCTAGTAAGGATTTTGGTTGAATTCAGCTGTTATTCCGTTCTGTTTTTCTCTTCATTTCCTCTATAAACACTTCTAGGATGATGATATTAGAATCTAGTTGTGGAAAATCCACTGTTCTAATCATGAAAAAAATGTTATAAAATTTTTTATAACTCTTCCATTTTTCTTTACTGGTTATTCTTCCTTGTGGTGACTTGTTGAGTATCTCATAAAGCATTTTTAAACTGTTTTTTTTACCATTCATAACTTCTCTCTATTTATTTACACAGCATGCATATAGTATATAATCTTTTATCATAGATTTCCACAAGATTTTGCTAATGAGTATATTTTCTAAACCACTGATGTCCCTGACTGTTATATTTCTATTTGGCCAGTGTTACGTGTTTGTTGACTAAGATGCTTTTCAGTTTTCCTTGTTATGGTAATTGATTGACGTTAATTAAACATGTTTGTTAAAGTGTTATAGTCTGTGTTTATGTCCTTTCTTTTGAACATATTCCATTTTTCATCATCAATAACTTGTTTAAATTGGTCAAGTTGGAGTTGTTTTAATAGTACGCCATCTTTTTCTCATTTTTATTCTTTTAGCAATGTACAAATTTTTATCTTTTCTCTAACAAATCATGGGTCCCAACTACACAAAAACAGTTGACCCAGTTGACCTACATTCATAATGAGTTATTTTCTGTCTGTTCAATTGTAACCAGTTTCATTTTTTGTGATGTTACTCGATGCTCACCATGTCCAGTAGCTCCAGATTCTTTTCTCATACCAGTCAATCAATGAAGATTTGTTAAACATCTACTATGGGTTAGGCATCATAGTAGGTACCGGAGGTACAAAGACAAAATTAAATAATCTCTTCTCTAAAGGAGTGGGCAACATATATGGACATAAGTATGCAGAATAAATATATACAAGATAGATAAGAGAGTTTAATGCAAAGTAGAAAGTGAGAGAGGGAGCTAGCAGTTTGGAGGATCGAGAAAATCCTACTTTCTCACAGGAACTATTCGACTGTCAAGGAAGTCTACAAATCTTTGACACCTGACATACGTATTACTGATTCATCTTCATCGATATACTTCTCACCATCCTCATATTCCCACTTTATATTGAAGTTACCAAGTATCAAAATATATGTTGATTTAATTTGGAAGGTTTTATTGTGGTCTTTGTAGAATTTCTCTACCTACCTAATACTTTACACATAATAAGGGTTTAAAATACTTTTTCATTTATTTATCATTCATGTTTTCATCCACCAATGACATGCATAATGTATATATATATATAACATATACATATTTTATATATTCTTTATATATACATATACAATATGATATTATTTATCTGTGCACATGTATGTACAGATACGTATATGTGCATGGATATATTTTGGTATATTCATATATGTAAATACATTTTGTTTTGTACTATGTATATATTAGGTCTGTCTAAGATAAAGCATCTGTCCAAAATGTATGTGTACACATAGGTATATATCACACAATATATGCATACAGATACCTAATATCTATATATGTGTACATGCATGTGTACCATGTAAAATATAGGTGTGGATATATATGAATTTGTATATGTGTGTATGTATATTACACACATATAATAACACACATATATGTATATATACATCTTGATATATTGCTTGCCTTCTCAAGGGTAGGAGTGAGGTAAGAGAGAGGAAGAGAATTTGGAAATCCATATTTTTAAAAATGAATATTAAAAAATTTTAATGTAACTCAGAAATATTTGACAAAACACAAAAATATATCTTAAATGGCATAGAATTCATGTAAATATTATGAGAGCTTACATCATGGATATGAAGGAATCTTAGAGTAAACTCAGAGAAGTTTTAAAATATATGTGTGCGTTCATATCTATGTATATACATACATGCACACAAACACACACACACACTTTTTGACAAGAACAGAAAAAGGACTAAGGATATGAAGAAAAAATAAAAAACAGAGCCTGACCTCAAAGATTCTAATGTGGGAGACAACATTTGTGTGTGTGTGTGTGTGTGTGTGTTTGTGTGTATGTGTGTGTGTACACACACATATTATCCTAGCACCTTCTTTTTGTTTTGATTATCTCCAATTTATCCTGCATGTACCTTGTTTGTACACAGTTGTTTGCATGTTATCAGCCCTGTTAGACTGTGAGTTCCTTGAGAGAAGAGATTGCTTTTTGCCTTTCTTTGTGTCTCCAGCATTTAGCATAATGTTTGACATATAGGAGGTACTTAATAAATGCTTATTGATTGAATGATTTACCTGATGGAGGGCAAGGCACAAGCAGCTGGGGACACCTTCAAAGGCAATAAGAAGGTGACTCGTTTGCCTACATGTTGAATGAAGCCAACGACTAAGGATGGAAAGAAAGCATTAAAACACTCTGGGCATTGGAGACAGCCAGTAAAAAAAGCATGAAGATTAAGTGGGGTGTGTGTGTGTGTGTGTGTGTGTGTGTGTGTGTGTGAGAGAGAGAGAGACAGAGACAGAGACAGAGACAGAGAGACAGAGAGAGAGACAGAGAGAGAATGTGAATGAGGGATATAAAGACAGACATAGAGACAGAGTGAGATACAGAGAGAACTAAATGTGGAACCTCCTTCCACCTTCCTGTGGCCCTGAGAGCTCAAGTGACTTGTTCATTGTCACACAACTAGTATGTGTCAAATATAAGTCTTGAAGCCAGGTCCGGCCATTTATGCATTGTACCATGCTGGCTCTCAGGATATGTTCAGTCAGCCAAAAAACATTTATTAAGCCTTTATTTACCATGTGCCAGACACTCTGATCAGCTCTGGGGATAGAGATATAAATAAAAACAAAGACACTATTGGCCTCCATGGAGCTTACAACTTAATGAATAAAACAACACACAAAAGGAAGTTTAAAAGGGGAGAAGAAAAGGTATGGAAAAGGGCAGAAAAGAAAACTACCATGAAAGCATGATGGAGAAGTCCAAAAGCTGAAGAAAAGCAAGAAACTCAGGGCAGAGGGTGAGGAATTTATAGCAAGTTTCTCTGGTAAAGGCTTCATTTTTCAGACATATAGGGGACTGAGCCAAATTTATAAAAATAAGAGCTATTACCTATTGATAAATAGTCAAAGGATATGAACAGACTATTTTCAGAAGAAGAAAACAAAGCTAGCAATAGTTATTTGAAAAAATGCTCTAAATCTCTATTGATTAGAGAAATGAAAATTAAAACATTTTTAAGATACCACCTCACACATTAGCTAGTTGGGTAATATGACAGAAAAGTAAAATGACAAATGCTGGAGGGGATGTGGAAAAACTGGGACACTAATGCATTGTTGGTGGAGTTATGAATTGGTTCAACCATTCTGGGGACGATTTGGAACTACATTCAAAGGACTATAAAACTGTGCATACCTTTTGACCCAGAAATACCACTAATAGGTCTGTATACTAAAATATCAAAGAAAAGGGAAAATGACCTATTTGTACAAAAATATTTATAGCAGACCTTTGGGGTGGCAAAGAATTGGAAGCTGAAGGGAGGCCCATCAGTTGGGGAATGGCTGAACAAGCTATGGCATATGAGTGTGATGGAATACTATTGTGCTGTAACAAATGATGAGCAGAATGGTTTCCAAAAAAGCCCTGGAAAGTCTTGTATGAACTAATGCAAGGTGAAGTGAGCAAAACCCGGAGAACATTTCATACAGTAACCGCAATGTTGTAGTGATGATCAATTGTGAAAGACTCAGCTTACTCTGATCAATACAATGATTCAAGATAATTCCAAAGGACTCATGAGGAAAAATACTATCTACCTCCAGAGTGAACTGATGAACTCTGAGTACAGATTAGATCATATCTTTTTCACTCTATTTTTCTCATGTTTTTTTTGTATATGTGTTTTCTTGGCTAATATGGAAATGTGTTTTGTATGATTTCACACGTATAAGTAATATATCACTTGCCTTCTCAAGGGGTAAGGGAGAGGCAGAAGGGAGGAAGAGAATTTAGAACTCCAAATATTAAAAAAAGAATGTTTAAAAATTTTAAATATAGTTCAGAAATATTTAATCAAACAAATAAAAACACATTTTTAAATTGCATAGAATTCATGTAAATATTATGAAAGCTTACAGTATTGATATGAAGGAATTGTAGAATAAACTCAGAGTTTTCAAAAAAAAGTCCAAAAGTAACACAGATGGTAAGAAATAGGGAGAAGACCATGCTAAACCTCCTCCTTAAAGAGAGGCCCTAGAGTCTGTGCCCCTGCCCTCCAATTAGAGAATCCATTTAGAGGGCACGGGGTACTGATGAGATTTGAGTGCCAAGACAAATTTAATCTTTCAACATGAGATTTGCCAATGATGAATTTATATACATATATATACACATATGTATATATACATATATAAGATATTTCTACATATGTGTACATGTATATGGGCATATATATTTCCGTATATATAGATATAACTATGTATGTATATCTGCATCTTTGGTTATATGTTTCGTTAAAAAAAAACCCATATTAGATCTCTCACTAGCTCACGCTGAAATTGATTTTAGTCGTCTCTGACCCAGAGATTCCACTACAAATCTTAGCCCCTGCAGAGGTCACTGGTAAGAGGAAAGTCCTCATAAACACAAAAATATTTATAGTACCACTTTTTATGACAATGAAGAATTGTAAACAAAGTAGACACCTATCAATTGAGGAATGGCTAAAAATTGTGTTACATGAATGGGATAGAATATTACTGTACTATATGTAATAATAAATATGATGAATATAGAGAAACATGGAAAGATTTACATGAATTGCTGCATGGTGAAATAAGGAGATCCAAGAAAATAATTTGCACATTGACTACAAAAAGTACAAGAAAGATCGATCACAAAATAATTGATTAAAATATGGCTCCGAAGAAGAAATAGGAGAAAATACTCTCACTCTACCTCTTTGTAAAGGTAGAAGGCCCACAGGTGTGGTGCATTGCAAATATCGTCAGACTTCTTTAAAATATTGATTAATTTTGGTGATTTTTTCTCTTCTTTTTTTCTTTTAAAATGTTATGTTATGTAAGATGGCTCTCACAGAAGGAGAGGAGGAAGGATAATGTGGAAAATTTTAGTGATGTAAGAAAAAAGCAAAAGACCAATAAATTTTTTTTAAAGTGAGTTCGTTTTAATAGTTGTATGAAGAAATGTAGCCTTGATTAAATAATTTAAATACCTCTCTCATCTCAAATTATTTAAATACTATATCTCATCTAGCCATTCAATCCAGCCACTCTAGATCCCAGTGTAGCACTACTTCTCCCCACTTGGAACAGTACCATCTGCTCAAGACCTCCAAAAACCGTATCCTCAGTCCTTGGGAAAATTAATACTCTTACCTTTGAATTCCCATAGAGAAATTGAGTTGTCTTTGGCTAATGAGTTCATGCAAACTCACTTCTCTCACTACTAGCTGACTTGAGACAAAACTATACTTCACAATTTTCTTATCAGGGCAGCTAGGTGGCATTGTGGAGAGAGCACCAGGCCTGTAGCAAGGAAGACCTGAGTTTGGCCTCAGATACTTACTAGCTCTGTGTCACTGAGCAAGTCACTAAATGTCTATTTGCCTCCATTTTTCCATCTGTAAAATGAGAAGAATAATACCCCCCCTCCCGTGTTGTTACGATGAGCAAATGAGACAATGAATGTAAAGTAGACCAGTGCCTGGCACCTAGTACGCATTATATTAATGTTAGTTATTAGTATTGTCATTGTTTCCCAGTCATGTTACCACGGCCCTCACCTGTACTCCCTCTTTCTTCACAGCTCATTTTCCACTCCTTTGCTTTGGGCAGAGTAATCAGATTTATGGTACCATTGCTTCTGAAAAGTATGTGCTCATCAAACGTCCTTTGGATCAAATCACCACCCCTGTGATTTCCTAGACCAAAACTTCCTTCACCAACCCCTGCTTCTTCGCCATTAGGAAGGGACTTTAGAGCAGAGACTATCTCCATTCTGTCTTTATATCTCAATACTTAGCATGGTGGTTTAAGCATATGAACATGTCATAAAGGTGTTTTCATTCCTACATGCAAGTAATATGCTAAAAAGGAACTAAAAGTGCGTACTATTCATGATGCATTTGTTTCCCTGTATGTGAAGTTTTCAAATGGTTATTTTTTTTGTTTTATCACCACTGTCATTTCCCAATATCTCCCACCCTTCTCTGAGTCACTCCTTGTAGAACGAAAAATAGCAAAGCAAAACCAGCTCACAGCAACATGCAACATTCTGTGTCCATTATCACTCACTTTCTGAGAGGAAGAGGTTGCGTTTATTTGTTCTCCAACAACAAGACTGTCATTACGATTAATTAGAGTTCAATTGCTTTTTAGTGTAGTTTTCCTTTATGTTATTATAGTTGGGTTCATTGTCTCATGGCTCTGTTTTCTTCTCTCTGCATCTGTTCGTGCTCATCTTCTCATATTTCTCCAAATCCCTCTTTTGGGGGTTGGAAGAGCAGCAAGGAATGGTCTAGACTTATGACTTCATGTCTATGGTGAATTCACTGTACAGAAACTCTCAACATAGTCAGATGACTCATCTGTAAGCTACAGTCTTAAAGAATTACTTGGAGCACTTAAATGCCCTACCCATGACCACACAGCCAATGTGTGTCAGAGGCCGAATTCAAACTTCTGCCTGGTATGCCATACTGCCTCTCTAAATGCCTCATATTCATCATTTATTGTAGCATGATAATTTCCATCACTTTCATATACCACAGTTTCTTCAACCATTTCCCAATCAATGGGCATTAATTTTGTTCCCAGTTTTTCCTCCTACCAAAAAATGCTGTTATTAACACTGTTATGCTATAATATATAACATAACACACATATATATATATATACATATATATATACATTTATATATATGTGTATATGTGTGTGTGTATGACCTTCCCTATTATCTCTGACCTTCTTGGGGTATATGCCTGATAGTGAAATTGCTGAGCTAAAGATTATGAAGAGTTCAGTCATTTTTCTTGAATAAACCCACATTGTTTTCCAAAACAGATAATTCATAGCTCCACAAACAGTATATTACAATACCCATCTTCCCAAAATGCCTTTTTAAAAGCTACTTTTATTTCTTAAAAACTTCTAGCTGGTAAAAGCTCTTTTTTTCAGCTATAAAAGGCTTTCCATTCGTTTTCCTTTAGAGGACACACATTTTAGCCAGGAAGAAACAAATACACAACATTAGGTTTGCTAGATCAAATGTCAAAAAAGTGACATTTGATCTGGTGCTACTCTCTGGAAAAAGTGATTGGTCAATGAGGTCAAAGTTCTCATTGTGGGGACCTTGGTAAAGTGATTCCTACAGTTCTACCTTCCTCTACAAAATAGGTAACAATGCAGAGAGATCATACCACTGATAAGTCAGTACTTTCCTCTGGTACCCTTCTCTTGCCTTGGGATAGACAGGGAGAAAAAAAAGTATACACATAATGGGTCTGGCTCAAGTTTTAGATTCAAGTTCCAACATGTGAGAAAATTCCAACAAAAAAGTTCTGAATAACAAGAGAATAAAGTCCAAAAAAGAATTTAAGACTGGAAGGTACCTTAGCATTTGTCTTATGCATTTTAAAATTTTTATTATTTCCAATTACATGTAAAGAGAGTTTTCAGCGTTCATTTTTATAAGATTTTGAGTTTCAGATTTTTTTCCCTCCATCCTTTCCTTCCCCCTCTCCAAGACAGTAGGCAATCTGATATAGGTTATACATGTACTATCATGTTAAACGTATTTCCACATTAGTTATGTTGTGAAAGAAGAATCAGAACAAGGGGAAAAACCATGAGAAAGAAACAAAAAACAACAAAAAAAATGAAAATAGTATATTTCTATCTGTATTCAGACTGCATAGTTCTTTTGGAGGTAGATAGCATTTTCTATCATGAGTCTTTTAGAATTGCCTTAGATCATTGTGTTGCTGAGAAGAGCTAAGTCTATCAAAGTTGATTATTGCACAATGTTGCTGTTACTATGTATGTTCCCTTGGTTCTGCCCACTTCACTCAGCATCAGCTCATGTAAGTCTTTCTGGGTTTTTCTGAAATCACCCTGCTCATCATTTCTTATAGCACAATAGCATTCCATTACTTTCATATACCACAACTTGTTCAGCCATTCCCCAATTAATGGGTATCCCCTCAGTTTCTAATTCTTTGCCAATACAAAAGGAACTGCTATAAATATTTTTGTGCATATGGGTCCTTTTCCCTTTATCATGATCTCTTTGGGATACAGATCTAGTAGTGGTATTGCTGGATCAAAGAGTATGGACAGTTTGGTTACCCTTTGGGCATAGTTGCAAATTGCTCTCCAGAATAATTGATCATTTCACAACTATACCAACAATACATTAGTGTTCCAATTTTGCATATCTTCTCCAACATTTATTATTTTCCTTTTCTGTCATATTTGCCAATTTGAGAGGTGTGACATGGTACCTCAGAATTGTTTTAATTCGAATTACTCTAATCAATAGTGATTTAGAGCATTTTTCATATGACTATAGATAGCTTTAATTTCTTTGTCTAAAAACTGCCTATTCATATCGTTTGACCATTTATCAATTGAGGAATTACTTGTATTCTTATAAATTTGACTCAGTTCTCTATATAATCGAGAAATGAAGCCATTATCAGAAACACTGGCTATAAAAATTGTTTCCCAGCTTTCTGCTTTCCTTCTAATCTTGGTTGCATTGGTTTTGTTTGTTGAAAAACTTTTCAATTTAATGTAAGCAAAATCACCCATTTTGCATTTCATTGTTTTCTCTATCTCTTGTTTGGTGATAAATTTTTCCATTCTTCATAAATCTGACAGGGAAAAATATTCCTTACTCTCCTAATTTGCTTATGTTGTCATCCTTTATGTCTGAATCAAGTATTCATTTTGACCTTACTTTGGAATATGGTATAAGATGTTGAGCTATCTCTAGTTTCTGCCACACTATTGTCCAGTTTTCCCAGGAGTTTTTGTCAAATAGTGAGTTCTTATGCCAGAAGCTGGAGTCTCTGGGTTTGCCAAAAAGTAGATAACTATAGTCAATAACTATTGCGTCTTGAGTACCTAACTTATTCCACTGATCTACCACTCTATTTCTTAGCCAGTACCAAGTAGTTTTGATGATTGCCACTTCATATTACAGTTTTAGATCTTGTATGGCTAGGCCATTTTCTTTTGCATTTTTAGATTCTAGACCTTTTGTTCTTCCAGATGAATTTTGTTATTATTTTTTCTAGCTCTATAAAATAATTTTTGGTAGCTTGGTAGGGCACTGAATAAGTAAATTAATTTAAGTAGAATTATTATTTTTATTATCTTAGGTTAGCCTACCCATGAGCAATTGATATTTTTTCAATTGTTTACATCTGACTTTATTTCTGTGAAGTTAATGGATTTGTCTTGACAGATAGGCTCCCAAGTATATATTGTCCACAGTTATTTCAAATGGGATTTTTCTTACTATCTCTTGCTGCTGGGCTTTGTTTGTAATATGTAGAAATATAGGCATGCCAATGATTTATGTGGACTTATTTTATATCCTATAAATTTGCTAAAGATATTGTTTCAAGCAGTTTTTTAGTTGGTTCTCTAGGATCCTGTAAGTATTCCATCATATCATCTTCAAGGAATGATAGCTTTGTTTCCTCATTGCCTGTTCTAATTCCTTCAATTTCTTTTTCTTCCCTTATTTCTAGTTCAATATTGAATAATAGTGGTGATAATGGGCATCCTCATTTCATTCCTGATATTCTTGGGAAAGCTTCTAGCTTATCCACATTATATATAGTGCTTATTGATGGTTTTAGATAGATACTACTTATCATTTTAAGGAAAACTCCATTTATTCCTATTCCATTTGGTGTTTTTAATGGGAATGGGTGCTGTATTTTGTCAAAAGCTTTTTCTGCTTCTATTGAGATATTCACATGATTTCTGTTAGTTTTGTTGTTGATGTGGACTATTACGCTGATAGTTTTCAAACCAGACCCACATTCCTGGCAGAAATCCTACCTAGTTGCTGTAATGTCTTTGCTAATATTTTATTTAAAATTTCTGCATCAGTATTCATTAGAAAAATTAGTCTATAATTTTCTTT
>CM053627.1:143649180-143679476 GCA_028646595.1 Phalanger gymnotis | reverse complement strand
AAGACCACTGAAGAAAATACTAACTTCATAATTAGATTGGAGCAAGTGGAAGCTAGTGACTTGATGAGAAATCAAGATTTTATACAACAGAACCAAAGGAATGAAAAAATGGAAGACGATGTGAAATATCTCAGTGGAAAAACCACTGACCTGGAAAATAGATCCAGGAGAGACAATTTAAAAATTACTGGACTACCTGAAAGCCATGATCAAAAAAAGAGCCTAGACATCATCTTTCATGAAATTATCAAGGAAAACTGCCCTGATATTCCAGAGCCAGAAGGTAAAAAGGAAATTGAAAGAATCCACCGATCTCCTCCTCAAAGAGATCCCCAAAAGAAAACTCCTAGGAATATTGTCGCCAAATTCCAGAATTTCCAGATCAAAGAGAAAATACTGCAAGCAGCCAGAAAGAAACAATTTGAGTAATGTGGGAACACAATCAGGATCTAACAGGATCTAGCGGTTTCTACATTAAGGGATTAAAGGGCTTGGAATATGATATTCTGGAGGTCAAAGGAGCTAGGATTAAAACCAAGAATCACCTACCCAGCAAAACTGAGTATCATGCTCCAAGGCAAAATATGGATTTTCGATAAAACAGAGGACTTTCAAGCTTTCCCAGTGAAAAGGCCAGAGCTGAATCGAAAATTTGACTTTCAAACACAAGAATCAAGAGAAACATGAAATGGTAAACAAGACAGAGAAATCATAAGGGACTTACTAAAGTTGAACTGTTTTGTTTACATTCCTACATGGAAAGATGATGTATATAATTCATGAGACTGCAGTATTAGTGTAGCTGAAGGGAATAGACACATACACACACACACACACACATATATGCATATATATATATATATATAGAGGGAGAGAGAGAAAGAGAGAGAGAGAGAGAGAGCACAGGGTGAGTTGCATATGAAGGGAAGATATCTAAAAAATTAAATTAAATTAAGGGTTTAGAGAGGAATATATTGAGAGAGGGAAAAAGGGAGACATAGAATGGGGCAAATTATCTCACATAAAAGTGGCAAGAAAAATCGGTTCTGTAGGGAGGGAAGAGGGGACAGGTGAGGGGGAATGAGTGAATCTTGCTCTCATCAGATTTGACCTGAGGAGGGAATAACATACACACTCAACTGGGTATCTTACCCCACAGGAAAGAAAGAGGAAGAAGATAAAAAGAGGGAATTGATAGAAGGGAGGGCAGATAGGGGGAAGAAGTATTCAAAAGCAAACACTTTTGCAAAGGGACTGGGTCAAGGGAGAAAACTGGATAAAGGGGGATATGATAGGAATTAGCAAAATATAGTTAGTCTTTCACAATGTGAGTATTGTGGAAGGGTTTTGCATAATGATACACATGTGGTCTATGTTGAATTGCTTGCCTTGCCTTCTTAGGGAGGGTGGGCAGGAAGGGAAGAGGGGAGAGAATTTGGAACTCAAAATTTTAAAAGAAGATGTTCAAAAATAAAAGTTTTTGCATGCAACTAGGAAATAAGATATACAGGCAATGGGGCATAAAACCTATCTTGCCCTACAAGAAAGTAAGGGAAAATGGGATGGGGGGGAGTGGGGTGACAGAAGGGAAGGTTGACTGGGGAATGGTGCGATCAGAATATATGCCATCTTGGAGTGGGGGGAGGGTAGAAATGGGGAGAAAATTGGTAATTCAAACTCTTGTGAAAAATAATGCTAAAACTAAAAATGTTAAATAAACAAATAGATAATGCAGCATTAAAAAAGAGAGTTCATTAATGACTTGTTCAATTTCTTTTTCTAAAATGAGGGGTTATGTGTTTTATTTCCTCTTCTGTAAATCTGGCCAATTTATATTTTTGTAAATATTCATCCATTTCACTTAGGTGGTCAGATTTGTTAGCATACAATTGGGCAAAATAGCTCCTACTTATTGTTTAGATTTCATCTTTATTTGTGGTGAATTCACCCTTTTCATTTTTTATACTGGTAATCTGGGTTTCTTTTTTTTAATCAAATTAACCAAAAGGTTTATTTATATTATTGTTCTTTTTCCCATACAACCAGCTCTTAGTTTTATTGATTAGTTCAATAGTTTTCTTAATTTTAATTTTATTAATCTCTCCTTTGATTTTCAGAATTTCTAATTTCTAATTCAGAAATTCTAATTCTTAATGGTTTTTAAATAGAGATTTTAAAAATTTGTTCTTTTTCTAACTTTTTTATTTGCATGCCCAATTCATTGATCTCCTCTTTCTCTATTTTATTCATGTAAGTGTGGAGATATAAAACTTCCCCTCAGAACTGGTTTGGCTGCATCCCACAAATATCAGTATGTTGTCTCTTTATTGTCATTCTCTTTGATGAAATTATTGTTTCTATATTTTGCTGTGTCACTCATTCTTTAGGATTAGATTATCTACTTTACAGTGAATTTTTAGTCTATCTTTTCATGGCCTTTTATTACATGTAATTTTTATTGAATCATGATCTGAAAAGTATGTGTTTAATATTTCTGCCTTTCTTCTTTTGATTGTGAAGTTTTTATACCCTAATACATGGTCTATTTTTGTGTAGGTACCATGTACCACTGAGAAAACATATATCCTTTTCTATTCCCATTCAGTTTTCTCCAGAGGTCTAACTTTTCTAAATATCTATTCACCTCCTTAATGTCTTTCTTGTTTATTTTGTGGTTAAATTTATCTAGTTTCAAGATGGGGAGGTTGAGGTCTCCCACTAGTATAGTTTTGCTGCCTATTTCTTCTTGTAACTCCCTTAACTTCTCCTCTAAGAATCTGGATGGCATACCAATTGGTGCATTATGTGTTCAGTATTGATATTAGTTCATTGTCTATGGTACTTTTTAGCAAGATGTAGTTTCCTTCTTTATTTTCATTAAATCTGTTTTTACTTTTTATTTGCCTGAGGTCTGGATTGCTATCCCTGCTTTTTTTAAACTTCAGATGAAGCATAATATATTCTGCTTCAGCCTTTTACTTTTACTCTGTGTGCATCTCTCTGCTTCAAATGTGTCTCTTGTAAACAACATATTGTAGGATTCTGGTTTTTAATCCACTCTGCTATCCATTTCTGTTTTATGGGAGAGTTCATTCCATTCACATTCGCAGTTATTATGATTACTAATGGTGTATTTCCCTCCATCCTATCCCCCCCCATTATACTTCTCTGTTTCCTTTCACCCTTTCCCTCCTTATCAGTGTTTTGCTTCTGACCACCACCTCCCTCAATCTGCCCCCCCTTCTATCAGCCCCCTCCCTTTTCTTTCCCCTTTCCTCTACTACTTCTTCCTAATTCTAATTTTCAAAGAATTATTTTCTTTTTGGCTTTTGTACCTCCTTTTCCATTTGGCCAATTCTACTTTTTAAGGAGTTGTTTTCTTTAGTGGATTTTTTTTTCAATTTGTCTCTCTCTTGCACAATCATCATTTCTTTCCCCAATTTTTCTTCTACGTCTCTGATTTTTAAAATCTTTTTTGAGCTCTTCCAAGGTTTTTGAGCTTCGAACCAATTCATATTCCCTCTGGAGGCTTTGCATGTAGGCATTTTGACATTGTTGTTGTCTTCAGAGTTTGTGTTTTGATCTTCCCTATCATCATAGTAACTTTCTATGGTCAGGGCTCTTTTCTGTTTTTTACTCACTTCAGCCCATTTTGTGACTTTTAAAGTTGAGCTCTGCTTTTGGGACACAAGTGGCCCTGTCCCAAGCTTCTTGCACTGGGGTCCAGGGATCTGGTCATGGACTTTCTTCACCAGAGCCTCAGGTGCTGGCAGCTTACCCACTGGGCTGGAATGGCCTGGCCTAGTTGTGTGTCTTTTGATGGAGTTCTGGGGCTAGCAGTTTGCTTTCTGCATTGGGGCTGGGGGCCTCACAGATGGCCTCTGTGACACTAGATTGCTGAGCCAGGACCAAGGTGCTTTTGTGGTGATCTGTGCTATGGCTAAGACCTTTCTCCTGGCTTGCTTGGACACTGTCAGCATTGGGTTGTGCTCTCCTTTTACCTAAGTGAGCTAGACCTTTCTTGACGTCCTTCTAAATTATCTTGGGATGGGAATTTGTTTCGCTGCGTCTTTTTGTGGGTTCTATCACTCTCAAATCTATTTAGAGGCTTGATTTAATGTTGTTTCTGAGGGAAACTGAAGAGAGTTCAGGCAATTTCCTGGCTTCTCTCCATCATCTTGGCTCCACCTTTATCTTACGCATTTTCCTCATTTTTCCCCCAGAAAAGTTAAAGAATTTAGTCATAAGTATACAGGTAATACATGGCAGAGTCAGTATGAGAACTTGCTTCTCTGACTCAGTCCAAGTTCTTTTTTCAACTACCATACTGTTTCCCAATTCCTTTTTATATAGTTCTTACCTCTAGATACATTAAAGCAGGCTGTGTTTTACTGTAAATATTTAAACATTCTTACAAGACTTCCACTCGGAGGAAGTCTAAAACATATAGATTGTTGAAAGTCAGTGCCCACTCACTATGTAAATTATGTTTTACCACTTCCAACTCCACATTCTAGAGTAATATTATCCCACTTCACCTGATGCTCACCATTTACACTACTCATGGCCTCAACTGAGACATCCTGACATTCAGGTGATGGAAACAATGTCAGTGACTTCTGCAACCATCTTTGCCAATAAAGTATTTGCTTAGGGTAGTGTAGAACTATTTTTAAGTACCAAATAAATATGGCTTTCTCTTTGAAAAATATGGTTGATATTTTAAGATCTGTTTTGAAAACTAATGACATTTTAAAAATTATTTTTAAAAAAATGAATGTTAAAGATTGTTTTGCATGTGATTTGGGGAAAAATAAAATATTAAATCATTTTTAAAAACTAAAAGAAAACTAATGACAATGGTTTCAACTGAGTGTTTGGCACTTCGTCTGAGTGAAGGGAGCGTGAGCTAGTGGAGTTGGAGCTCAAATGCCTGGGTTTGAATACTGCTCTGCTGTTTGCTCTCTACATGCCCCAAGGCAAGTCATTTCACCTTTCTGTTCCTTAGTTTCCCCATCTGTAAAATCAGTATAATAACACTTGCAGTATCCAACTCACAGTATTGCTTTGAGCAGTGTTTTTTACATACTTTAAAGTGATATAAACATACATAAGAATTTTCCTGATTCAGTCATTCTTTACATTCCTGTCACCTCTCTTTTTCATTATTCTTGTAGGAAAAAAATTCCCCATAAGCATCATTTCTATATAAATTACATTTTAGGTTACATCACCCCCTAATAAACAGAATAGTGGATAGAGTGTCACACTTCAGATCAGGAACTCTGGGTTTGCAGCCTGTCTCAAGAACTTTATAAGCCACGTGTTGATGCCTAAGTCACTCAATTCTCTACCCCTTGACTCAACTTCCTCACCTTTAAAATGGGTACAGTAATACTTGTACTTCTTCATAGTTGAGGAAAACATTTTGCCAAATTTAAAATGCTGTATAATTGTGATCTACTAAGATCATTGATGATATATTGAAAATCTCACATACTCAACCACAAGAATTAATGTTCACAATAATGACCCTGAGGTTCTATAGGATTCTTACTGATCAAATATTAAATTATTTTTTAGTACAGTATACTTATTAAGACCAGAAAAAGAGACTAAGACTATTTTTTTTAAAAAAAAGGTTTCCCATAATAAGGGTGATTTCAAACAAAATCAGTTTTCTGATAGAAATAACCAGAAAATCCAGTTAATCAGAACACAAATCCCCTACACATTTTGGTTAATTGAGGTTTTATTACTGAACAGAATTACTAGTTACAAATCATTAGAAAAATACAGTACACTCAAGTTGGGGTAGAAAGAATAAGGTTGCAGATTCAGAGCTGAAAAGAAGCCTTAGAGACCATCTCCTCATTTGCAATCCTCTTATTTTTTCAGATGAGGGACCTGAGGTTGTGGGTGTAAAGTATCTTGCCCAATTTCATATAAGTAATATAATCACAGGAACAGCTTGATGGTGCAGTAGATAGAGTGCCAGGCCTAAAGTTAGGAAGACTCATCTTCGTGAGTTCAAATCTGGCCTCAGATACTTACTAGCTGTGTGGCCCTGGGCAAGTCACTTAATCCTGTCTGCCTCGGTTTTCTCATGTATAAAAGGCAAACCACTCCAATATCTTTGCCAAGAAAACTCCATTGGTATCACAAAGAGTCAGACACAACTGAAATGACTGAACAGCAATACAATCATAGAGCTAGAATTTGAACCCAGGTCCTCTAAGGTCCAGATCTTGTGCTTTTCCCACTGTACCCCAATGCCTGTGTTTTAAAATGTGAATGTGTTAAACAATTTCATAGAAACTGAAGACAAGAAAATACAATCAGTCATCAAACTTATTCATCACTATGTCCCATACACTGTGTTAAAGGCTGGGGAGCCAATTACCTCAACTAGAATTAACTTAGAATTGTTCTGTATATGGAAACTGAATCATACTTATTAGAACACCTAAAGATTCAATTCTAACTATCAATTGAAAGTGAACATTCCCCCCCCCAACATTCCAATGCCCCTTTCATACTCTATTGCAGGATCAGATTAAGTCAACAAGCCAACAGGCATTTATTAAGTAATTACTGTGCTCATGGCACCATGGTAAGTTCTGAAGATACAAATACAAGGAAAAAGAAAGCCAGTCTCTGCCATCAAGGAGCTTTCATTCTAATGGGGTAAGACAATACTTTATAAAAGGGAGCTGAAAGGGGAGGGGGCAGGTATCAGGGAAGAGGCATAGTAGTGAAGTCCAGTCTAGAGAAGGAAGGATGGCTAGTCTAGGCCCTTCCTCAAAAGGGAAGTTCTAGAAGAATTCACCAATCAGTGGGAGAAGGAGACTGTAAGGGTAAATGGAGAAGAAAACTGAAGCATGGTAGTAAAGTCCAGAGAATTATTAGTCTTACACTGTATTCATTTGGGGGGAAGAAGAGACCCACTTACGAAGTTATCAATGCCATCATTACATGAAGGCTTTTACCTATGAAACTGAATGCAACTGAAATTGGGGCACAGAATCAATCAATCAAACAGCTGACAAGCATTTACTAAGCACTTAAGAAGTGCCAAGAATTGCACTAAAGTGATGGGGGTAAAAAGAAAAGTGAAAATAGGCCCATCCCTCAAGGAGCTTAAATTCTGATAGGGGTAAGGGGGCAGGAAAGAAGGAGGGCAATAGAATAGCCTTTTGCAGTAAATATAAGCTCATGTTTGGGGGTAGAGAGTGGCTACATAAGCTTTTCTCATTTCAAATAAAACTTTCTGGTCTTAAACCACAGCTCTTTCCATTTTTATCAAAGATAAAGTACTGGAAATCTGATCTACAGCCAGTAATGAAATGCAGCCCTAGTAAAAATGGGATCTTTTCAGAAACGAAGGTCAGGATTGCCCTTTGGAGAGCAGAGTGGCACGGATTGGGGATCTTTTCTCACATAGTGTTACACTGGCTTTAGCATACCCCTCTCGGGACTGTCTGGTTGGTTTGGCTGATTAACGCAGGGTGAATTTCATGCTGGCTTGAACCTAATACCTCTTGGTTTCTATTGCATTTTTATTTACAAAGGGACATGTTCAAAAACCTCAGAATAAGATTTCAAATCTTTTTTTAGCTACAAGTTGTCACAGGAACATAAAACCAAAAACACAAACCTTGGCCTAATACTCAGTAATTTCAGAAGAGAATAAACACTTCAAGATAGCTATGTTTGTAACATAGATATCTGCAATGGTAGCAATCTGGATTTCCTATGAATCAAACAGTCTTTCCTCAGTTCTTCAAGTCAATTGTACTTTACTGGTATCTCAACATAATTTATTCATCATTTCATCTACTACTTTCATTGTACTCTCAACCACTTCATTGGGACTTTTTTGTGGGTGGAGGGTGGTAAAGGGGAAAGCAGAGTTATAGGGGAGGCAGATATAATTTCATCTAAGTAGGGGAGCCCTAGTATAGAAATTTAAGCCATTTCTGAAGATCTATAAAATTGTCTATGGTTTGTAGTCTTAAAGAGTTGACTGGGGGTTTGACAAGTTAAATGACTTACCCATGGTCAAAAAGCTGGGTCTAGAATTTACCAACACCATTTCTACAACATCCACAAAAGATTATTCAAAAGCAGCCAGGACGTAAAATGGTTCAGACATCTGATCATAGATTTAGAGCTGAAAGAGACCTTGGGAATCATTTAGTCCAACCCCCTTGCTTCACAGATAAGGAAACTGAGATCTAGAGAAGTCACGAAGGTGTTACGTAGTGGAGCTGGGTTTTGAACCTAGTTCTTCTGAATCCAGATCCAAAGCTGAGGAGGAAATGCAGTTGAATTTGAGTTATTTTTGAATCAGTTAATTCCAGATATTTTCACATGCAATAATATAAATAACTTAGAAAAACCAAAAATAATTTAGAAAGCAATGGTAATAGATGAAAAAAAATGCATTACACAGATACAATCCCTCTTATATTAGAGAAAACACTTGAACTGTTCTAAAATGAACAGTTCTTAAATGTTTGCCCTAAGATTTTACTAATTAATTTTGCAAATTTAAAAGGGAAGGATAAAAATTAAATGTTCTCAACACCAACTCCAATACTGTCATGGTTTTGTGATCTCATGGGTGTAGTCAATTTCTCCACTGATGCAAACAGAAATGTATCCATATATGCCTACCATGCACATCTTGTCCATAACCTCCTATAAGTTCAGTAAGACCAAATAAATGTATATTTAATGCATAAACTTCTGGCTTTCTAAAGGTGTTCCAGAATGATCCGGCAGATTCACTCATATGGCAGCATTTAGTTAACTAAATGTAATGAGTTACTAAAATACTGTTTTCCACAAATGTTCATACCAGAATTTCCATAAAGCTGAGGATTAAATGTAGAGAAGAGCCGCTCTCTGTTTGATCTGAGTAACCAACAGCTCACACTGAACTCCACATGGGATCATTATCTTTTTTTTTTATCATGCCATTTCTAGAATTGAAAATCTCAAATCCTTGCCCAGCTTAGTTCTTTTATGAAACAAAGGCATTAGACAGACCAGCTAAAATGTATTCTTTGGGAGCCTGACATCTCTGGAATGTCAAGCAGGTTCAGGAGGAATGAGGGAGGATACCAAATACAGAATCTCCCTTTCATGTGGGTAGGTTAAGTAAAAAAGCCCATATGCAAGGAAACTGCCAAATAATTCACAGTTGTTTTAATTTAGTCTGTGTGCATAGATTTACATAAGTAAAATATCTTAGGTGGGGAGAGAGAATATACTGAAAGTAAATCAGTGTTTTTAGAGAAAAAGTTAACTTTTTTCGGAAAGCAATACATTTTTCTCAGCTATATTTATATATCTTTGATAAAAGTCAGTATAAAGATTGACTGATGTTAGCATGAGAAATACACACTATCCACAAAATATTATGAAAGTATACTTTGATGAAAGAGATGGGTTCAATATAGTCTTTTGAAATTTTGAAAGAGTTATGACCCCTAATTCACTACAACTCTTAACCAGCCAAGTAGAGTTTTCTGAATTATGTTTCTTCAGTAGAATGTAAATTAACCACAGGAGCTAGGAGATGAATGACCAGAGCCTGGCAGAAATCAGAAAGAGCTGTATGGTATAAAGCAATTAAATATACAAAAAATACTTAAACATATTGTTACATTTTTTGAAATTGTGAAGTTGAAGGGTAACAAAATAATGACTAATGAATATAACTTGGCATTAATGTGACTATTCTAAATAAATGCCTACAATAATACTTATTTGTACCATCTTCAATAAGTGATTTTTGGTTACCTGACTTTCAAAGTCTCATTCGCACTCTTATTCTAATATTTCAGATCCCTTGAATAAGGCGGTCAGGTATTCTCTATATCTTCAGTTATCGCAGATTTTAATTTCCTATTACTCACTTTTTGTTAAAGAAGCAAAAGGGAGTTGAACAGTTTGTTCTTGATGCTTCTGATCATCATTCCCTTCTCTCCCAAGACACAGATCTATCACTTCCTTATTTTTCCTCTTTTCCCCCAAAATAACTTTTTTCAAGCCCCTTCTGTTATCTTAAGTATTTTTTATTTACAAAATCTTTCAGAACAGTGCAGAACCTCATCAATGAGGTACATAGTTACTCAAAGAAAATTGGCCTAACAATTCACAAAACACAAAGCAAATGGAGAAAGAAAATGCCTAATGCCTTGACTATGACATACTATTGTGCCTAAAACCTACTGAGTTAGTCCATCACTACATCTAGCTTGGTCAAGCATTGCAGATAGACAGTGAACTGAGCCCAGAATTAAATAGAATTGCATTTGGGGAATGTCACAGCACTTCCAATAATCTCAAACTTCTCCATGACACAATACCCATCCTTTTAAAACAAATATTTTCCTGGTAAGGAATTACGGCTATGAATCATGGAACTGCAATGGAGTATCTCATGGTAATTGTAAGTTGTAGCGCATTGTAATTGTGATTTGCATGTAAGAAGTGGCACAAGGGATATCATCCAAGAAATGTATGATAGAAGAAAGAAGGCAGCTGGTCATGCAATAAGAATATGGAATAAGGGGCAGCTAGGTGGTGCAGTGAGCAGAGCACCAGCCCTGGAGTCAGGAGGACCTGAGTTCAAATCTGGCCTCAGACACTTGACATACTTACTAGCTGTGTGACCTTGGGCAAGTCACTTAACCCCAATTACCCTGCCTTCCTACCTCCAAAAAAATAAAAAAAAATTAAAAAAGAATATGGAATAACAGAAAGATAGCTTGTTACATTTTCTATTGGTACCAATGAAGTATTGAAAGACCTAGAAAAAGGCCTCCAGCACAGTGAGGAGATACTCTGTGAAGGATTTAAGAGAGGACATGGACAAGAATCGCAGTAAAGGTGGGAATGGACCTATGTACTCACATCGATATGATTGATCAACACCACTTTATAAAGCACTTACTACATGCCATTGACTACTGTGAATGCAAAGGGAAAGTCAGGAATGTCAGGGGACGAGGAATTCTGAGGACTTCTAAGCAGAAGAGGTGGGCAAGTCACTTCACCTTACTGATTCTCACTTCCTTTTGGTGGTGGCAAAGAATTGGAAGTTAAGGGAATGCCCCTCAATTGGGGAATGGCTGAATGAGTTGTGGTGTATGATTGCAAGAGAACACTCCTGTGCTATAAGAAATAATGAGCAAGCAGACTTCAGAAAATCCTGGAAAGACATATATGAACTGATGCTGAGCGAAATGAGCAGAACAAAGAGAACATTGGCCACAGTAACAGCAATATTGTACGATGCTCAACTACGAATGACTTAACTATTCACAGCAATATAATGATCCAAGGCAATTCCAAAGGACTCGTGATGAAAAATGGTATCCACCTCTACAGAAAGAAGTGATAGAGTCTGAATGCATATTGAAATGTACTATTTTTCATTTTCTTTATTTTTTTGGTTGGTTTTTTGTTAGGTCTGAGTCTTTTTTCACAACATAACTAATATGGTAATATGTTTTGCATCACCGAACATGTATATCTTATAACAAATTGCTTACCATCTCAGGGAGAGGGTTGCTAAGGGAGAGAGGGAGAAAATTTGGAACTTGAATTTTTTTTGAATGGATGTTAAAAAATTTTTACATGTAATTGGAGAAAAATAAAAAAATCCTTTTTAATAAATATATCTGGTTTGGACTTAAAAAGAGCTGATTCTCAGCTTCCTCATTGTTAAATGGGGATAATAACACTTAGGGGCAGCTAGTGAATAGAGTGCTGAGCCCAGAGTCTGGAAGACTCATCTTCTTGAGTTCAAATCTGGCCTCAGATATTTACTAGCTGTGTGACCTTGGGCAAATCACTTAACCTCCTAATTCCTATCCTTAAGGAGCTTATTTTCTATCTTAGCTATTCTGGGCTGTTGACCCACTTATAATTAAATATTCATGAAGAGACAAGTGCTGAATGAGGTCTAGATGGTTCAGCTGCGAAAAAGGTGGATCCTCTTTGTAGAAGGCATAATCCATCCCTCTTCCCCATAAACTCACTAGAGCTTATCATTGGTTTGAAGATGCATGGTACAGTGGAAATCACACTGGGTTTGGAGTTCAAGGACTTGGATATGAATCTTGGCTATACTACTTGCTATCTGTATGGTGATGGGGAAGTCATTTCATCTCTCTTTGGTCCTCAGTTTCCTCATCTGTAAAATAAGAAAGCTGAACAAGATGACCCCTAAGGTTCTTAATGGTCATCCAACTCTCAGTCTTTGATCTTGTTCTACCAGGATTTACATCCTAGTTTTACTTGTTATTAAATGAGGTCAAGTTGTCTAAGCTCATTAAGCCTCAGTTTCCCTATTTGTAAAGTGAAGATATTTGTCTTTGCCATATGGACCTTGTAGGGTTGTGAGGAACTAAAACTCTTCATAAATGTGGGAGTATGAGCATGTACAAACTGGAAAAAGAGGCGATTATATCTCTTCAAAGCCATATATTTCTTAGCTATGTGCTTACTACTAGCTAAATCACTCACTCGTAGGCTTCTGCCAAAGACTGTGTAGCTTGGCTCTCAGCTATGTTTCAAATTATACCTTAAATTTAATCTTTCTTACTTAACTGTGGAGGCTGGGAAAGAGCCAAAGATAAAAGGTTTGGAGGTAGGTGTTACTCTTTCCCAAAGTTGTGATAAATCAATTGTTGGGGGTGGCAGAAAGGAAGAACAGGTGGGTGGAAAAACATAGAGGGAATAGAAAAGTTGACCTCTAATTAGAGCTCAAAAAGATTGGTGAGCAACAGACCTTATCCTGAAAAACTGAAGCTTAGTCCTCCTTTCTGTCTTTATAAGGCAAACACTTCTTAGCATTTGCCTTAGGTAAATATTAGAATCTTTTCTATACTGGTACAACCACATTCTTATTACCTTGAGCTGTTAACAATTAATACTAGAATCTCCTTTAAAAAGTTGGGGCCTATAATGATACAAGGGGAAGAAGATGAAGTAGGGAAGAAATTTGGTGTGATTGGGAGAACAAGATGCCTTTATTGAGGTGCTTGGGGTACATGGGGACAGCTAGTGGCACAGTGACTAGAAAGAGGAAGACTTATTCTCATGAGTTCAAATGCAGCTTTAGACACCAGCTATGTTACCCTGGGTAAGACACTTAACTCTGTTTAACTCAGTTTCCACATCTGTAAAATTAGCTGGAGAAGGAAAAGGCAAACCATTCTAGGATCTTTACCAATAAAACCCTAATTGGGGTTACCAAGAATTGGACATGGCTGAACAACAATATTGAGGTACTTAGATATCATAGTGGATACAATACTGGTCTTAGTACCTGGATATGTACCTGAATTCAAATCCTGCCTCAAATATTCACTATCTGTGTGAACCTGAGCAAGTCATCTAATATCTCTCAGGCTTAGTTTTCTCATCCATAAAATGAATATATAAAGAGGCAGCTACTTATCAGGGTTGTTGCGAGGATTAAAGCCCACTTCTTTGTTTAAAAGAAAACAGAATTTCAATATTTGTGAACTGGTAGAATTCAACCCATATTCATATTGAAACATCTGAACATGTTGAAAAATAAATGGAAGTCTTCTCAGAAAAGATGTAAAGTGTTTGTATTTTAAAATACACTTATCATACAGAAATGTAGGTAAGTATTGAAAACAGCAATAGGGCATCTATGCCTTCAAAAATAGAATAGTCCAAATTACAAAGTAGTGGAAGTCCCTGTGGAACAAAGATAATTCATCATGCCTGTACTAGGGGAGACATTAGCCAACCACAGTTCATCCTCAGGAGGATTCTGAACCAAGTCCAGATGGGGCTCTAGCCTTTAAATGCTATTATCCTGGGACAACTTGGTGAACAACACCACTATTGAAGACAGCCCTGCATGCTGTCTTTAAAGGAGGCTCAAGTTCAACAGAAGCTGAATTGACACACCAGGAAAGGGTTGTCTTGATACTCATGAGTTAAGTAATGCCACTATTATATGTTAAAAGTAACACAATATACAATATAATGTGATATGATATAATATTTATTTTATTATTTATTACATATAACATATAACACATATAAACTTGCTTTTTTTTCAATCACCTTAAACGTCAACATTTCCTGAAACTTCACTTAAGTCGGCTTCTCACACCATAGGCTCCATTTTACTTGGCTACAATCAATTACAGGAATATAGATAATTTAAAAAGTATACATATATCTATAATATATTATATGTAATATAATATGTTACTTATATTTATTTTATTATTATATTATTTAGTATAGTATATCTAATAATATATTTTAAAAGTAACACAATCCCAAACTGTTATTGCTGTTTTTATTTCAAAATAGAACCTCTCATTTTAAAAACTCAAAGGACAGGTTACTCTGAATGCACCTAATACATTGCTCCTTTTTTGGGGGATAACTGCAATTTAATATCTTTCAATATGTAATCATAAAATAGTATTAAATTCTCCCATCCAGTTCTCTTTTCCTTCTTAACATTTTAAAGTCTTGGTGGGGGGAACATAATTTTATATCAATGTTTCTAAATAAATTCATTGCCTGCACATTTGTTTTTAAAATTAAATGTTCCAAGTGCAGAGAAAGGTGTCCAGAAAGCATGTACTCATAAATTCTCTCCCTTTGGGGAAATTTAGAGGAATTTTGAACCTTTATAGTAAGGATCCCAAACAAGAATTAAAATGATTTCATTTCATTGCAAACAAGCATCTAAATTAATTTCTCCACCCATTTTTTAAGAAAAAAAAAAAGAAACTAGCAAGCTAAAATCAAAACAAAAAATGTAGGTGGAAATGAACCCAAAAAACAGATGATAAAACAAATATACCTACTTCCTCTAGGCAGACAAGGCAAGAGAATACTAAGTCAGAATATTGTCTATTCTCAATTTGGCTTAATTGGTTTTCTTTGTCAAAAGGTCAGTTTCATTCTGGAGTAAAGAGGAGAGTTGAAAAGATGTTATAAAAACCAAAGACATCAATATAGTGTAATTTTTTAAATGTAAAGATACAGCAACATTTTTCACCTGCCTGAATGTAGCAACAAAGCAACAGAATTATGATGCTGACTGCTATAACTAATAAAGGCAGAAATCTAGGCTAAAGAGATGGAGAACAATGGGGATGCAGTGTGGTACGTATGGTGGAGTGAGGTGCTTAAAGTCAGGAAAGCTGAGTTCAAATCCTTCTGTCACTTAAGTAAGTAATTTGAACTCTCTTGGGCTCAATTTGGACTGAGTGACCTCTAAAAGTTTTTTTTCCAATTTGAGATCTATGTACTTATTTCTTCAACTAACTTTTTTTCTGGCTCAAAGTCATTTGTATGCTTAGTTAGAGAGGCTCTTGGGAGTGTGTACTCCAGAGTATCTTAGCCCCGTGTTTCAGGCATTTATCTAGACCATTTTCTGGAATAGAGATCTCCACTCAGACATATAGGTAGAAAAGGTAAAACAAGTCTTGTTCTCAATCTGGGCACACTCAGCCTGACTTTTACTATCTAGATTTAGTAGCAGTGTCTAAAGAGTTGTCAGGCTCTCTTTACCACAGGGAAATTCTAGCCACTATACCTAGCAGACTAGAGAAGAGATGGCCAACATGTAACCCTAAAGTGCTGAAGCCCAGAAGCTGATAGTAGGAGCCAAGGAGACATCACAAAACCACTGGCAATGAGTGAAGCAATGTCCAGCAAAGTCAACCGTGAATAGCAGCCGCAAGCAATTGTCCAAAAAACAGTGGTGATGAGAAGTGCAATGCACCCAGCAAAGACATCACTGCTTCCCAGCAGGGAACAAAGTCACCAAGAACTTGAAGACTTTGGTGGTCCTGTAGTGTTAGAGGGGTTAGTTACCACTCCACACGGGTGCTCTTGGTAAACATCTCCCCTGCGGTTGTGCCTCTTTTATGTGATTCTTATGCATGCTTCTTCTCTCCAATGATTGATACATATTTATGGAAGAGACTATGTCATGGTTATTGGAAAAAGCCTCAACTGTGACTTTTCTTACTACATCATTTCATTAATTGCCATTGCTTTGAAATTATTAAATTGTCTGATTAGATACAATAATTAGAAACAATAGAACTCTTAAGGTGGAAGTTCATATGCTATGGTTTTGAATGGATGAGGACCCAGAGAATATTTTGAATATTGGGATAGCTTTTCTGGGGGATTCAGGTGCGAGAGAGGAGTATTCCAGGTGCAAAACAAAGACAAACTTGCTTTTTCTCAATCACCTTAAACATCAACATTTCCTGAAACTTTACTTAAGTTGGCTACGCACACCATAGGCTCCATTTTACTTGGCTACAATCAATTACAGGAATATAGATCATTTAAAAACCAAATCAGCTGCCCTCATACATTACACATGGGAGCAAAACAGAGTTGACAACCTCACTTGAAAATGTTAAAAGAAAGGTCCAGGTTTGCATGCACTAGTAAGTGATTTCTCACTTAAATCTGAATGAATATGAATATTGATTTGAGGCAAAGCCACACATAAGTCATAATTTTGTGGAATGAACAGCATGAATCCACTTCTGCACTGAAATTAAGCATTCTAGTAATTGGCTAAGTCTCAAATTTGTTTTCTCTTTTTATTCTAAGTTCAATAATTCTCTTTACTTTGTTCTTTTCTCCAGGAATATGTATATAATTACTGTAAAAATGTATAATTACATACATATTTTGCTATTAAAGGTTTAAATTGGGATCTGCATATAAAATATTTTTTAAAAATTCATATTGTATTAAAATCTATTTAATTCCTATATGTCCTTCATTTCATTGTACATCCCACATTCATTGTTATCGTATTTAAGGAAAAGGCTTTTAAAAAACACTTTGTTGTAAATTAAGAGGCTCCTTGAGCTTCTTTGTAAGTTGAATTCTAGAGAACAAGCTCCTCATTGCCCTCTCTTATGATCACTTGCAACCTAATCTATCATTTCCATAGGAGTGTGGAATAGGTATTATCCTTGCTATCATTGAGAAGCCTATAGCTGAGAGCTGAATAGCTTAGGAAGGTGAAGACATCCACTTGGCTTCCTAAAATGTGCTGGTAGGGATAGCAAAAATTAAAATTTTAATATTTAAATACTTTATAAAATGAAAGGAAGCCTGACACAGTGGATAGTACGTGATCCCTGGGTCGGGGGAACTGCATTCAAATTCCATCTCTGACACAGACTAGCTGTGCCACCCTAGGCAAGTCACTTAACCCCTCAGTGCTCCAGGCTACTCTCTGAGACTATGACTTGCACCAAGAGTGCCCTACTCCATTAGTAGAGAAAGCTCTTCACCAGGAGCACCTTTCACCGACAAAATCAACTGATTCAGAGACTAAACCAGAACCATGAGTATACAATGACTAAATAGCATAAATGAAAACAACCGTAAAGGGCATTATAATTTACATTATGCACAGTGTCTAATTTGGGGTAAGATAACTGATGAATAAAAACATCCCATATCTCAGTGGAGAATTGGTAGGCTACAGGTGGGGATTGCTGCAGATTCTGTGAGCCACAGTTACTGATTGTTTTGCTTGGCTTAAACTTTTGTGGGGGCTATGAAAAGATTCTATAGGGTTGGTTGAGGGGGTGTTATTTTGAGGTGACATCTGCAAAATGAATTAAAAAGCATCATTAAAACTTTTTTAAAAGTCTCTATTATCATGCAGTCCTAAAGGTTCTCATTTACTTTTTTATTAAATTAAAGATTTTACTTTGGATGAGATGCCTAGAAAATATATGATTTTCCATATTTAATAAAAGGACTAATATCCTTATTTATTGATGTAAATATATCACAAGAACATTTAAGTATTGGGCTAAAAAGATTTCCAAGAGCTATCATTATTATTACTACATGTCAATATAGTGCCTATGTAAATCAAGTCCTTTAAAAAAATATTATATTCTCGGGATCTCTATTAGCACATGCTTAAGAAAGACAATGTTCGTCAGCTATTCTTCTAGGTTCATCTTTGAGTCTTGAAGATTTCCTCCAAAAGTAATAATTTTCTATATGGTCTAAATATCATTCATTCACTGTTACCTAGCTCTATATTAGGCAATTCAGGGTGATTACAAGGGAAATATTAAGATATATCCCCATCAGCAAGTACTATACAATATAGTTAGGGAGTCAAGAGATATGCATGAAATATTTAAATAGAGGACACATTATAATCATATTCCCCAGATGACAGATAATCAGTAAGTGCTGAAGGAATCCTAAGGAAAGAGATCAGTGTGGATAGCAGTGGTCGTTGAAAGTTTTCTAGATGGGATGGTCCTTGAAAGACTGGTAAGATTTAATTACAAGGAGAAGACCATAGGATTTAGAGCTAGAAGGGGCTTTAGAGGTCATGTGGTCTAGTTCCTTCACTTTGCGGAGGAGGATTCTAAGGGCCAGGGATATGAGGTAACAATTAAGGGAATATTGGTGGTAACAAAGTTGGGAATTGAGCCCATGTCCTTTGATTCTAAATCCAAAGTATTTTCTTTCTTCCACTTGGGTGAATGCTCCATTAATTGTTTCCTCTCCCAACTTTGATGTGCCTTTATCTACTGTCTACAAATATCTTGAGTTCTCTCTTATGCTTAAAATAGCCCCATTTGGCCCTATCATACCCCTAAACTGTCATTGTATATCCTTTCTGCCTTTCTTAGTCAGATTATTAAAGGGCTAAGACTTGGTGTCTGGATGGCCTGGGTTCAAATTCTTAGATACTTCCTAGTTATACTTCCTACCTCAATTTCTTCATTTGTGAAATGAAGGGGTGAGTTATATGACCTCTAAGATCCCTTCTGGCTCTAAATCTATGATCCTTTATTTCTTGGATCTTCTTCTTCAGCTAGCATTAATTTCTCAACTGCATCTTATCTGGCTTGCATACACAAGAGTCTACCGAAGATTCTCTCCCAGGTTATCAACAGTCTGTTAATTGCTAAATCCAATGGCTTTTTCTTTGTCCTCAACTTTCTTGACCTCTCTATAATTCTAGATATGTTGACCATACCCTCCTTCTCTTCCTTTGGCTTTTATGAGACTACTTAAACTGATTCTCCTCTATGTGATTGCCTATTCCTCAGTGTCCTTTGCTGGATTATCAGCCATATTCTGATTCCCTAACAGGAGACATGAGGACTTTTTTCTTGGCACTCTCCTCTTCTTTTTCTATATCTTATTTCTTGGTGAGCTCGTCAGCTACTATAGATTTAATTATCATCTCTAAGCAGGTGTGTGCTTGTGTGTGTATGTGTCTGTGTGTGTGTAGACACACGTATGTAATGGCTAGTGGCTTTCTTAAGTCCCTTATTACCAATTACCTACAGGACATTTCCCAAAGAAACCTCAAGCTCAACATGTCAAAAAAAGAATTTAGAATATTTTTCTATTTTCTATAATATATTTCTATCCATCCCCTTTCTAAACTTCCTTATTTTTGTTAGAGGTGTCCCCATCCTTCTAGTCATCCAGATTCTGAACCTCAGAGTTTTTTTCCCTCATCCCAGCCCCTATCCAATCAGTTAGCAAGTTTTGCCAATTCTATCTCTGTAACATATGTCCCATCACCCCCCTCATCTTCAGCCTCATCCATGGTTCAGGTTATTATGATTTCTTGCCTAGACTATTACAATTGGTTTCCTTGCTTCAAGTTGCACTGATCCATACTGTACACTACTGCCAAAATAATCTTCCTACAGCACAGGTCTGTCAATGTAACTCCCCTGCTCAAAAATCTGCAGGAGATCCCCAAGGTCCCTGGAATAAAATACAAAGTCTTCACATTGTCCTTCACAAGCTGGTTCTAGCCTATCTTTTCAGAATTTTTTCACATACTTTTTAGTTGAACTGGTCTACTTGCTGTTCCTTGAACTTGATCTTGTCTCCTATCTCAATGCCTTTGTACAACCTTTCTGTGCTTACTCATTTTCTGATCCTCATGCTCAGAATGTGCTTACTTCTCACCTCCCACCTCATAGACTCCCTCAGTTCTTTCCAGACCCAACCCAAGCACCACCTTCTCTACCCCACGCCCTTCTTGATTCTCCCTATGGCTGGTGCTCTCCCTCCCAAATACCTTCTATCTCTTTTATATTTATCCTTTATGTATTTGTTCTGTACACTTTATATGTGTACATTGTCTCCTCTGATATAACGTAAGTTTCGTAAGAGTAGGATCACTCCATTTTTGGGGCTTTTATTCTTTGCCCCTAACACTTAATAACGGAAGTGTCTGAAATGCACATCCTAGTCAAGTGTGCTTCTTAGAACCCTTAGCTTCCTCAAGGCTTCCCTAGCTACCACCTATTATGGGCAGCTGTGTACTATTCCCCTCGTTCTTAGAGTTTTCTCTCTCTTTAAGTTATTGTGTGTTCTCTTATCTAAATACTTGTTTGTATACCCTCTTTGAATGTAAGCTCCTTTCTTTCTAACATTATTACCTAGCATAACACCTTGTATATCACAAGTACTAAATACTTGTTTCAGAAATGAATGAATTAGGAGACAGGGATTAGGTAGGATGGATGGTTCTTGAGTCCTTCAGTCATCAACCCCCCTTCTTAGTAAGGATAAGCTGGGAATAATACTGGAATGTGGCAAACGGGTATATTTCTGGGAGCAAAAAAGAATACCAGGTCAGGGATTTCCTATAGATGTAATCCAAATCAGAGAGAATCAATCAACAAGAATTTATTAAGTGTTAGTGCTAGGAATAAAGGACAAAAAAAATGAAGTAATTTTTATTCCAATGGGGTTTATATTATATCGAGGAAGATAACACATATGTATATACTTAATATAAATAAAAAGTATATACAAAATAACTACATAGGGGATAAATACAAAAGAAATACAAGACAGGTATGGAGGGAAAGAACTAGCTATTAGGGAAATCAGAAAAGGCTTGGTAGAGAAAGTGGTGCTTGGGCTGGGTCTTGAGAAAACTGAGGGAGTTTCTAAGATGAAAGGTGAGAAATGAGTGCATTCTAAACATGGAGATAGGAAAGTAAATAGGCACAAAGTCTTGAACTGGAGTACCATGTGTAAGGAGCAGAGAGCAGGTCAGTTTGGCTGGACCATGAAGTTCAGGAAGGAGAATAATGGATAATGAGGCTGGAAAGATTGCTTAGGACCTTCACATTGTGAAAGTGTTTAAAAGTCAAACGGAGGAATTTATTTCGTCCTAGAGGCAATAGGAAGTCATTGGAGTTTATTGATTAGGGATGTGACACGTTCAGATCTGTACTTCAAGAAAATCACTTTAGCAGCTAAAAAAGGATAGATAGGAGTGACTTGGGGAGGAAGACCAATTAGGAGGCCACCGCAATAGTCAAGATAAATTATTTTAAGAGCCTGACCTAAGGTGATGGCTGAGTCAGATTGTGGAGGTAGAAATTCAGGTCTTGACAATTTATTTATCTCTTTATTTATTTAATCTTTATTTATTTATTTGTCTATTTATTTATTTATTTATTCATTTATGATCTTTATTTATTTAAATCTTTATTTATTTATCTCCAATAAATAGTGTTATTCTCTTCACCTTCAAAGTCTTATTCTAACTCTTTAATATTTTAGGCCCCTTGAAGAAGTCACTAAACCACTGTTTTTAAAGAATTAGAGTCACGGTGAGGTTAAAGAATATTTTTGAGAGAGGGTGAGGCAAAGAGACTGAATGATAGGAGGTGAGATAGAGCAATATTGGAGTTATCAGAGTTATTAATTGTATAAAAACCAATTTCTCAACAGCTAGCATTTACTGTTCTCCTACTGCTTCCAGCATATGTCCATATTGACCTGGCACTGCTAGAGGCCACCTCTGCCATTCCTCCCTGCCAGCCCTTCATTCCTTTCCCATTAGCTCAAAATTCCTAATTACTGGGTAACCCAAGCCTATTTTCAAGGCAGTCTAGTGAATCCCATGAATCTCTTCTTAAAATCCTTTCTTAAAATTCATAATTGAAGGAAATACTAAAATTCAGTTAAGGGTTAGTGAAAATAAAGATTTTTTTTCCCATCAAAGTTTACCGAAAATCTAAGAGGCATTGATTTGAGAACATTTAACAAATAACTAGGTTTATGAAATAATTGCCTAGAAAATTGATAGAAAGAATGAAGACTTCCAAAGTGTCCACCCTAAAAACAAAGAAACGGTTCATGCATTAGGAAAACCTGCCTCGTAGAGAAAAAAGATGACAGAGAAATGATAATGGAAAGATAATAACAAAAGGAAACCAGAAAGGCCTCAAAAGAGAAATTAGAATAGACAGGAAATAAAATGAGAAACTTTCATATCCCCCCCAATCACAGGATTAAATATTAACCAGCATTTAAGTCAGAATGCAAAAATTAAAATGGGTTAATAACGCTTACATTTCTTAAAAACTTACAATTTTTCAGTGCTATTCCATTAAGTATGGAATAAAAGGGACAAAAGCCCTGGATTTGAAGTTATTGGGCTTAAATTCCAGTTCTACCACTTACTTGACTTTAGCTAAGTCATTTGTCCTGTCTAGGCCTCAGCTTCCTCATCTGTGAAATATGGGCATTAGAGTGGATGATCTAAAAGGTGCCTTACAGCTCTAATTCCTTCAGTCTCACATCCTGGACTACCATTATGCACATAACGTGAAATGTATCATTGGAACATTTTTTTCTAGAGAATTCAAGGAGAAATAGCCCTAAAATAAAAACCTACCAGAAATATTCAAATAACTGAAGCTAAAAGTCAGAGGAAATATTCAAAAGAGCTATGAAATCCATTTAATTTTCTCCTTTATGTGACATTTTGTTCAAGTTCATGGAAGTGCTTTTCAGAACTGGCACTCTGTTCTCCAATCAATTGTTAATTTCCATACTATTATTACACAAAATGCTTTTAAAAATAATATTGGTATTTGGGTAGTGTTTTCTAAATTTAGAGTGTTTTCTAAATAAAACTAGCCAATTTGGACTGGAAGAAGTGGGCTGACCTTCATTCTATTCTATGTTAACAGTACAAGATGGTGGAATTTATTTCTTATGAAATTGGGTTATTTCTAACGTAGTATCTCCCATCACCACTGTTCGATAACATCTATTTGCTGGCTTGCCTGACTTCAGCTGCTTATTTCAGAAATAATTAGTGGGAATCTTTTCTATTCTGCTAAAAGGGTCATTCTGGGAAGTAATAGAAAACACTGGACAAAGAAAATATGAGTTGATCTTGTCAGCATCGAGGATTTCTCTGCAGGAGAGCTTGCTGGGGCTTTCATTGTTACTACAACCAATAGGTGTTGCTATAGAAACTGTACCACTAACAAGCAGAAGGAACAAGGAAGATAGAGAAAGATGATGAAAGTAAAAAAAAAAAAAGGCAGTAAGGCAGTTTGACACTTGTAAATGATCCTCTTGCTTTCCAGTCTCCCCTTATCTTGCCTGGTTTTCACACTAATACAGCATGGATAATGTATGACTAGTAATGAGAACAATACCAAAAATTCCTAGAGCCATCTTCATGCAGAATTCCAGGGAGCTTTATAATTCACAAAAAAAAGAAGAAAGAAAGAAAAGAAAAAGAGATTAGGAATAATAGACCAATATCTTTAAATTTTGTATTTTTAAAAATGCTCATTGATCCATCCAGTTCCCAAAAAGATACAAGTGATGGTAAGGAGTTTCACAGCCATGGAGACTACAAAGCTATAAATTCTAAAAGCCCACTGCCACAATGTGACCATATTCCCTAAATACCTCTGTCAATTTGGAGACTCAACATTCAATTAATGAATAGGAACAGAAGAAGAAAATAGTTCATGTGCATACTGCACTCACCTCCCCCATCTTAAATGACAATATTTTAAAATCAAGGTGAAACTTTACCTTAAAACCATGAAGAGATTTCAAAATAGTTCGTTTTTGTTCTTATTTTCCATAGTATAGCAAGGTCTCAATTAGTGCTATTTAATGAATCACCTTAATGAATAATGAATCCTACTGAAATTATTCGTTATTATATTATTACATTATACATTAATATACATTATTCAAATTCACATGCATATTTCCATTGGCTGGAACCCATTACAACATTTTATGTAATTATAACTGCAAATTTGAATATATGCAACCATGTCAGGGGATTGATTATTTGCACTAATCAGGACTTAGCTCTATAAACATTTAAGATAGGAAAATACATAATGAGAGAATTTTTGCCTCAAAAAAAATATTAAAAGGCTATTTGAAATTGACCAAGAGTATGTAAGCTCTTCTAAGGAAAAGAATATTTTATTTTTATCCTTTGATCACATAAATTAATTAATCAAAAAATTATTAAGTGTTTACTATATAAGGAACTGAAAAACACTAGAGATACAAAAAAATTGGCAAAAGCGGTCCCTGGCCTCAAGGAGCTTACATTCTACTAGGATAGAAAAAAAAGTATACAAATAGTTACACACAATACTTACAGAGTACATTAAATGTAGCCTTACAGGGGAATTCATTAGTACCTGGAATGAGTGTAGAGTAGAGAACTGGGGTGGATCTGGGAAACACCTCTTAAAGATGGTGGCATTTAAGAACTGAATGTTTTGTATCCTGCAACTATTGTAACAATGATCAATTATGAAAGACTTAGCTACTCTGATCAGTACAATGATGCAAGACAATTCCCAAGGACCTATGAGGAAAAATGCTGTCCATCTCCAGAGAAGGAACTAATGATATCTGAATTTAGAGCATTTTTTTTACTTTATTTATTTTTCTCATGTGTGTGTTTCCTTTTATAACATGGATAATATGAATATATTTTATATGACTTCACCTGTATAATCAATATGATATTGCTTACCTTCTCAAGGAGTGCAGAAAAGCCAGGGGGAGGCAGAGAATTCAAAACTTAGATTTTTTAAAAAATAAATGTTAAAAACATAATTGGGAAATACTTAACAAAATAAATAAAAATATATTTTTAAAAGAACTGAATTTTTTTTGACAGTTTTTTATTTTATTTTACCAAAACACAAATACAAAATAGAGAAAAGAAACAAAAACAGATCATAAACTTAAATATTGAAACAAATATAAAGTAAGAAAGAAAAAAAGCATGTCATGTGCATAGCAGAACATAGGAAAGGATTCAAAATATGTAACAATAAATTTTCATTTCAAGAAAGCCTATATGATAAATAATATACCTTGTGTTGAGAATTGTCCATCTTTTCTTTGCTTCCTTCCTTGTGTTTTCTTTTGTTCTCTGCTGTGCACTTTTTAACTTTGTTCTTTTTCTCCCCTCTCCCTCCCCCTCAGAAGGCTACAATATAATTTAGATATGTTTCTTGATATATACATACACATACTGATATGAGGTGGATGTGAGTAGAAAAAAAGATTTCAGGTATGGAAGACAATAGAAAGGCACAGAGATAGGAGATGGAGAATTGTGTATGAGAAACAACAAATAGACCTGTATGGGCAAATCACATAGTACATGGAGGGAAATAACATGTAAGAAGGCTGGGAACATAGGAAGGGACCAGGTTGTGAATAACTTTAAATAATAAACAGAAGACTTTGTGTGACCCTGGAGGTAAGAGGAAACCACTAGAGTTTTTTGAGTAAGGGGGTAACATTTTCATGCCTTCATTTTAGGAAAATCATTTTGGTACCTAAGTGGAGAATAAATTAGAATAATGGTAAGAGACCAAAAGCTAAGGAGGCAAATTAAAAGATTATTTGCAATAGTATAGACTAGAGATGATGGGGGCCTGATTAAGATGATGTTAGGATAGATAGATAGATAGATAGATAGATAGATAGATAGATAGATAGATAGATAGATAGATAGATAGATAGATATAGATAGATAATGGGTTTTCTGTATGTGTCCATATCCATATCCACATCAAAGATGTCCTAAAGGTAGAAATTACAAGATTTGGCAAATGAAAATATGTATGAAGTGAGTTCAAGTGAAAAATTGATGATATTGAGGTTTTAAACCTGGTCGACTAGGAGGAAAAGAGCATTCTTCACAGTTATAGGAAAGTTCGAAGATGGTTGGACTTGGAAAGTGATGAGTTCTGCTTTGAATATATTGAGTTTGAGATGCTTATGGGACATCCAATTTGAAATGTCCAATAGGCACCTGGTGTGATGTGGAACATCAATCCTTCCTTTACACAGCTGCCAGATGGAAATTCTTAAAACCCAGGTCTGAACATAGCATTCTTCAGATCAAAAAGTTCCAATGAATCCATCAATGAGCATTTATTTATTTATTAAACATTTACTAGAGGCCAAGCACTGCAATAAGGAGTGGGGATGCAAAGAAACAGTGAAATCAGTCCCTGCCCTCAAGCAATAATATTCCTGGGAGAGAAACAACATGAGTATTACAAGGAGATCATAGATGAGGTACCAAGAAAGAACACAAGCCTCAAAGGATCAAAAGTCAGGCAGTTTATTACTCACAGACATGCAAGCATGTAATTCTCCAGCCCACTAGTCCCATCAGTAAATGGAACACAAGTAGGATGCATACTGTATTAGAGAGCCCAGCGCTCTGGATCTCCACCCTTGTATCTGATTGCTATTGCTAGTTCACAGAGGAGCAGGAGCAGGAGCAGGACTTTCTTGTTGTTCAGCCATTTTTTGGTTGTGTCTGATTCTTTGTAACCCCATTTGGAGTTTTCTTGGCAAAGATAATGCAATGGTTTTCCATTTCTTTCTACAGCTCATTTTACAGATGAGGAAATTGAGGCAAACAAGGTTAAGTGACTCGCCCAGGGTCACATAGGTAGTAAGTATCTGAGGCCAGATTTGAACTCAAGAAGAGGAGTCTTCTTACCTCAAGGCCCAGTGCACTATCTACTGCCCCACCTACCTGCCCCAGCAGGACCTTAGAAATATTCGATCATCCAGTGGCCCAGACTTTGACCCTTCCTGTCTATCACCGGAGCATCATGATTAGGAAAACTTTCTAACTTTGCATACCTAGATCAGATGAAGTTTGCAAAATCACTACTTGCCTAAATGAAGCTGACTAAACTGTAGGAACTTCCCACCATTGAGATGGTTCAGTCGGTGTTCAAACTGTAAGTTAGGGCCTAGTAGTAGACAAACCTTCACACATATAATATATGTGTATGTAAACGCAAGAAGGAGTTACAAAATAACTTTAAAAAGAAAGACACTGGCTCCTTATTACCTCTAGGATAAAATTCAAATTCCCTTCTTTGACATTTAAAGCTGATTGGCAACCAACCAATCTTTCCAAGCTGATTACATATTTTTCCTCCTCATCTACTCTACATTTTACTCCAATTGTCAACTTCTTCTCCATACATCCCATATCCTATCCTTACATTGGCCATCTCCTATATCTGGAATGCTCTCCTTCCTCACCTCCACCTTTTAGAACATCCTTTGAAGATTCAACTTAAGTGCCACCTCCTTCAAGAAGTCTTTCCAGCTTCTTCTACCTCATACTCTCAATCACTTTGCATTTATTTTGTATATATTTTACATTTACTTTTCTGTGAACATATGACTAAATCTCCCAGTAGAATGTAAACTCTTCCAAAAAGAGTAGAAATTATCTCACTTCTGTATATACACCCTGAGTGTGGGGCAGCTAGGTGGTTCTGTATATAGAGAGATGGGCCTAGAGTCAGAAAGATTCTTCTTTCTGAGTTCAAATCTGGCCTCGGATACTCACTAGCTGTGTGATCCTCATCAAGTCACTTAACCTGGTCGCCTCAGTTTCTTCATCTGTAAAATGAGCTGGAGAAGGAAAAGGCAAACCACTCTAGTATTTTTAGCAAGAAAACCCCAGATGGGACCATGGAGAATCATACATGACTGAAAAAAACTAAACAACACCCTAAGGACCTAGAATAATTGGTGGCATATCATAAATGTTTAATAAATGGTCGTTTATTAATTTATTGGTGTGCATCCTCCCTCCCCCCACCATGTAGAATGAAACCACCGGAGAGACTGTATCAATTTTGCATTTCTATGTCCAGCACCCAGCCCAGGACTAAGTATAGAGTAGGAGTTAATTAACTGAAATCAAGCACTTCTCTAGCTGTCATCTTACCATATATTTACATTCTACCATTGACCACAATAGCACAACATAAACCTCCTTCACAAAACAACAACTGGCAAATTTCACTGCCATACAGAAAGCTGAAGATTTAGCTTTCTTTGTGGCTTGACCAGGATGTGATCATTAAGGCTACTCTTCAAAAATAAAGAACCTAAGTGATCCTTTCGGCTTTCTCAGCACAAACTCCTACCTAGGGCTTGGAACACTATCCACCACCTTTAAGCCTGGAGTACTTGCTGGGATATGAATGCAAAAGAAGCGTACAGACAGGGGCAAGTACCACGATGATGGTTGAATGGGTCTCATAGCTATGTACAAGACTTCCATATACCCCTAAAATACATGCCTAATGGACCCTTCTGCTGCTTGCCCCACTTAAAGTCAGTTCCTTCAGATGGCTAATTGACCAATGCAACTTTATATGAACTTATAATCTTAGAGAGTCACCTAGAGTACTACACCCAGGGTCACAGAGCCACCAGCATGTGTCAAAAAGGCAGGAAAACCAGGCCAGCCAGGCAATATGACATAGATGATAGAAAACCAACCTCACATTCAAGAAAACCTGTGTTCAAGTCCTGATATATACTAGTATTCCCACTGTCTACCAAAAGTATAAGGAAGCAGGTTGACCATTACATTGGCCTTATAATCAGATGTTGCAAAGAGATAAGCAAAACTCTCTGGAATTACAAAAAAAGAAATAAAATTTAGAGGCAGAATAACACCAGAAACTCAATAGTTACTGAAACACTATTTAATACTTATCACCATTGTTATAAGAACTTGGAAAGAATATATTCATTGCTAGCTTAAGCCTGCATTTCAAGTTTTTTAAAAATTTGACATAACAAAGACAAGTCACATCCTCTTAGTCCCCTAGAAAACTCCCTAAGACTATAAATTACTGATTTGAATTGGTACAGGGGGTTTTCTTACCAGAAGTTCCATTTGCCAATGAACTTGAAGTTGCAGGACTGTCATATATGCATAGCTTGTCCCAAAGTTTTAGTGCTATCAAAGCTTAAAAGTGCACTAAGATTTTTGAGAAATCCTGTCTATCCCAATGCCATAGCAAAGTGGGTAGAACACTAAGCTTGAATTAAGAAGATTTTCAGATATTCCTAGAGCTGAGCAAGTTACTTTACCTCTCTGAGACTCAATCTGTAAAATCTGTAAAATCAGAAAGTTGGACTTGTGGCCTCTGAGATCCCTTCAGCTCCAGTTCTACAATCCCATGACCTATCTTACAGGGGATGGTGGGAAAGGGTCTTTCTTTGCAAACCGTAAAGCACTATCTGAAGGTGAATGAGAATAAGAATGGCACTGTTAGGAAGCAGTTAGCAAAACCAGAGTTGTAATTCTGTAGCCAGCTTTCTGACTTTGGCCGTGATATCAGATTCATGGGGCTCAGTTTTTATAGTTGTAAAATGAGGAGGTTGATCTAAAATTCTATCACTGTCTGCTACAATATGTTTTAGCCCTGAGTGTGTAGGTTAGAGCACATATTCACATACATTTGACTCTCAAAAAAATCCATGAGTTTACCTTTGGTGCCCGGTTGGCTTGCCTTTTAACATTACTCGCCTCCACATTCCTAGACCATGTATGTCCCTTTCTGCAGGTGCTCACTCTCATTTAATTATAAGAATGGGTGTAGATGTTAATAGGAAACCAATACCCAAGGGAGTATCATTAGTTACAAGAAATCAAAACAAGCAGCAGGTCACAAGTCCAGACATGCAAGAAGGAAGTCATAGTTATGGCAGGTTAGGGCAAGGAATTCAGGCAGATAGATAGCCTATTAAGGGCACTGGCAACAAGGGAACTATGGGCAGAGGATAATACAATCATAGATTTAGATCCATAATGGCCCTTAGAGGCTGTCAAGTCCAAAGCCATCATTTTCTAAATGAGAAAACTGAAACACAGGGTGTAAGTGACTTACCCAGGGTCACTGAGCTAATAAGTTGTGTCATAAGGCAAAAAATTGTCTCCTTAGCATTTAGTTCAACAAGTGCCCTTGAAGAGTTTGGCTTTTGTCATTGAATCTTGCTAAGTGCTAAGACCCAGCCCAAACTCCTATTAGGTGTAACATTAACATTATTATGTAATAGTAATTAAGGTGGGA
>CM053627.1:143622907-143648680 GCA_028646595.1 Phalanger gymnotis | reverse complement strand
AAAAAAAAAATTTGAACTAGTATTCATTAATACTATTGGTCTACATTTTCCTTTCTTTGCTTTGTATTTCCCTAGTTGCTTTTATATTCAGGTTTAATAAAACATTTTGCCTGGCTCTTCTCTTCCTTATTATCATTAACGAATTCCCTTCATCTTTATGTGAAAAGGAAATCACTCATTTTGATCCTAGTTAAACCTGATAGAGGCTTCCTAGTATAGCAGGATGAGCTTAGGGCTTGAAATCAGAAAGCAAGTTTGACCTTGTCACTTCTAAAGTTTTTGTAGAAATCTTAACAGATATTTTCCATTTTTCATTTATTTGCTGTTTTTCTTCCAGTTTCATCCCCAAGTGCTCTCAGGATAATATGGCTTAATTAGCTGTTATATCTAGTTTTCTATAAATTATATTTTCAACTATACCACTCTTTGCTACTTTTTGGGTAAGATATAGTAAATGAATTTATACTGTGAACAGGTTTTGCACACAGCCAGAATTACTTGGCAAGTATTCACTTCTGAATGAGGTGATTTCTAGGCTCTCTCCTCATTACAGCAATTACTGTTTAGTCGTTAAACTTCCTAAGCAAATAGTGCTAGTCAATGTTGATTTCTATTCCTTTATCTATTTCCCATTTTTGTACATTTGCCAAAACACTTTAAATAGGCCTTTAATTAGGAATTGTTTTCATTGTATCCTTTGTCTTCTCTTTTTTATTTTTCCTTCTAATTTTGTGTTGATTTCCCTTTTTCCTTGAACAAGGTGGTGATCTACACATGGCAGTTAATTTGGAAATGACTTCCATATCTGTAACTAGTCATTTCCTGTCTATCAAGATAATATCAAATTACTTTTATTGTGACATTCCTTTATGGTCATCATGACTCTTTCCTAAAGTATTTATTATATGCATTAGTAACATTTCGCTGTCACCTGCAAGCTGCTGGCCTCTCTTGTTTCTTCATACTGAGCCATATTTTCTGACTTTTTTGTACCTACCTCAGCACCGATGTTATGGAATAAGAAATTATATATTAATTTGATTTGGATAGTCTTATCAAATTCTTCATAGAATCTTTTGACTGATTCATTCTCTGCAATAGATGTTGGCAGAGAAGCTTCATTATCTTCTTGGTTGATTTTTGATTATGCTCATTTTGACCAAGTGTCTCAAGAAATGATTCTTAGTGTATCTGGATACATTATAAAACCACCCTTCCAATACTTTTGACTCTCCAAGAAAAATCTGTAAGCTATCCCTTCCATTTAGCTATAACTTCCTTAGGTTTTCTGGGTTTCCTTTATAGCTAAAGAGTTGATATTTACAACTAAATTCCTCTAATTTAATGTCAGCTAAACTGACATTAATGACAGTTAAACCTACTATCCATTCATCAGTTATTGTACTAGGAATATCTCATTTAGAGTATCTACACTTTAGTTCATGTTTAAAGACCATCTTTAAAATATGTGATTCTTTGTTCTCTGTCACTGTAAGAATTCAAGAAGGCTTGGCACAAATGAGAGATAATTTTGTATTTTTTGTTTATTTTATGGGTTACCATGGCCAAAGAATTCATTACTAAGTGGCCAGTCTACTGGGAAAGAACCTTTCTATACTTAACTACACTGGTCCTCAGAAAGCAGAAAAAGACAGTCTTTTAAGGGATTATATTTGAAACTTTTCCAGAATAGTAGAACCTGTCAGAACTAGGTTTCCACTGACATTGCCTTCAAGAATGCAAGATCACCTCCAAGCCCACAATGATGGGGTATCAGAGAGAAACTTTTGTGAAGCTGTTAACATTTGTACAATACCTTACTCACAACAACCACCTGAAGTAGGTAGTATGTGCAATAATTATCCTTTGGGCTGCTGAGGCCTAGAGAGGTTTAATTACTTGCCTGAGGCCACATGACTAGCAAGTAATGGAGTTAGGATTTTAATTCAGGACTTCTAAGACTATATTCTGTAGAACATTCTACTTTTTACTGTACCTTGCTGCTTCTCTTTAAGCATATGGTGTAAGAACTGGAAGCAGTGATTTATTTCGCTAAGACCAGAGGAAGAAAATTCCCCGAACAGCTTCTAGGCTTTTATGTCCTAAGTTTCTACCTCTTCCAAACACGGATACTTGCATCAAATTTGATGTCCTTTAACAAACAAAGAAAGACAAATGCTGTGCAACATGGCTTATGTCCCTATGCCTAGGGTGGGGAATTGGTGGTACGTTGTGCCAGACTGAATCACAAATTTTGAAAGTAAGTTGAGGCCCCGTTTAAATTTGGCCCAGGATGTAACTTATTATGTAACACTTGCAGAATACGTATAACTCACACATTTCAGCTGTACAGCTGTGAAGACACCTGTCAATGCCAGCCAGCTCCTCAGATTTCTTGGCTTTGTCTCATTGACGGATCCGATCTGATTCCCTTGGTTTTCACATGAGAGTATTTCCCTCCCCCCGCCCTCCCCCCCCCCCCCCCCCCAGGTTTGAAGCACAATGGTTTCAATGTATCATCAGGACCTTATGGCACCTAAAATGTGGAAAGGCCTAACGACTCACCCATCTGTTAGCGGCCTGATCCTTTTCATTTATTCAGCGCTTTAGAAAGACAAAGTGATTTACTGTCATTCTTGCAATTCCTTCAGAAATTCCCAAGACTGTTTATCAGCATCATCCTCTCAGGTTTTGATGAGATTGAGACCCATGTTGTTTATAACCAACTGGCTAGGGGGCCACGCGTAACCCCAAATAAGTGGTTGCTGTTATAAACAAGGGGATTCCTCCCCCACCCAGCCGTAACCTAAGCAGAGAGATCAGAGAATCATAGATTTTATAGCAGGAAGAAAGTATGGAGGTCATTGAGACTAAATCCTTCATTTTATTTTATTTATTAGTTTTTTCAATGGACAAACATTTATTTTCTCTTCCTCTTCCACTAGAAAATTAAAAAAAAATAATATCTTTGTATCAAGCAAAACAGATTCCCATATAGATACAGCCCCTTCATTTTACAGATGAGGAAGCTGATCTACAAAGACAGAAAATGATTTACTCAAGATCACACAGAAAAGGTATTTAAGGGAGCCGATCATTTGAATTCAGGTCTCCCTGACTCTAATCCAATGTGCTACCTAGTTTGCTGGACATCACTGAAATTTCTACCCAGTCACTAGACACAGTCAAGTATGACCTTGTAAAAGGGACAATCTCAGCTTTGAGAGAAACTGGATAAAGATAGAAATTTTCTAGAGAACCAGGAAGTCCTGCATGTCTTGCCTTAGAAAATATGGAGGAGGAGGTACAGTATTTGCTTTCCCTGTCCCTCCCCACCTCTGGCCATGCCTTTTCCTGTCCACAGTCTACATTTCATCTGGAACATAATAAATAATTGTTCCAAGTACAGAAACATCTTTGTGTGATATTAGCCAAATTGTCATTGTCTGGTTTATGTCAGCCAAATCTCTAGATTAAGCCCTGCTAGTTAGTGAATGTTATGTATGTTTGACTGGAAGATAGAGTATACAAGATTTTGTATTTGTGTGAGTAATGAGCACCATGAGTCTTGTCTGGGAATTCAGGTCGTACGTTCTGATGACACAAGATTCCAGAACACATTGACCAAGGATTGTTTCTGGTTGGCTCTGCTTTAATGGATTTGATTTGTGCATTTGGGTCCACATCACTGGTTTCCTTCTCTGCTTTTGTGTTTAGCATTTCGAGCTATAGCACTATGGAAAATTGAGTGCAGTAATCACTCTTAGCAGGAGGTTATTCCATCAGGTCTGAGCCAAAGAGTGTCTTAATAAAACCATCTGACTTGGATTTAAATTGGTAAATCAGAAATTGTTTTTCCCGTACTACTGTTATCTAATGCATAGTCATTGGTGTATGTACGAGTGTGCCTAGGCACAACCTAATATCTCAAGAAAAATTTGATATTTTGCATCTCATTTTTTTAGGCTCATATTTTTAAAATAAAGTTTAAGCTTTTTAAAAATGAAGTGTAGTTAAGTTTAAGTTCCTTTGACTATCCTTGATAAATGCAAATAACAGCCTTTTTGATTCAGTATTAAATAAATGTTGTCTTAAAAAACTTTCTAAGATTCCTTGGGCGCACACACTAATGAAATATGTTGTATGGATCTACGTGTATGGTTTATACCATGTTGTGATTAATGATGTAATAGTCCAGTATTTTGTTTTTGTTTGTGTACACATTGTTTATATTCAGTTGAATCAATCCGTCAACAAGTATTAGGCACCTACTATGTGCCAAGTACCTTGCTAGATGCTGGTATTACAAATATAATGAATGAGATAATGTCTCCTCCTAAATTTCTTGAGGGCAAGGATGAATTTGTGTTTGTCTTTATCCTTGCAAGTAGGGATTATTTTCTTCCTTTAGTAGCCTTTAGTATTACTACGTGCCTGGTACATAGTAGGTCCTTAATAAACGCTTGTTGATAGATTGATAACTCACACCTGGAATAGAGTCTAGCACTTACAAAATACTTGTTGAATTCAATTAAATTGGATGAAACCATCAAGTTATATCTTTGAGCAATAGAATCTGATATCTAGGCCTTGAAGGCCTATATCTCAATAGAAATGGAATGACTAAACAGATGGAAGTATATGAATGTGGTGGAATATTGTAAGAAATGATGAATATAGGAAAGCATGCGAAGATTTATTTGAACTGATGTACAGTAAGCAGAATTGGAAAAACAATATACTCTCTGACTGAATACATTAATGAAAATGGAAAGAAAAATTTAAAAAAACTAATTGAAAATACAGTTATCTTTTCCAAATCACAATTCTCCTCATTGCAATTTCAACATATCACGGGTCAGCTTAAAAAATTAAATGGGGATTTTTGGGGAGGTTTGTGGAAGCCACAGATGACTTATGAAGTCCAGTAGATGATAAATAGCTTATAACCAAATATTTAACCCAAATTTTGTAATAAGGTATTATTAATACCCCATGAGAGAAAAAGAAAAAAAAATCAGATCTTCTCAGGAACAAAGTCAAAAAATTTTACACAGATTTTCCAGATGGGGGGGCACTGCACCCTCCACCCTCACGATGTGAGATAGCTGTAAATGCTGTGAAATGTTAAAAAAAATAAAAGTTTCGATTTCTCTGATATGCAGAAAGCAATTCTCCTTTCAAGCGGCAAACACCAAACTGTTAAGAGCATAGATTTGGAGGTAGAAAGGACCTTAGAGGTCGTCTAGTCTAACTCTCTCATTTTTTTTTTTTAGCTATTCCAAATATTTTAATAAGAGTTCTCTGGAAGGCATTTAAAACACCAGTTTGTGCGGATAAACTCCATTAGAGAGACAGAATACAGAACGCAGGTAGCCACGGAGCTAAGGAATTTTCTTGATTTGGGGCAGGATCTGAGAGTCCACTGTTTTCTGATCAGCCTTGTACTGCTCTGTAATCTCGTATTTCTCTTTTTCTGTGTCAAAAATCTCTCCTTCTTGATGTGTAGGTTTACGGAGCCTCTTCTTCTGGAAGTACGCATCAGTAAGATGATTTGGAATTTTTACACATGAAAGGTTAACCCTGGTAGAGGTGACAATGACAAATTTCTGATGGGTCCTTCTCAGGGAAACACGGTTGATGGTCAGAGGTCTAGTCACCAGTAGCAAGCCACTAGCCAGCTGCTTTAGGAAAACCACTCGCTTGCCCTTGTGGCGGGCAGTGAGCATGATCAGAACGGTGCCTGGCTTGATGCTAGCTCGAAGTCTCCTCACATGCTGGCTGAAGGGCTTTTTGCCATGACTTAGTTTTCTAGGCACATCCTCAATAGGGTAATACTGAGGCATTTTGTGAATCTTTACCACACGGGTTCCTCCATTCTTATCACCACCAACTGGCTTTGAGATAGTTGCAGGCACCTCCTCTTTCTTTTTCCTTTCAATCCTGGTTTTTGGTGCAGCATATTTCTGCTTGTACATGGTTGTCCGGGAATACATTGCAGACCTGGAGTATCTACCAATCTCTCGGGCCAGGACTGGGTTCCGACTGCAATGCTTTCGAGGCTTTTTCACCGCCTTTTCAGCCACATCTTCCTTTTTGTTCTCTTTTTTTTTTCCTTTTTGACCTTCTTTTCCTTTGGTTCTTTTGGGGGCTTTTTGTCTGCCATCTTGAGAGAAGGGAAAGAGAATTACTGCCCGCACTTCCGGTCTATAAGCAGGGGCGGGAGGCGGAGAGAGCCCTAACTCTCTCATTTAACAGACGAAGAAATTGAGGTCCAGAGAGGTTAAAGGACTTGTCTGAGGCCATGCAGGTAGAAAATGGTAGAGCCAGCATACAGACTAGATCTTCTGTCTGTAAATCCAACACTTCCCACTGTACCACATTGTCATATTATATACATATGTATACATATATACACACATATATACATATATTATATATTATATAATACACACATAATATATTAATGTATAATAAAATATATAATATATAATATGCTATATTATTATATATTACATCATCAACTTGTTATATCCAGTCTTGAATTACTCTTTCAATAATGCATCTGCATCCACAAATTTTCCGACACCTTATCATGACGTAGAAGTGGCTATACGATTTACTTGTGTGCAGACCATGTTGTGCTGAAATTATAATCAAAAAGGAATGTTTGTAGAATATAAGTTCCATGGGGGCAGGGGTAGGCATTATGTTTACTTAATGAGGAAAATGTCTCTGGCAATGGAAGAGGGTAATAATTCAGCTATGGTGGAGTATAGTGACAGACCACCAATTGTTCAGTTAAACAAACCAATGTATATGTATTAAGCCCATGCAAGGCACTGTGGTAAGGGATATAGACAAAATGAGAAATAGCCTGCCTTCAAAAAGCTTACTTTCTTTATATTGCATTACAGTATTGCTAAGATCGTATGTTAAGTGTAGGCAAATGTGAGTGGATAAATGGCTTGACACTATAGCTTGAGTATGTATGGACTTAACCAAATTGGGAAACAGCCATTATAAATGTGTTGTGACAGGGTGATAGCAACAAGGTCAACAAGCTCTGGCCAACAGTCCCTCATTGGAGTAGATAGTAAGAGTTTAACTAACTTAGTACAGCAGCAGAACTTATTGACATTACTGTTGCTCTAACCCATAAATACCCAAGAACACATGCAGAAATGATAAATGAGTATGTGTGTCTGGCAGAAGAGCCGAACCAGATGTGGAGAGGAAGGTACTTCAAAGTTGAGCCAATTATCATCTCAGCAAACGGGGTAGTTTATATAATAGTTAAGCAGTTTAAGGAATTGGAGATTCATTATGCCATGTCGTTAATTGTGAGGTAGTACATGGGGAGGCTGAGCATCTGTAAGTCATTTTTCAAAAGCTTACTTACCATTATCTGCCTTTAAAAAAAACACACACACACAACCCTGAAAAACAAAACAAAACAAAAATCCATTACCCATGTTGGGGGAACAAATAAGAAATTTAAATGACCTGTGGAATAATCTTCTTTTTTTCTAATTATAAGGCAATGAGTGTTCCTCCCACCCCCACCTGACCCTAAACTATGGTTTACATTTCAGAATAGCTAGCGTTTATATGTAGGTTTGCAAAGTGCTTCACATGTTATCTCATTTGAACCTCACGATAATCTACCAGTTAGGGACCAGTCATTTTCTACATCTAGATAGCATTAACTGAGAAGAGTTAATAGATTGGGAGTATTTCTTCTGGCTGGTAGAATTAGTGTCATCACCATATGCAACAGGTCTGTGAAAGGCAATTGATGACAACAGGCTAAAAAGAAAACAACCTAACCTTTTGAATGTTCTTCTTTTGCACAGCTGTCTCTGTTGATAGGATTACTTTTATAAATACATATCACAAAGCCTTGGCAACTTTAGAACTCATTCATTCATAGGATCTTAGATTTAGAGCTGGGAGGTCAGTGTCAATTAGTCCACAACATTCCCTGAGGAGATCGCCAGATTAGGGGCTCAGTGGATACAGTCTTGGCCGTGGTATCAGGAAGCCTGAGTTCAAATATGCCCTCAGATGCTCATTAACTTTGTGAACTTGTGGGAGTCACTTAACCTCAGTTACCGTCACTGTAAAATGGAGTTAATAATATTACTTTTGGGGTAGCTAGGTAGAGAAGTGAGTAGAGCACTGGCCCTGGAGTCAAGAGGACCTGAGTTCAAATTTGGCCTCAGACACTTGACACACTTACTAGCCATGTGATCTTGGGCAAGTCTCTTAATCCCCAATTGCCCTGCCTTCCTCCCTCGAAAAAATAATAATAATACTTTTTTCCCAAGGTTGTTGTGAGAATCAAGTGAGATATCTGTGAAGTGCTTAGCACAGTGCCTGGCACCTAGTAAGTGCTATATAAATGCTAGCTGTTTTTAATTAATTAAGCACCTACTATGTGCCAGATACTGTTTTAAGCTGAGAACTCAATACAAGCAAAAAGGAAGACAATTCGACCTTCAAGGAGCTTACATTCCAATGGGAAAGGCATAAAAGGAAGATTAAAAGGGTAGAGGACATGATGGAAAAGTCTAGAAAAATGCAACCTGGTAAGAAATAAAGAGATGTCCCGCCTGACTTTCTTCCTTAAAAAGAGGTTCTGAGAGGATCTCTCTAGTTAGAGGGAGGAGCCAAAAGAGTAGAGGGGCCTCATAGAATTTGAAAGTAGGAAGAAACCCTGTTGGCCACCCAGGCAGTTTTATAAATGGGAATCTTTGTTCTAAGGAAGTAAAGTGACTTGTCCTAGGTCCTGCAGGCAGGAAGTAGGCAAGTGAGAATTTAAACTCAGATCCTCTGACTTTAAATTCAGCATCCTTTCCATTATTCATTCAATGAGCTTTTAAAAAGTACTAGTATGTGCTAGACACTCTATTGGGGTTAAAAAACAACAACGACATTCTTTGTCTCCAAAGAGCTCATATTATATCAAGCAGAAACAAAGTAGAAAATTAAATGAAGATTTATACATATGTGTATATATACTATATATTTTGTATTATAAATATATATATGTACATGTGTCTCTAACCTTATCTAGTGTCCCTAACTGGCAGGATTATTGTAAGTTTCAAATGAGATAATATATATAAAGCACTTTGTAAACCTTAAATTGCTATATAAATACTAGCTATTATTAAATGTAAATCAGATTAGGATCAAGTAGCAGTGGGAGGACTCTTACTGATTTACAATTAGGAAGAAAGAGGACTATTCCACAGGTCATTTGGTCATTTAAATTTGTTTCCCTGACATTGGATATACACATACTACATATATATATATATATATATATATATATATATATATATGCACACGCATATATACACACATACATATATGGCTATACATACATATATACATATGCATGTATGTGTATATAGATATACACATATACATAAAACATATACACATATCTATGAGTATATATCTGTGTATGTATATATATGTGTATATATATATACTTATATATATACACACACACATATGTATCTCACTAAATAATTTGCTGTCAGAGCTCACTAGGTGGTGGGAAGTGAATTAAGATGGAGCTGCTATAGCGTATGCATGTTTTCAATGTACTTGGTAACATTATCATGTGTGAAAATCAGATGAAAGAAAATGAATGGATAATTTTTGCTTTCTGGTAGAGATATATTTTGAATGGAGAAGGGTCCACTGATTTGTCAAAACAAAAGCATTTCATTTTTGCTACTTTTAACTTCACCATATTTGCCTAAATGCATAAACATCCCCAAAACCTTATACTGGTGAACATTTTGACAATGACATTGGCTAGAAATGACATTTATTTTGTATTATAGTGGCTTTAAATCTGGTGCTAAAGTTTAATTTTTTTAAACAACAGAATATTTCACTGTATTTCTGAGAAATTATAAATTACTTTGATAGAAAAATAGCATCATAATGATTTAATGCCTGACGGCTGTTCACTATCACATCTGAAGAATCTGTGCTTCATTGTATGTCTTCCTAGTGAAAATTCTGCTTCCCAAAAATGCTGCTTCAGCATGTATGCTTATATTCTACTTTAGTTCTATGCCACACTCACACGGCTCACTGCTCCCACAAAAGGTGTTGCTACACTCAGCTCTACAAGAGTGGAATTGAATTGTTAAGCACAGGCTGCCATTGAAGTGATTGTGGCCTTTCTTTTCTTTTATCTCCTTTTTGGAAATAAAAACACATCTTTGTGGACAGAGTGTGGATTGCTTTAGAATTCTGACCTTAGAAAGATGGTCTTTGTAATTAGTGTGATTCTCTGAAAGAAATGACAGCTGAGGTTGGAAAGGCAAGATTGCAGATTCCCAGAACAGAGAGGATATAACATACTATGATAAATACTTAATTTTGAAAAAAAAACCTTTTCATATCTTTCTAAAAATGGTCATAGATATAATTTGGCATGTTAAAAGAAAATGATTTCATTAAGTTCTAAGAATCTTTGTGTAGATACTGAAATGCTTTGGGGGTAGCCATATGGAAGAGCAAAATAGAAGTGGGAATTCTTGACCTAGGTGTTCAAACATCAGACACAGGCAATTCCTGGCTTGCCAGCCTCCACAGATCTTGCCAGATTTATCTAGTGTTTGACAAATTCCATGTGTGAAGCATTCCTGGGAGGCTTGATGAACATACTGTAGCTGCATTCTCCAATTTTTCCTTTTATGTAAACAAGCTATGGGTTTAAAAACATCCATTCAATGGTCATGCTGCGTTACATTCAGATCTTGAGCAAATAGAGATGTTTGCCCCCAAAACTTGCGATAGCCCAATACACTAAAGGTTTGGGGTGGTGATGTTGGGGGCAATCTTGTGGGCTAATCAGGGACAGAAAGTTAGCATTTACTTTTAAATTTGATCCTTTTTACTTTTAAGCTGACTTTTAGGTCTAATGACTTTCTTAAGTGAAAGTACTTTAGTTAAGTATTTTACGGATGCAACTTTCGTATTCATAATTCTATTGAAGGGTTTCCATCAAAAGGTTTTGCCCCATTAGCTTGATCTACTGTACATGGCAGCCTGACATGTGCATTTCTTCCAGAATGTGCAATTTGATTTCATACTGTGGAAAAAACCCAGAGCGTAAAATATTAGCATGAACAGTGTCAAGTGTCAATGCTAATTCTTTTATTGCTGTGACATTATTTAAAGGCAGCAATCATTCAACTATTTTCAATGATAGGCATAAGAGCTAGCTAGGGAAAAAAAAGATATATGTGGTCAGCCATCCCATCTCTTTTATGAAGAGCTATATAAGAAACAGAGCCAGGATAACTAAAATTGATTGTTGATTTTTCTGGTCTATATCAAATTAGAAAAGATGCAGCTGTTGATAGGGAATTAAACCAAATGCAACATTTAGCAAAAATTGAATGGTGGTTAGTGGCAAAATCTGTTTAATTGGATGTGTCTGGATAGAACTCTACACTTTTTCAGTACTTCAAGGATTCATTACTTCATCCACGGAGAGAATAGCCTCACTAACCCCTAAAGGGAGACTGCAACCTTTCTCTGCCTTAGGAAATGTCTATATAAATTACTGTGACTGAAGAGAAAAAAACATTATTCAATGGCCAAACTTTTGGCTAGTCATGAGCCAAACTTATCTAGGTTGGACGTGAGGTCTATTGGGCTCACAACTTAAAGTCTTTTCAGCTCTATATTTCATGCTTATGCTGCTCAAGAGCCTTTGAAAACCCAGGGTCATGGTAAGGTGTTGGAGTAGAACTCCAATGAAGAAAAAAATTTCACAGTCTCAGAATATGTATATACCCACCACCTGTGATTTTTAGTAATCAGATACTGAGGACTGTAGGAAAAGGTTTGTGGATGTGCTAACATTTGAGCTGGACTTCAAAGGATGTCCTAGAAATGCAACATCAGGTTGTTGTGTGTTTGTCCTTCGTTCTCAAAGAGGACCATGACATCAGGGAGATAATGACATCACTTGAAATTAACTTCCATTTGAGTGAGAGAGGGCTGTGCAAAATCACCAGTCTCACTTTCTCCTTCAGAGCCGTCTGGGTCCAGTGACCAGATATATATTAGGACTACTAGAGAGGGCCTAGGATGCAATGGGAGACCTTGGCCGTTTTAAACTAAGGGCTTTTCAGGTTCTCACTTTGAGTGAGGCAACACCCATTTAGTGAATAGGCTCTTTAAGAAGTGAGTCAAAGAATGGTCCCTTTAATTAAAAAAAAAAATCAAACTGGGAAGGGAAGACCCTTAGGGTTGTTGACCAAAAGAGAAACAGTATTTATATTCACTCTGAGCCAGGAGGGCCCAAAAAATAAACTGTAAGTGGCAATTGGGCTGAGATCTATTGTTCTCCAAACCAAAGGGGCCATCCCTTTCCTCCCTTCTCCTCCCCTCCTCTCCCCTCCCGTCCTCTCCTCTCCCCTCCTCTCTTACCTTATTTTACCTGAGGGTGTTCTGCCCAAAGGAAGGTAAATTTTTTGGTGGGCTAAAGCTACCCAACTGGGTTTACTGGCTAGATTTCTTTCTCAAAGGCTAAGCCTTAAACCCAATTCACTCTGGATCTCATGGATAGGTATATAGTGTAAGCAAAGGCAAGAAGGGATATATAATAATAATTGCTAACATTTATATAATGCTTTAAGACTTGCAAGACATTTCACAAATATTATTACATTTGATTCTCACAATAGCCCTGTGAGACAGGTGCTTTTATTAACCCCATTTTTCAGATGATGGAACTGAAGCAGGCAGAGGTTAAGTCACACAGCTAATGATTGTCTGAGGCTGGATTTCAACTGAGGCCTTCCTGACTTCAGGTCTAGGGCCTTATCCACTCTATCACCAAGAAAGGTACAGGGTATATTTTGGGGACAGATAAGAGTCCATTTAGATCAGAACATAGAGTATGTAGAATAGGATCATAAACTCTAGACCTGGAAGGGATTATAGAGTTTACCTAGTCCAGTCTCCCCAATTTTGTTGTTTGTCATTGTTTGTCCTTAGTTCTCAAAGAAGAACAATGACATCACAAGGGTGATGCCTTGACCTGCAAGTGAATTGGATTTAAGTGAGGCAGAGCTGTGCAAAGTTGTCAGCCTCACTCACTTCCAGGATCATCTAAGTCCAGGGCCAAGACAAAAGTCAAGATGATTGACTATGGCCCAGGAGGCAGTGCATTACCTTGGCCTTTCTAAATTAAGGACTTTCTCAGGCCTCAGTTTGTTTGATGCAATGCCCATTCAATGACTAAGGACTAGACAAAAGATGGCCTCATTTAAGTTCAAAAAAGGCCCAAATAGGATAAGTGGCTTACCAGAGGTCATGACACTAAGTGTTAGAAGATCTGAGATTCAACCCACCAAATCTTATTTACAGATTTTTCATTGAAACTCATCATGTGAATAAAATTCAAACTCCTTTGGTTGTCATTCATGGTATTCCACAGTCAAGTGTCATCTGTGTGTTTAATAAGGGATTTTGCTGTGATTAGAAGGAATGTCTGAGAGTCTTCAACTGAGTGTTCTATGAATGTGAAGGTCATTAGTTGCCACTTGAGGTCCATTTTCTTATCCTTGATGTAGTAGACAATAATGTAGTGAGAAGATCATGATGTTCTCTTGTTGCTTTGTTGAAATACCATGCAACATTAGAAAGCATATTTCATTTATAGGTGATTGCTACAATATATAAAGTTTGAGACGTGCCAGTTGAGGTCATGAAAACCATCAGATGGCAGAGAAGCTGTGGGTTGCTATCTCACAGCCATTGCTTAAGGAAGTCAAGAAGTTTATAGGGAGATGTTGCCCACATCTTTGTCAACTATTATGATGGGGATCATTGATACTTTTGGGAAGACATCGCCTGTATTTTCCACTAACCATTATTGAGAGAGGAAAAGGGGAACAAATTTAATAAACTTTATACCATAATCTTTCATTTTTTCTTACAGATCCTGCTGCACCTCAAATCTATTGAAGGTTGGTAGTTTCAGTTGTTTAGGCATAGACCAATATAGCATCTGGAAGCTAAACCTTACAAAATAAAGGAATGATATTTAATGGAAACTATCAGGCACATATAACGAGGGAAAATTCTTAACTCAATAGTGATAATTAGGAGTGTGCTGGGGCCAACTTATACCTTCTGAGTGTGAAGTTTTCAGTGTGAGCCTTTATGTACAAAAAATCAGCAAATACTACAAATCAGAGCTTGATTTATTGCTTTGTTCTCTGGAGTTTAGGTTCAGTTAAAGGGCCACACTTGAGGACCTACAGGGCCATATGTGGCCTTGAGGCCACAGGTTCTCCACTCCCAGTTTAGACATAAGAAAGTTATGGAGAAAATAATAATAATGTAGATTAGGCTTAAAATGATATTATGTATACTTTTTTGGAGAGTTGATTGTCAAGCATTTACCAGCACAGGTCTGCAGAGAATACTAGTATAAATTGTACCTATCAAACACATCAGGGAATTTCTAGCTCATTACCAATATATAAATATATAAAAACTGCTCGATGTATCAGTAAGGCAAGATTCATAATATTGATGGTGACCATGAATGTGCCTGTATAATTCAGACTCGCAAAGTATAAGAGACTCTCTACATAGAAGGCGGAAGAAGTAAAACATTTATTCAGACACCAGAGGATCAACTCCCAGAACCAATAACCCCAACATAGCAGTAATTGTATTCCAAAACCAGTAAGTCCACCTCAATATAACAGCAAGGAGATTACAACACAGTATCATAACAAGGGGCCAAGCCATCCTGTAACCTTCCCTATACCTCATAGGATTCCAACCCAATCACATTCTATCTGGGAGATTATGAGAGTTTTCTTTCCAATTTTTCTGCTTTCCCTCTATTCTTGGCTTCATAGATTTTATTCATATATTTATGTGAATATAAAATAAAATTTAACCTACCTAACTCCCCTCCAAGAATCCCTCCCTTAGCCTCTCCCTCCACCCTATCACCTTACCCTCTTATTTCTTTCTGAATTTAGAAGACTTTTATATCCTTATAGATATATTTCCCTCTTTATCCCATTCCTGTTAATCTGTACAACCTTCTATACATCCCTTATCCAATTCCTGTCCCTGCCTTATCCTCTCCCCCTCCCTATCCTCTTGCTCTCTTCTTTATAAATTTAGAAGACTTTTATACCCTTCTAGATATATATGCATTGTTCCCTCTTTAACCCATTCCCAATGAGAGTAGGGTTCCAGAACTACCTGCCCTCCTCTCCCATTCAATTTTGCCTTTTCCTACACCTTTTTCCTTTTTAGAATCACATCATACTCAGTTCTATCCCACTCTTTCTTTTGAACTACCCGATTACTAATGGCAATCTTAGACATATAGTTTACATTTCCACATATAAAAAGTAAACCATTTATCCTTATTGAGTCCCTTGTAATTTGTCTTTGATATTTACATTATATTTCTCTTAGATCTTGTATGCCAAATTTTCTATTTAGTTCTGGTCTTTTTGCAATAAGATCCTGAAAGTGTGTCAATTCATTGAATATCAATTTTTTTTGGTTTCAGGATTATACTTAACTTTGGTGGGTACGATGTTTTTGGTTGTAACCCCAGTTCTTCTGCTCTTTGACGTATAGTGTTCTAAGACCTGCAGTCTTTTATTGTAGCCACTGTTAGGTCTTTTGTAATTCTAACTGTGGCTCTTTCATATTTGAATTTTTTTTTCTTGTTGCTCATAATATTTTCTCCTAAACATGGAGGTTTGGGAATTTGGCTATGATATTCCTGTAGGATCTCTTTCAGATGGTGATTGTTTTTTCTTGGATTGTTATCCTCTCTGGCCTGGAACCAAGACCAAGAATTCAGCTCTCCTGTAAGTGCCCACAGCCAGCAGCTTACTTGCCCCACTGCTTCTGCACTTACTAGGTATATGCTTGTTTCTTTTCACCGAGGACTGTGAGCACAGCACAGCTGGGCCTAGTGTCGCTTATCAGCAGAGCCTCCTTTGATCTTCCCCAACTCAGACCCCTGACTCCCCATATTGTCTGAGAGGTGAAAATTCCTATGGCTGAGGTCCAGCCTACCTCCCAACCTGGCAGCCCCCAGGGCTTGCTGCTTGCTGTTTCAGTGGAGCTAACCTGGAGGTGTTTACACTTCACTTGGCTCTCACCTCCATCCTGGGATCTTTCTTCAATTCTTCCCTAGTTGTCCCAAGGAAGACTACTGTTCTCCCCCAACTCTTAGTTATTTTTGCTACTCTATGGCTTTATGTTGACCCCGAGGCACTATTTTGTCTTGTTTGTGGAGGAAATCTGGAGAGCTTGGTATTTCCTGACCTACTCTGCCATCTTCCCAGAATCCTCTCAACATAATTACTTTTTAAAGAAATAATGGATTATTTCTCCTACAGTGGTATGAAAACCCATGGACATCCTAAATCCTAGTAGAGAGAGAGAAGAAAAAGATAATAAATGACTGCTAGTTACTCCTGTGTCACTCAGAAGAATAGCCGTTGACTTATTTCTGTCTACAGAGATGTTAAAGAGCCACTATGTTCCTTATTCTTCCCCTCTCTTCTGCAGGAGAGATGAGATGAAGAACAAGAAAGAACAGCCAAAAAGCTCTTGCTGTCTTGACCACCTTGTAGAGGAGAGGGAGAGACCAAATAAGAAGACTATGCTCTTATATATAGTAGGAGACAAGGGGTAATGTCAAGAGAGACCTCAGAGGACTTTGTTTCTTGAAGGTCCTATCGCTGATGTAATCCAGTGACATTTCTATTCTTATTCCTTTTGACTCATATGTAGTTTTATTCCTTAACTTTTCTGGGCTTGGACAGCTGAGTTCAAATCCTGCCTCGGATACTTATTAGTTATGTGACCCTAGATAAATCATTTAACTTCTCTGTACCTCAGTATCCTTATCTGTAAAATGAAGCTATTGGTTGGTCCTCAGGGAATCTATAGTTCCAGCTCTTAAACCTATGGTTCTTAGCTTTTCTTTTTCCAAGGAAGGCATTTGTTTTGAATTTAGAATTCTTGTCCCTTTAATAAAGAGAATATTATTTAGTTCAATCTATATGACTGAGAGTTTTGTATTAAGAAGATCTTGCTCTATTAATAATAAAAACTACTCTCTCAATCTGTGGGATCAATCTTTTTTTATATTCATTGTCCTGGCTGCAACTGAATAAGGGAGGAACAACATTATTTTACTTTCTTCCTCATTCTAAACAGCTGTAAGGTAACTTGATAAAAGTTGGTAACTATGCTATTGGCAAGGATAGTTGAACATATTTTATTCTATAGCTCCTGGAAGCTATATCCTGAAAAATAAAAGAACAACATTTAATGGAAACTATCAAGCATGCATACTGAGGGAAAATTCTTAACTCAATAATGATAAACAATTAGAGGTGTACCATCTAAGAGGCATTTACCTCTCTTGGTCCCAGACACTAGAAGAGGTCTTTGGCTTACCTAGGATGAAGTCTTCGTATATGGTGGTATACCGGGTTAAGTGATTTGCCCAGGGTTACACATATCTGTCATCATTTGAGCTCGGTCTTCTTTGCTCCATATCTAGTTCCCTATACATCATTAAACTGTTTTGCCTATTTATGAGCATTTGGCCAAGCAACCATCCCAGGATTGGAGCAAGAATTTATAGTTAGATCCAGGTCAGCAGATCTTTTCTGACCCTGAAGGCCATGGTGTCAATGAAGTAGATCTAGAAAGATCTTCAGAGGTCATCTGATTAAACCTATTCACTTTACCTATGATAAAGCTATGATAAAACTAAAAAAACCTCCAGCCTAGAGCAGTTAATTGGTTTGTATAGTGTGACAATTAAAATAATTTTGAGATGCAAAATTTTGGGTTAATTATAATCAGTTTTATCAATCATGATTGGTACTAGAGATTGACAAAAATGACTGCTTATTCTCTCCTTAGTCAAAGAGACCACGTAGCTACTTCTTTAGGTTTTTATGCCTTAGGATAAGAGGTACTCCATCAAACAGTAATCAAATTTAATTGGTTAATGTGATTGGAGGTAAGCTATATTGAAATGAAGGGCTGGAAGTATCACCCTTCCACAGAGAAAAATCTTTCTACCAGACCACTCATAGCTTTAGACTATCAATTCAAAAAATGTATGCCCCATCTATGCCTGAGTAGGACACAATTGCTTCTACCAGGGTGGGACCTTGAACAAGAAAATGAGTCCAATGTCATCACCAGCAATGCCCTTCCTTAAGAACTGAACTTAAAGTCAAGACTTTATAACAAAGTGGGGTGGAGCTTTGAGTCTCCTCAAGATATTGTTTATTAATAATTATTTCTCTCACTAGTTTCTGCACTAAGGGCTACATAACCTTCAACTTTGCTCTCTGAAGCACCTAACACCCTGCGTATAGGGATTCAGTGTGGTGGCAAGAGCACTAGAATCCGAATTAGATGTAACTAAATTGGAATCTGATAAAGCACTTGGTAGATGTTGAGCCCTGATTGGCTCAGAGTGAATGTAAATAGCAATTGCTTCTGTTTTGGTCAGAAACCCTGAGGGTCTTCCCCTCCCAGATTGATTTTTCTTTCTTTCTTTCTTTCTTTTTTTTGACTAGGTCAAGAAGCCATTCTCTGCCTCATTTCTTACTTGGCCTTAATCACTGAATAGGCATTGCCTCAGTCAAACTGAGGCCTGTTAAAGATCTTAGCTTAAAAAGGCCAAGAGCTCCCACTGCATCCAGGGCCATCTCCAGTGGTCCTGATCTATATCTTGCTGCTGGACCCAGATAGCTGTGGAAGAGAAAGTGAGACTGGTGACTTTGCATCCTCACTTAAATCCAATTCACTCACATGTCATGGCATCACCTCCCTGATATCATGGTCCTCTTCAAAAAAGAAGGACAAACAACAACACGAGTGACTATAGAGAAGTCATTGCATTTCTTTCTCTGTCCAGGTTCCCTCACCCAGAAGTGGTAAATTATACTGCCTCCCAAGCTCTTGCAGTGGGTGTTCCATAAATATTTTCTGATTTGATTTGATAAAGGCAGCAACAGAGAATATCCAAAGGAAATAAGATAGCTAACACTTATATAGTGCTCATTGCGTGCCAGGCACTGTGCTAAATGCTGTGCAATTACTATCTTATTTGATCCTCATAACAACCCTGGGAAGTAGGTGCTATTTATCACCCCCAATTTACAGATGAGAAAACAGGCAAACAGAGGTTAAGTGACTTGCTCTGAGTCACACAGTGACTGATGTTAAATTTGAACTCAGGTCTTCCTATATCTACCCACTAGTGCCACTTAGCTGCCCCTAAAGGGTACCTAACAGGAGACAATTGGTGAGATCTAAGCTGTCCTCTCGCTGTACCACTAAGTGATGGTGACAAGGGAAATGAGAGAGTTCTCCCTCCTTCCCTCCCTAGCCACCTTGTCTGGGAACATCTGAACTGTCAAAATAAAATTAGAAGAGCTATGACAACAGCACTTTCAGGCTCATTTCTCAGTTCACTTGATTTCTTTCAATATTTTGTAGAATCTGCAAAACTATGTACTCTTTGGGGGAGGAAAACCGGAGGTGGTTGGAGAAGTCCATAGATAGAGAGATTTAGAGATGAAAGGAACCATATTGATCACCTGGTTCAGGCCCCTTATTTGACAGGAGAATCAGTGACTTGTGTAAAGGCAGAGAGTGAACCAGAAGCAAAGCTTTTCCTGAGGCTGCTTGTGGCCTAGAGCTCTTTCTGCTGCCTCTTTTACCTTTCAAAAACAAGGTTGACAAATGGATGTGTGTGTGTGTGTGTGTGTGTGTGTGTGTGTGTGTGTGATGTTAGCCTGTGTGATGTAGATTTGTGCAGTTTTAAGGAAAGGAAATTAAACTATGGGAAATTACAGATTAAATATTAAAAGGAACAGATAAAAAATGAATGACATTAACCTAACTTGTATATTCTATAAAGGTCATGTACCTACTGTCACTTAATCTTCTAACAGACACTACGTCTTAGTGTATTGCTACTAGTTTTTTTTTTCCTTATCCAAGCCTTGATATGTCTGATCAAGCTTACTCATGAACTGATTGAAAATATTTGCCTTTGTTGAAACAAAAGCAATTCATTTCATTCGCATCAATAGACGTGTAATTGTATGTATAGTGATCCATGCTCCCCTTGACTAATGCATATTCAACTCGCCATGATAGTGGGTGACAGTGGCTGATTATGAGTCTCCGGTCTGATTTCGCCTCGCCCCGGAGTGTCAGGTAGGTACGACACAGCTTTATTTCTGCTGCTCCAGAGCCAAGGTTCGGCCAGGCTCCTCCCACTCCTTACGCAGATGACTGCCTGTCTGATTTGGGAGTTCTGGCAAAAAGCCTGAGCCCATTGATTACAGATCGCTATTAATAAAGAGCATTTGTAATGCAGCAGTGCTGATACAGTCTCCACACGCCGGTTCATGATGGCCCTTCAGTCTCCACAATTAAGTCGTCCAGCAGGCATGCCCCCTGTTGCAGCTGCTCTGTCAATCTCATTTTGGAGTACAAATGATCTTAGACCCAATGTTTGACATGGGGTTTTAACACCAAAGAAGGCAATTCTGCAGCTTCAAATGAGCCTAATTGGCTGTGCGCTCAGGCGTTCACTCAAGCTGCTTCAGTCCATCAGAGAGAGATTTCCAACTAATTGAACAGCTCAAAAGAAAAAGAATCACGAGAAATCATGATGTGCTGCACCATTGGAGAGAGGGATATTTTTTTTCCATGATAGCAAACTTCAAAATCTGATTTTTTCCCCCATTCTTAATCAGCCACCTGTCAACAAGACAAAAAGGTAGTTTTCTGGTGCAGAAATACAGAGGGTGATTATCTGTAAATCAGTTGTTGTTAAGGGCGTAAATGCGCATGTCTTGCTGATAATGCTGATTTTAAGACATTTAGGCTGCATGGAATTTCACTGAACACATCTAGGGCTTCCAGTGATGTTGTATGATCCCTAGCCTCACGGATGGAGCGCTGAAAGGTGTTTTTTTCAGGTTTGTCTCTGCTATTCACTCAATTCATGATCCTGTATCACCTTCCATTCTTTAATTTCATCATTAGGAGCACTATGACCATAATACTGCCCACAACCGTGGTATTTTACAAATATTTACAAAATAGTCTATGTACTATTTGAAGTTACTAAAGTTTCCTAGAAAAAAAGAGTGCTTGGTCTGAGGCAGTGTGATGTATGGGATTGAGTATTGGACTTGGGGTCAGGAAACCCTGAGCTGGGCATTTCAGGGCAATTCATTTAACTAACATCTCCTGTTCTTAGTTTCCTCATCTACAAAAGAGAAGACTGGACCTCTGAAGATCCTTCTACCTCCAAATTTATGATCCTATGATCTAAAATACATATTCATAATCATAGCATTTAAACAATATTAATAACATTTTTGGTGAGAATGTATGATTTCACTTGCATAGGGAACTCCCTGTGAGGGAACTCCATCTGCCAAAGCAGATAGGCGCTTCTGCAATATATAATTTTAGAGATTTGCCTAGGGCATAGAGAAGAGTCAAAGAATGTGTCAAAGGTGGAGCTTGAACCCAAATCTTATGGACTCCTTCTGGCTCTCATTAATAAGATATGATGATAACGATGATCATATATTATTCTTCATTTTCAATTTGGTGGTACAGTGGGTAGAGTACTTTGGGCTTGGAGTCAAGAAGACATATTACTGAGTTCAAATCTAGCCTCAGACACTTACTAGCTGTATGACCCTGGATGAGTCACTTATCACTGGTTGTCTCAGTTTCTTCATTTTAAAATGAATTGGAGAAGGAAATGGTAAACCACTCCCGTGTCTTTGCCAAGAAAACCCCAAATGGGCTCATGATGAGTTGGACATAATTAAAAATGACTAAAATTCTTCAATTTACATAATATGATAACTTATGTTCTGATACATTTAGCTATGTGTCTCTGGGCAAATCACTTAACCTCTATGATCCTCAGTCTCCATATCCATAGATAGGGATAATAGCATACGAGAGGCAGCATGGCACAATAGACAGAGAACTGTCCTCACAGTCAGGAGAACCTGGGTTCAAGTCTAGCACCTCTGCAACATGTTTGCTATGGGAGCCTAAGCAAGACAAAACTCTCAGAGAAGTTACAGCTATGCTTTGATAGAAGGAGTTTCTTCACTGGAAGTTCCCCATACCAATGAAATTATGGTTTAGATGAAAAACCTTGAAGGGTTATTGTGAAGTTTAAATGAGATAATGCATGTAAATTGTTTGTGAGCCTCGAAAATACTGTACAAATGTGATCTATTATTATTATATTATATCATATAATAATATAGTAATGACCTGAGGTGACTTTTTCAACAGTGCAGTGTGACTTTAAAAAACTTTACATTTGAAATCATTTAGATGCCTTTCTTGAGGAAAAAAATGATATAAATTTAATAATGAATTTTTCAAATGTTGGATAGTTCCAAAAATTTAGTTCTATGATCAGTTTTGTTTGAAAAATAATCAACTTTGTTTGGTGGGCAGGTTGATGAGGCTTAACAATGAGGCTCTCTTTGAAAAGGTGGAAAAAGAATGTACATGAAAGGTTTGGGATTGGGGTAAGGTTGATTTCATACTTCTCATTTTGTTTCCTTTCAGGAAAAAAGGAAAAGGTTATTAACATCGATGCTTGGTTTTGAACCAATTTTAAGTAATTTAAAGTTCAGTGAGTAGCTGAACCAGTTTGGCATGTGTCCACCCACATCAGAAAACCAAGAGAAGCACGATTCCAGAGTAGATAAAGAGCAGACAAGGGTATCGGGTATCAAGTTTTGCCTGTCACAGATGCAAGCTGTGTGACTAACCATAGGCAAGCCACTTAGTTTCCCCAAATTGCTTTCCACAATTCAGAATTGTGGACCTGAACCAATAGGACTTTCTTTTTTAAATTGGGAGTTACCTATATGTATGAAATCACAGGTCTAGGAAAAAAAATCGGAAAATTGTAAGCTCAGGAAAGTTTTGTTTCCCGTGCACGGTACATCAGCTATTCAAGTACTTTTAGCATGGAAAATTTAGGGACTTAAAAAAACATATTAAAGAGAATCGTAAGTGATAGCCCAAGATCCTAAGAGTGTGAAATATCCTTGAGAAAATAGAGAGCAGGTCAAAAAACTTAAGAACAAAATAAAAGAAAATAAGCTTATTTTCATATCAAAATAAATACAAAATGAATGTGCGTTCATAATTTAATATCTTAAATTTTAGAGAATGGGAAATTTTAAATGCATTGACATCTTCTTGTCATGCCTAACACCGGTATGCCCAGTAACACAAGTTGGCACAAAAGTGAACGCTTGGAGTTAATCTTTTTTTTTTTTTCTCTCAGGGCAGCAAGATTAAATGCGTTAGTCAGTGTGCTGGTACTTAAGACAGTTTTGCACCCTTGTTGTGCCACTGGTTTCTTTATGACTTTAAACAAATCCCTCAACTTCCTTCAGCTTCTACTTTTATACTTTAAAAAGGATGGTGATAATTATGATTAACCAAGGAGCATCATTCTCAGGTTGCCTTATGAAAATTACTATTAAGTACTTTCATATATTCTTTATATGCCTTCTTTAAATGTTGAATACTGCTGCATTGCTATTAAATTCAATTGTTTAGAAGCTGCATTTTTTGCATCTCAGATTCCGTGTTAAGTTTACAATAATTTCTTTGAGAAACCATTTCTTTCCCTTGTGAGCTTTATTCATTCAAATAGTCCTTTTTTCCTTTTGTTTGGAGTTTGAGTCACTAAATAATCCTATTGGAAAAGTCTATATGTAGGATTCATGAAGCATACATTCTACTGGTCCTAAGGCTTTTTCAGTAACACTAGGAATGTTATTAAAATGCAGATAGTCCTGGAAGAGGTAACACTTTATACTTTACCAGTTATCTGCATTTCAGTGTGAATCAGCTTATTAGAGCTTGCCTTAGAACAGGCTCTAATAATAAAAGGGGGTGAGAGAGAACATGAGAATCTTGGCAACCTTGAGGCAGGGGTAGGAGGGGACACTAAGGAAGGAGAAGACGTGTAAAAAGGGGAGATTCAATATTCATTCATGCAACAAGTATTTATTAAGCACCTACTGTATTCAGGGCATTGTTCTAAGTGCTTGGGATATAAAGACAAAAACCAAACAGTTCTAGATGTTAAAGAATTTACTTTCTATTGAAGGTGGGTGGTGAAGGTAGAGATCTATCTATATCTTCTATTTATATATGTATAGTATATGTACATATATTTATGTATACAAATATATACATATATGTGTATATGTAGAAAGAGAAGTAAATACTATATATATGTGTGTATGTAAGTATGTATATTTACACATACATATATACATACGTATCTAGCTAGCTAGCTAGTCAAAGTAGATGTAGAGTAATTGGGGTGGATGGGGATCAGGGAGATCTAACCACCAGGAAGATAAGGAAAGGTCTCATGTAAAAAGTTGCACCTTGAAGAGAGAAAGAGATTTTAAGAGGCAGAGGGAAGAGGAAGATCATTCCAGGCAGGGGGACCTCAGAAAAGACACATAAGTGGGAAATGGAATGTTCTATATTGGGAACACCAAGCAGCCTATTTGACTTCAATGCAAAAATGAACGAAGGATACTAGTACTAAGAAAGTTTGGAAAGGTAGGCTGAAGCCAGATTATAAAGGACTTTCCATGCCAAAACAAGGGAGTCTGTTCCTTATCCCAGAAACAAGAGGAAGTCATTAATGCCTCTTGAGTAGAGAAGTGACATGGTCACAGCTTTACTTTAGAAAGGTATAGTATCAATTTACCAGTTGTATGGAGTATGGATTGCAGCCGGGGAAGATTAGAAGAGACAAAGCCAATTAGTAGGCAATTGCAATAGCCTAGGCAAGGAGTGGTAAGGGCCTGAACAAGGCTGTGTGATTGGAATGTATGTGATGCCAATATAAACTTTGCTTTGTAATTCTGCCTAGCATATGTTGTGACAGCTACCTGCACCAGAAAATTGATTTGCTCTCTTGTATACCCGAATTCGTGGTATGCAAGATTTGTATTTTTTTTAAGCAAGTTTCCTTCATAGTTAGAATTTTTCCCAAACAACTTCTTTCTCATTTGTAGGATAACTAAAAATTGGGCAATGTGGACCAGTATGATATTCCTATGGCACTGGCTTTTTTTTTAAGGGGGGGGGTGAGTAGGTATATCTTTAATATTTAATACCATCATCTCTTTACATCGTTCATGTAAGACTGACAGGTCTCAGCTGGTCCTGGCACCTACTCTAGTCCCTATGCTTACTCTCTTCATATAGCCCATCATTGCCTATTTTGCATATATACTGGTTTTTTTTAGTATACAGGTGCATTTATCCTGTACTTTTACCCAGACTCAGGAAATTTAGAGCCTGAATGATAATAGCAGCTCATCTTAAAGTTTAGCAAAAAGAAGCAGCTTGAAAGAGTGCATAAAGAGCTAGCCTCAGAATAGGGGAGATCTGGCTTCAAAACCTGCCTCTGGAACATACTAGCTGTGACCCCAGAAAATCACTCAACTCCTTAGTGCCCTGGATAATTGTAGTAGGAAGGCCGAATTTATGATCTCAAATATAATCATGTATATGTTTGAATGGTCCGAAATCGCAAGGTATGAGAGATTCTCTAAGGAGAAAACAACAAGAAATTTATTTAGGCCCCAC
>CM053627.1:143600973-143622407 GCA_028646595.1 Phalanger gymnotis | reverse complement strand
GGGAGTTCTGTTCGGGACAGACCTTACCCCGAGACCATCCAGGCAGACCTGGGCTGGAGTCCTGCTTCCCTCTGCCCCTTTGTGGGTTCTGTATTTCTAGAACTGGTTCAGAGCCATTTTTTCATAGGTTTTTGGAGGGACTTGGTGGGGAGCTCACGCCAGTTACTGCTTTCCAGTCGCCATCTTGGCTCCGCCCCTGATACTCCGCTAGTTCAAATTTTTAAAATAAAACCCTGGCCAAAAAAAGGCTACAAAAATATATGAAAAAAAATCACTATAATTGAGGCAAATTCATATCAAGGGATGTAATAATGGTTCAACATTAGGAAAAATTAACATAATCGTTAAAATAACATTTAAAACTTTATGATTATATCAAGTGATGCAGAAAATAAATACCTCTGACAAAGTACTATATTTATTTATGCTACAAAACCAACAAAGTATATGTATAGGAGGAGCTTTTTAAAAATATCGTACAAGTTACATATCTAAAATTATTATATTGTATGCAATGAGGATACAGTAGAAACTTCCCCATAACTATAGGTATAAGGATTCCACCCCCCACCCCCCACCTTTGCTTATTATTTGACACAGTCTTAGAAATACCAGCAACATCAGGTTGTTGTATGTTTGTCCTTCATTCTTGAAGAGGACTATGACATCAGGGAGATGATGACATGAGTTGCAGCTGACTTTTATCTGAGTGAGGGAAGGCTGTGCAAAGTCACCAGCCACACTTTCTCCTCCATCTGGGTCCAGTGGCCTGATATTCACCAGGATAACTGGAGATGGGCCAGGATGCAATGGGAGACCCTGGCCCTTTTAGGCTAAGGTCTTTTCAGGTTCTCACTTTGAGTGAGCTAATGACCATTCAGTGAATAGGCCTCTTTAAGAACTAAGTCAAGGGATGACTTCTTTAATAAAAAAAAAAAAATCCAACTGGGAGGGAAAAACCAATAATACAAGAGAAAGAATTTAAAGAAATAATGATTGGCAAAGAGGAAATATCTCTATTTGCTGAAAACAACAGTTTAATTGGAAAATCCTAAAAAATCAACAAAGAAACTAGTTGAAATGCTTAATAGTTTCAGCAAAGTTGCATGATACAAAAGAAATCCACTAAAATCTACATTTCTCTATAACAATAATAGAATACAGAGGACATAATAAAAAGAGAAGTCCTATTCGAAATAACTACAAAATACATAAAATACCTGAATCAATCTACCAAGACACAATCGTGACTTGTATAAATAAAATTGTAAAATGCTCCTTGAAATAAAAAAAAAATGGCTTAAATAAGTGGTGGTATATTCAGTGCACAAAGTTAAGCAGTGCCAATATAATAAAAAAAAATTGTGCTACTACCTAAATTAATTTACGAATTTCATGCTATATCATTCTACTGAGAGAGGTGATTACTTTTCTATTATGCTAATAGCCAGTTATTAAATTAAGATTCAGATTTTTTTCCCTTTATTTCCTCATTCAGGGACCAGTCCCCATAGGCAGCCAGTAAGTCTCTGAAGGACATTGCTGATAGATGAGATTGCACAAATCCTCCAGGAGCATGCTACTAGGTCTTGGGTAGAACCCCACCTAACTAGCAGACCTTATTTTTGTTTGTAATATAAACAGAATCTAATGTAGGTGAATTCCAGCCCTAAAGCATTAAACCCATGCCCTAGTACCTCTCCACTGGAATCTAGGAGAACCTAGCTCATGAAGGAGAAAAGCAACCAGAATGATCTGCATAGAGATGGATTCCATTGTCTGGATTCCTGGAGGGGGCTGAGTCTCATGATCAAGCCACATTCTCAGCAGGGCTAGCTAAAAACTTTTAGCCCACCTCCTCATTAATGCATCTACCCTCTCATTAATTGTTCACCAATCAGGGTTGATTTCCACCTATCAGGGTACTGCTTTTCCAAAGGTATTTAAGCATTCAGTGATCCTTATGATTTTGTCTTTGGTTACCAAGAGAAATCACTGACCACCAATTTATTGATTATCAGCTAGTCTAATTAATAAATTGATTACTAATTACCCAGAAACTCGGGCTTTTCATTCATCTCACCACCAATGCTATATTTTATAGAGCTAGGAAAAATAATGGCAAAATTCACTGATGCCCAGTTTCAGGGGAAATAATTTTCTTGAAGTAATACTGAAGGAAGAATAGAACTTCTAGACCTCAAATTATACTATGAAGCCATGATCATCACAACTCATTGGTTCTTGGTTTTTAACAGACTAGATAATGAAGAAACAACTGACCTCAATAACCCAAAGAACAAAAAGTACTTGGGAAAGAACTGTTTATTTAATGGGAATTTCAGGGAAAACTAGAAAGTGTCTTGGCAGAAATTAGATTTAGATAAACATCTTATAGCATATAACACAAAATAGCTCAAAGTGGTTATATACCCTGAGTAGTTAAAATCATAACATAAAAAATTAGATCAGCACTAGATCAACCACTTTTCACAGTTATTGCAAAGGAATGAAGTTGGTTTGGTTGTTTTTTTTTTGGAGGGGGAAAGGCAGGGCAATTGGGGTTAAGTGACTTGTCCAAGGTCACACAGCTAGCTAGTAAGTGTCTTAAGTGTCTGATGTCAGATTTGAACTCAGGTCCTCCTGACTCCAGGGCTGGTGCTCTACTCACTGGGCCACCTAGCTGCCCCAAAAGAATGAATTCTTAATGAAACAAGACAGAAATGATCTCAAAAAATAAAGTCAGTTTATTACATGAAATCAAAAGCTTCTGCAAGAACAAAATTAATGTAATCAGGGCAAGAAGGAAAGCAGTCCATTAGAAAAAAAAACTATTTCCATCAAATGTTTTTGCCCCAAGATATATAGGAGGCTAACACAAATATATAATAGCTAAGATTTATTTATATACATGGGCAGCTAGGTGGAATAGTGAATAGAATACCAGGCTTGGAGTCAGAAAGACTCATTTTCATGAGTTCAAATCTGGCCTCAGATGCTTAGAAGCTATGTGACTCTGGGCAAGTCACTTAACCCAGTTTACCTTAGTTTTCTCATCTGTAAAATGAGCTGGAGGGGGAAATGGCAAACCACTCCAGCGTCTCTGCCAAGAAAATAGCAAATGGGACCACAAAGAATTGGGCAGAAATGAAAAATGACTGAAAAACAATGATTTATATAGAGCTTTAAGGTTTTCAAAGCATTTTATATAAATCATGTCACTTTATATATGAACTAAAGTTATTCTCCCAATAAAAGAGGAAAAGACATTCTTAGTAAACTGGCAAAAATAATCAAATAATAGAATAGCCAATGAAAAATTGGTTATGGAATGACAGTTACATGAATACACTGTTGGTGGGACTGTGAATTGGTCCAATCATTCTGGGAAGCATTTTGGAATTATGTTAAAGAAGTAGCTAAAATGTCTACACCTTTTGACCCAGAGATCCCTCTGATAAGCACGTACCCCCCAAAGAAGTTAATGATGAAGAAGATCCCATATACACTAATATATTTATAACAGTCCTTCTTTGGGCCACAAAGAAATGTAAACAAAATAGACTGAGACTAGAAGAGCAAGATATAATGTAAGAGTGTAACCAAATATCACTGCAATCTAAGAAATAACAATATAGAGAAACATGGGATGACTTTTATGGATTGATGCAAAATAAGCAGAACCAAGAAAACAATGACTGCAATAATACAAGTGGAGAGAATAATCATAAAATAATCAAAACTGTACACTACAAAGTCATAATGATCTAGGGGGTCCCCAAATAAGAGATGTATAATGTACTGTTCTCCCTTCTTTGCAAAGGTAGGGGACTGTATAAGTAGACACTACATATGTTTTATGATGTAATGGTTAGTTTTGCTATATGATCTTTTTCTACTTTTTGTTATCATAAAGGATAGGTTTCTGGGTGAGAAGTAATAGAGACATATTAGGAAATTCAAGGATATAAAACCAAAAGATAAGAAAAAATATATTTAAAGGTCATAGGATTTTTTTTTAATTGAAGAATAAAGAAGGAAATACCTTTCATTGTTATTGCTAGGGGGACAATTCTTTTTTTTTTCACTCAAGACAGTACCAAGGATTTATTATACAGGTATGCTACACTTAGCCACGTAGAAAACAATCAGTCCAGAATGACAAAAGTCCCATGGCACAAAGTCAAGAGTCAGGCTGGTGGAATTTTCATGAAAGGATGGCATGTCCTTCAGTCAGGGAGGTGGTAAGATGGTGGTAAGAACCCTTTTTTCAGATGGTAGGCTCTTTTGTTGAGTGGGTGATGTCTCCTTAAGGTTTCTGCTTTCCTGAGAATGTCACCAAGGGTCATTCCATCTCTGCTCCTGTGGGCTCCATGGTTAGCACAGTCTGGTCACTTGAACCTCTGCCTCATCTTTCTCCTCTTGCGTTTCAGCCTATGCATTAGCTTCTTCCTCCACTTGGCTCTCATGGCACAATGGAAGTCGACAAAATGGCGCTAAGAAGGAGAGAGCCATTTCTTTTTTTTTTGGTCTTTTTTTTTATTAATTTATTTGTTTTTAGTTTACATCACTCAGTTCCACAAGTTGAGTTCCAAATTTTCTCCCCCCTCCCTCTCCCCATCAAGACGGCATGTAATCTCATATAGGATCTATGTATACCTTCATATTAAACTTGTTTTCCCAATAATCAAGTTGTAAAGAAGAATTTTAACCAATGAAATGAACCATGAGAAAGATGTAACAAAACCAAAAATAAAATAAAATAAAAAAGATAGAGCAAATAGTTTGCTTCAATCTGTATTCAGATTCCATAATTCTTTCTCTAGATGTGGATAGCCTTTTCCATCATAAATCTTTTGGAGCTGTCTTAGAACCTTGCATTGTTGAGAAGAGCCAAGTCTATCAAAGTTAGTCATCACAGAAGCAATGTATTTGTGGTTAGGGGGACAATTCTTGACCAAAGAATAAAGCCAATCATAAAAGATTATATATATTTCCTACATAAAATTAAAAATTTTACCCAAAGGTAATAGATAGAATAAAAGAAATCATTGAGTGGGGGAACTTTTTTTATATTAAAAAATCACTAGTAATATCTGATACCTTCCTGATATATGGAACTGACAAAGATCTAAGAATAGAGAACATTCCTCAATAAATGGTCAAAGGATGTGAACAGTTATCAAAAGAAGAACTGAAAACTATTAATAGTTGTACAAAAATAGCCTTCTATCCATTAATAGGAAAAGAAATTCAGATGAAAGCAACTCTGATAAGATAACAAAAAATAGGAGCAGTCAATGGTGGAGACAATATTGGAAGACAGATAAATTAATACAGGACTATAAATACCTACTGATCAAAGGAGCTTTATTGAGCTATCTACTATCCAATTTAATTTGACAGGCACTAAATAAACACCTATGTACAGCTTGGTGATAGAGACATAAAATAAAACAGTCTCTTGTTTCAAGGATGAATTCTACTGGGTGGGTAAATGTGCACAAGTAAATTACGAAGTAATTTGTGGCAGGAGAAAGCATGAATAATTGGAGAATTAAAAAAAAAAGCTTAGCTTTCAAACTGAAAGAATTGGGTTTGAAAAAAATCACTTCTTCAGCATTTCAAGGAAAAACTATTATCCTTTATTCCCTACATATTGACATTAGAAATATTTTTCAACAAAGTTAATTTTGGTTCCAATGGAGCTCGCTTCACGAACCTATAGAAATTCAACTTGGCTTTCATATCTACGAAGAAAAGAATACCTACATCATTCAACTTTCCCAGAATCCTACTGTCTCAATCTTTTGAGAGTGGGTAGAATTTACTCACAAACTCATGGGATTGTAGGATGATAGATTTGGAGCTTGGAAGAAATCTTAGAAGCCATGTAATCCAACCCAATCATATTGCAGAGGAAAAACTAAGTCCCAGAGGCCCGAAGTGACAAAAAAGTAGCATATTCAAGATTCAAATTCATGTCCTCTGATTACAAAACCAATGACCTTTCCATTGTCCTACCCTTCTCAAAACAGCCCCATCTCTAAGAGGTTCTCAGTTCTACTAAATTTCCTCAGTCTAACAGAATAAAATTTTAAAACATTAGTCCTATTTTCTCAGGAAACCGCTAGAGTTCATTATCAGTGTCATCATGGTATTGAGGAAAGAACACTAAGATTAAGCTACCGAGATTCTAGTCCTAGTTTTGGAATTGCCTTCATGATCTTGGACACTGCCTAACTTCTCTGAGCATTTTTTCTCCTTTAAGCTCAATGATTCCCAAAGTTCCTCCAGAGTCAATATTCCATGGGTCCATGTCCTCAAAGTGTACTTTTTATTTTCTAGGATAGTTATATACCAGTCCTAGAATAAAAAAGACTTCCACCTGAGGATTATTTAAATTTAAGCTAGTCAATCTTAAATTAAATGGTATAGGACCTGATGTTTTATCTCCTGACATAAATAAAATTCATAACTAGCTGTGTGATAACTAATACATGTGTTGCGGATTTTTTTATTCCATCATTCACAAATTCCTACAAAAGTAGGAAGAAGAGAAAGGGAAATTAATTCTGATTTAAATAACTGATAAGTATGCATCCTTTAACTCAGGTTTTTAAGGAAATGATGGTGTGGCAATTATAGCCCAGAATTAGAAACTCTTGTTATCTTTGAGTTGTGAAAGCAAGGGTAGGGGATGACTTTTAAAACAAATTTCTGAAGCTATAATTTATTTGATGTAGTGAGTTGCCTGGTGAACAGACTCCCTCAACCAATGCAGATTCAAAACTACAAGAGACACAGTCTCTCTGTGGTCCCATACTTGAAGTCTTTCCAGCCTGCTAGAGTATGTCAGAACTTATACTACAATTCAATTCAGGAAACAACTACCCGACTCTATGCTAGGCAATGGGTTTACAAAGATAAATACAAAACAATCCCTATCCTCGCTGATATAACCTTTGACTTCCCCTCCTCACCCACCTCCACCCCGTAATGAGGCACCACGATTGAACTTAAATGGAAGGATAAGCACAATGAAACATAACCAAAAAATGTTCCTCAGTTCTATATTATGACTAATTAAGGGGAGTTGGGAGGAAGATGAGGAAAAAAGGAGAGAAAGAAAGAGGGCAAGAGGAAAAGGGATGGGTGGTGGTGGTAAAGATACAAAGGGATAGTGAGAATGACAGAGAAAAAAAAAGTAAATAAAAGTATTGGAGAAAGATGCTAGCCGGGCTGAGATTATTAATCAGAAGTAACATCTTGGTATTCTTCACTTGGTCGAAGACCATCTGAAGGTTATCACTTGTTTTCTACAGTCCTCTACAATGTTAACTAGCTGGTTGCCATTGTTCATAGCTCTTTAACTTCTCTAACCCTTAAATCTTTAGAGGTTTCACACCAAATAAGATAACGAGAAAGGTTTATCAGTGTAGAAATTATTCTCTTAGCTATAGCATTGAGAGGTTACCCTTCTTTGATATAAAGGAAAAAAAATGTATGCATTCCAGGTGGAGTAAATTAAATAACTCTGTCCATAGGCAATATCTTTTCTTTTCTAATCTATAATTGTTAATAGAAAAAGACAAAAGCAAAATAGGAAAGGAGGCCATCTTAAACTGTTGAAGTTATCTTCTGGGTTGTGTGATGTATTTTCCAAGTGCTTCAGATTAAATGCCTTAATTTCAAGGCATCGAAAAAAAAAGGCCCTATAGTATTAGGCTTGAGTGTATCTGTTGTCTTGTTTGTGTTGATAAGTAGATAACATGGATACTTCTAAGACGCTATTTTCTTACTCCAAAAGATAAAATAGTTCAGAGATAATTCAACCCCAAAACATTTTGTTATGGAAAAAGTTGCACATATCTAATTCATGAAACATTTCACATTTAATATCATCTCCACAAAGTCAATTGTGTGTTTGATTTATGGACACAGCTGTGTGATCTCAATTCTGTATTTATAGCACAACTGTGTAATGCCCAACTTAAATAAGATAGAAAAATTCTTCTCTGACTAGCTCATTATTTTCTTAGCAGTCATAAAAAAGCACTATGATCAAATATTAGCATACATGGTGGTAAGCAGATAAAACAGATCCATTTTCTTTCCATTTAAACCAGTGCTCCATAGGACTTCAATTGAAATCATTTTTAAAATCCTTTCAGGGAAAGATTTTTTGAAAATCTCTTCCCCACACCCCCCCACCTCTGTCCAACACCACCACTTCACCAAGTAGCTCTACAATTGGGGGTAAAGGAATAAAACTCTGGAAAATAATCATATGCCAGTATCTACATGCAAAATCTTACATATTTGCAAATGTCCCAGTCCTATACACACAAAGGCAAGAACAATTGCTCCAAAGACAAAAGGGCTTCAATAAATAAATTCAAATTCAATAAATGCTTACCAAGTATTTACCATATGCAAAACCCTAAGTTAGATGCTGAAGGAGAGACAAGGATGAATAGGACTGGGACCCTATACTTAATGTGCCAATAACCTACTAGGGGAAGAGAAGATTTACTGGTATAACTATAATGTAAAAGAGAATCTAATTAATAACAGAGATATGAAGTAATTGAAAACCTTAGCTTTACATTTAAATAAGGGTATACATTGAGTTCCTTTTCTTCCAATGATTGAGAAAATTATATTAAAGAGGTCTCCTGCTCAAAGGAAAATGATTTTTCTGGTAAACACTTGGACTCTTTTTTGATCTTCTCTGTGTGTTTTGAAATAAACACAACTACTTTCTTTTTACCAGACCTGTGATTTCATTGATGTAAGGAGCTCCTGTTGAGGAACTTTCTCTATCAGCAATGCCAATCAGGTTGCTACCTAAACTGCAATTTATAGTCTTGGAATGTTGCCTGAAGCCCCAAGATATTAAGTGACATCTTGAAGCCAGAGGGAGGCCTTGAAATCCACATATTCCTGACTCATGAGCCCAGTTCTACATCTCCTATACCAGTGGTCAGTGGTCTCCAAAGTGACCCCAAAGAATGTATAATAAACAAATCAAAAGGTGGAAAAATTTTCACCATCCCTGTAATGCCTAACTGTGAGATTTGTCTTTAATACAACTACATCTATTATGATAGACCAGGATTTTCCTCTCTCCCAGTAACATGACTTAGGCTGAGTTTTTCTCTAAAAGGAAACAAAAGTGTCCCAGAGACCGGATTGGCCAAAGCTCAAGTGCAGCTTCCTGGTAGCCTCTGGATGCATTGATGTGGCTTCTTGGTCTTCTCAGAGCGTAATAAGGCCCATCCAGCAGAGGAGAGTGACTTTTAGACTTGGCAGATGATCTTTTGAGCCACTACACCCTTCCTTGCCAACCAACCAGGTGGGTTTTCTTTTGTATCTGAGCTCTTACCATATTCTTATAACTCTTGGCTCAAAGGACCATTTGCATGGGACTATCTGCATTAGTTAAGATTGTTTGGTGCTTTGGGCCTACGTGATGGGTGAGTCAGCAAGAGCTAAAGAGAAGAGAGACCCTGGTCTGGCTTTCAGCTTCATGAGAGAAGAAATATAGTTCCAGACTCTTTTTAGGTCCCTGAAGGGTGAGAAAGAGTCTGGGAAAAAGAAGCCAACATACGAGGGAGATAGCACATATCTATTGCCAGTTTACTGTACTAGAGACTTCAGGGAATTTCTCCTTCAGTGAGATCTAAGATTCTCGCTTTTCTTTGAGCTGAGTTATCTTACTCCCTATCGGAGTTCATTTACCCTGTATATACTCTTTTGTATATTTTCTCTGATTTCTGTTTTGCTATTGATTGAGGATAAATAGCTTTATTCACCATTTGTTACATGTGTTCATTGGTGGATTTGGAATCTGGTGAGAAGAGAGTCAACCCTTCCTTTGATATATAATCAGAGTAATCATTCCTTGTTAAGGGATAATATAATCAGTTACACTGCTTTAACCTAAAATTTCCCCTAGATTAACAATATTTAAGGGAACAGATAGATTTAATTCTAGCCCAATACTCCCTCTCTGTGAGAACAGAGTGGTTAGCCTCTGGCTCCTACTTCCCTTTCTGCCATTAGTCAAAGTCCACCTTGGAGAACGATGGAGGGGAAGGAGATTCTAGAGAAATCTATACCTAAATATCTATCTCTAGAACCATATCTAGACAGACTCATGTGGACGCACATAACCTACTTGGGCAGTACCCACACACAAACCTGCACATTTCTTGTTGTTGTTGGTCCTTCATTCTCAAAGAGGACTTATGACATGCTTTTTGAGCATCTTTTCTGCATTAGGTCTAACCTCTTTTGATTACTATAAGTGACTCATTTCATCCAACTTTGAATTTTAATTAACGGGGTCTGAGTCAAGCCTACCCCAGCACCTGCATTTAATGGTAGTAATAGTACATTGGTAGGGATAGAAACAGGACCAGTGATTTTGTTGGTATAGGTGACTCTCCCAAATGAGGAAATATAATCTACCAATACTATAGGTCATCACCTTCTCTGTAACTTAGTCTTAGAGAATTTCCTAGAACAGTGAAAGGTTAAGTGATTAGTCAAGGGTCATATAGCCAGTATGTGTCAGAAGAGGGACTCAAATCCAGGTCTTCCTGTTTCTGAGGTCAACTCTCTGTTCACTACACCATACTTCCTCTCTTTGCATTATTGAATGAATATAATTTATGAATAATTAAATACAAACATATAAGAAGGTATATGTTCAAAATTAGGGGGAGAGGCGCATGAACAAAAAAATCGGAGTCTACTGCATTAAACTATTGTACCTTCCACAACTACACATATAATATACAAGTATATAAACGTATACATATACACTTTTTTGGTCCATTAGAGATATATCTTATGAAATCCAAAAAGTAGAAAGCTTCCAAAAGTAAAATATAAGAAACAGACTATTCCGAGGTGTAACTATTCTTCATATATACCTCCACTGACACATCTCACAATTTCCTTTGTGCCTTCAGAGACAAGCATTCCTGAGCTGCTATGGCAAAGAAAAAAGTTCATCTTTCTGAAGCCAACCTACTTTCTTCAAGAACCCAGGGTTGTCATCATTCCATAATAAAGTATATTGGTTTGATGCCCACACATTGATATCCTGGAAATCCTCATGCTCCTTCTCAAAATTCCCAGAGTTATCTGAAAATCAATATACCTAAGTTCACAGCAGTCCCAGAGTAGTGGACTTGGAAAGAATGTGTATATGTCAGAGAAGGAGGGAAATTCCTGATGGAAGACTTAATGACCTTTCCCAGAGCTTCTAAAACATTTTGTAGCTTCACATTCCAGGCTGTGTCAGTTCTATTTAAGGTTTTGGCTAACCCTCATTATTGATCTACACTAACCTACCAGATTTAATATTTTAATCTTGGGCTATGGCCCTTCTCCTGCCCTAATTAATGGTAATAATGTTAAATTGTTATTACTGAGTGTTTAAGAGATTTTTCTAATTTTAATCCTGGATTGTAGCAAATTATTGGACGGGGGGAGGTGAAGTTGAGAGACAGGATATGTCACAGTAACCCGAACACAAGGAGGTAATTGGATCATATGGCATTTGTCAATTGGTCCTAAAGTATACTTATTTCAATTAATGAACTGAGATCTAGGAAAGGTTCATCCCACAGCAAATGACCAGAATATGAAAAGTAAATCATTCTGAAGTAAAATCTAGGGCTGAGAAGAGAATGGATATAGCTATTCCAGACGGAAGTAAAGAGAAAAGATATGAAGGAATCTTGCAGATGTAGTCTTGTAATCTTAGATCTCATGATCTCTAGAGAGGAGAGAGGTTCTCTAGGGCAATATTAAGTAAAGAAGGAGGTTCGGACAGAGAAAGATTAAAAAATTCCCTTTTCCTTCTCTTTCCATTTCCCTTTTCCTTCCCCTTCACTTTCTCTTCCTCTTCCCTTTCTCCTTTGCTTCCTGTTCCCTTTCTTTCTTTTCCTTTCCTTTCTTTTCACTTTCCCTTCTGCTCCTCTCTCTGTCTCCCATTTTGCCTTCCCTTGCATCAATATCAGCCATTACAATTACTGGATGTTGACCTTCTGTTTATTTATATTATTCTAGACACTCTGTATATTTGGTTTTTTTAGTTCTTAAAGCTATATATTTTCTAAACTCCTATGCATTTTGACTCCCAACAATTCTAATGGATTTGGCTCAGCTAAAATCACTGCCTTAATTTGAAAATACCACAGATTCTGTCCTCCTTGGAAAGAAATATGATGAGAAAGGGGAAATGTTGTGTTGATGGTCAAAGTCTGCAGAACACTTTGCATATATAATCTCATTTGATCATCACAACAATCCTGTGAAGTGGGTGCTATTATTATCCCTATTTTAGAGATGAAGAAACTGAGGCAAACAAGGTAAAGTAAGAGATTTGCCCAGAATAACATATCTAGTAAATATCTGATGCTGGATTTGAACTCAACTCTTCCTATCTCCAAGTCTCACACTCTAATCACTGTGCAAACTAGTCATAAAAGCGATAAAGATGGGAATAATCCATCTTGGAAGGGTTATGACAAGATCAGCACAGTAATACATTTTTGTGTATCTGTGAATCAATATAACCATTTTGGAAATTAATTTGGAGTTATACAAATAAAATGACTAAAGCATCCCTATCCTTTTACTCAGAGTTTCCATTTCGAAGCATACATCCCAAGGACAGTACTGATAAGAAGAAAGTTCATTTATACATCCAAAAATTTCTAATAGCACATTTTGTGATATCGAAGAATTAGAGACAAAATAGATGCCCCTTGATTGGAGAATGGCTAAAATGTGGCACATGAACATAATAGAATATTACCGTTCCATAAGAAATGAGAAATACGATGAATACAGAGCACAGAAAGATCGACATGAACTAAGCAGACTCAAGAAAACAATATGCAAAATGATTAAAAGATTGCAAATGGAAAGAACAACCACAAAACTATCAAAAGTGAATGTTGCAAACTTACAAACATAAGCCTGGCTCCATTCCTCCCCTACTCCTTTGCAGATGTGGGAGATCTATTAGTGGGAATATTGCATGAATTTTCAAAAAAAAAATTTTGTCTATTGATCAATTTTGCTTTTTCAAAATATTGTTATATGGTATCCCTTTCTGGGAGGCCTGGGGAGGGGATACTAAGGAAATATTGGTGATGGTATCAATTAAAATGTCTTTTTTCCTGAAAAAAAGTCAATCAATCAATTAGCACTTACTAAGAACTTATAACTACGTTCCTGGAACTCTGCTGAGGCAAAGATACAAATCTCCCACCAAGGGACTATGATTCAGCTGCCTCCAAAATAGCAGCCAACACCTTAATTCCCCACTGACACAGGATGAAGACAGCTCTTGTAGGATACCTGCCATCTAACAAGAAGACCATTATTTAGTTGTTGGAGTGCAGCCCCTGGGACGTCCCTATTACAAGCAATGAAAACAATTGAACAGATTTCAATTAACATAACATATATAAAAATCAGCCTTTTAAAGCTACTAGTCTTACAATAATTTAGATTTTGAAAAAAGTTTATGGAAATTTTTTAAAGATCTCTTTCCTTCTTTCACATCTCAGTGCTGGTGGGGAGCTACTCTGAGATTTTGTGCATATTTCTTTTTATTTTGTTGTTCTATCGGTACATTTCACCTACCTAAGACTAATTTGCAGGCCCGCCAGACCTACCTGGAGTGAGACAACCTCAATGCTTGCTGTGCCCTCTGCCTGCCCCCACTAAATTTAATAGACTGAAATGTGAGAGAATTTTGGTGCCAGCTTTGCTCAGATGATGGAAGGCCTGACAGCAGCTCCATTCCCTTGTAAAAACCCTCAACCAGCATGAAACCTACTTAGTATAATAAACACCACAGCGTGAACTATTTTTGCAGGTGAGTTGTCTTGCTGGTAGCCCACCCATAAATCAAGGGCATAGGCTAAAAGCAAGGGAAGCTGTTCCAGCGCAAAGGGAGGGAAATGAAGTGTAGCATACAACCCCCCACTGCCTGAAGGTCAGAGACCTGTTGAGACTGACAATTTATTGTAATTTATTAGTAGGGCGTTTTTTCCTTAAACCAGCAGGAACATCAGAATCTGACACACTGGTTTTAAAATCTTAATGAAGACTAAAAAGGTCTTCAGAGGATGCAAAGTATATGGAGGAATGGAAAGGGTAGAAATGCTTATTGGCTTGGAGACTGGTGAGAATAGCAAAAATGATACTTTCCAAATGTCACGAGAGGCCCATAAAACCACTAAATTATAAAACTCTGGGATTGTTCACCCAGCAGAGGGTAACCAAGATATCCTAAAGTCTTGTCAAATGCTGGGAGCTAAAAGCCTGGCCCTCAATAATGTCTGTGAAGCTTATCATGGCAAAGGACTAAGAACTAGTGTCTCATTAATCATTCCTGTCCTGCCAGCTTCCCTGGTCCTACTTTTAACTCCCATCTCGAACTAATTTGAGGATTAAACCTCTCTCTGACTCTTCCTGATTGTGATGTTTGAATTACCGAACATGTTTCTGGAGCAAGAAGAGAATTTTTCTTCTTTACCAGGAGAGATATTCTAAATGATGAAGGACCCAAATTGTGACTTTGCTATTATTGAGAGGTCTGCTGTTTTCTGCTTTCCTGTTTGTTAGTATTTTCTTTTCCTTCACTGGTCTCATTCAAAGACCTTTTGGCTCTATGTCCTCCACTAAATTCTTCCATCAACATGTCATTGTGATATGGAGGTTACCCTGCTTTCTTGAAGGCTATGAGAGCAGTTAAAAAGGCTTTTCCTTTGGGTCTGGTGCTGAGTTGCAAGTCTGTAGTAAGTGGACCAGTCAACAGCAACAACAAAAATAGATAGTATTTATATGACACTTTAAAGTTTGAAAGGTATATTGTATATGTACATATATATATATACATATATATACGTATGTATTTTCTCATTTGATCTTCACAATATTGTGAGGTAGATGCTACTGTCAGCCTTATTTGATAGATACTGAAACTGGGACTGAGAGAGATTAAATGACTGCCTAGGGTCCAAGTTAGTAGTCTTGAGTTAGGCATGGAACTTGGGTCATCCCCAATTTCAAGCACAGGGCTATACCACCTAGCAATTCTCAAAAACCATCGACCGAGTTATAGATAGGTGATGATTTGTAGCAGTGAAACGAATACTCATATCAACGAAATTCCAGCTTCCTCATGTGTTATATAATAAGACAGGGTTCTATTTAAGGTATACATGTCAGAAGTAGAAAGGGTTATTCATACAGTCCATTACTACCTAACACTCTCCTTCCAGCTCCATCTTCTGTAGGAAGAGATATAAAAGATAGCATGGCATAGTAAAAATAGCACTGGACTTGATATTTGAATTAGAATGCTACCTCTGAAACTTACTATGCATCCATGGGTAAATCAGTTAACCTCTCTGAGTCTCAGTTTCTTCATCTGTAAATTATTGCAAGGTCCAAAGTAGATAATGTATATAAAGCACTTTTCACACTTAATGTGAGATCACTGACAGTGATGGAAACATAAGAACTTATGAGATAAACTATTTTAATTTTATCTAGTTCTAATTTTTAAGACATTCTTTCTTATATTTAACTGAATCCTGACTCTCTATAGCTTCCAACCATTTGGTCTTAGTTCTATACTCTGGGACTAAGGAAAAATAAATCTAAATTCCTTTTCTATGTGAAATCAAGTAAGAATGTCTACATTAGCTTTTTCTTCCCCCACACTATCCTGCCTGGCCCCCTTGCAGACTTTTTTTAAATTAGCGGCCAGAAATTGCTTTGTAAAACTATTGACTAGTCATGTGATTTCCTTCTTAGACATAGCCTTATTTATCTTTTTACTTTTACTCATTACCATCTGGTTAAGTGGATACATATTTTTGCTTTGTAACCAAATGTGGAATTTCTTTCCCCAACAAAGCCCAATTCTGATAAAAATGACCCTTGGTTCTCAAAGACTCTGAGTGATTCTATCAAGTTAGAAAGGCTTCAGGCATAGGCCTTGGGAGGTGGATTATACAGCTCTCATATAAGGACTAGACTAAATTCACAGAGGCTCATCAGCAAAGGGTTGACCACAAGGTGAGAAATTCCTTTGGGCATAGCCATTTATATACTCTTAGTTGGAATTGGAAGGAACTTTCAAGAACCTTCAAGTCTGATCCCCTCATTTTACAAATGTGGAACTAAAGCCCAGAGATGTTAAATGACTTGCCCAAGGTCACACCATTAATGTATCTAATAAATTACAATCAGCATTACATAAGGCAGCCTATATGGATGAAATTACAGGTCCTCGAAGTGTTAAAGTACTTCTAGATTGAACCGCCAACAGTTCCTTGAACTTGACATGCCATTTCCTTGTCCCAATTCATTTGTACAGACCATCCACCATGCCTGGAACATACTCCCTTTGTCCCATTATACAGTCCTTTGCACAGCACCTAGCACATAGATTATGTGTTTAATAAATGATAGCTGATTTACTGACTCATTCAGTTCTACCTTTCAGAATCTTCTTTCTTCAAGGCTGATCTCAGCTGCTAAGTCCTTTGTGAAGCATTTCCTGATTCCCTGCCACCACTACACACAACTGAAAATATTCTCTCTTCCCATCTCAAAAAATCTTAGAATTTCCTGTGTCTTACCTGTATCTCCTCTTTGCTGTCATCACACCTTACGTCCTACATTCAGTTCCAAATTAGTGTGAATAATGAATACCTTGAAATGGTTACATTACTCAAATTGACACTGCATGTTTCCATTGGGCTGGAATTAATTACTATAATTTATATTATTATAACTTCAAATAGCATGAATTCAAGTGTGTCAACACTTCAGAAGGGATTCATTATTCACACAGATCAGTACCTAGATGTATCTTATACTTAACTATGAACATGTTGCATCTGCCATAGCAAGACATCAACTCTTTGTGTCCAGGGGCTAGATCATATTAATTTTTGTCCCCAACGTTGAGCACAGTGCTTGTCACGTGGGATCACAGATCTGAAGCTGAACGTGTCCTCAAACACCATCTAGTCCAACCCCCTCATTTTACAGATGAGGAAATCAAAACTCTTGCCCAAGGTCACACAGGTAAAAAGTATCAGAGGTAAGAATTTGACCCAGACTATCTAATTCCAGTGCCAGTGCTCTTTCCTTTTCCTACTGAGACGTAAATTTCCATGAAAACCTAATAAAAACATAATATCAGGAAAGGCAGAGTTTCTTTCCACTAGTTTCACAGATTGATTTCAACAGACTTCAACCTGACTTCCTGCAGGTTTTTTGATAGGGTCGAAACACGCTTCTTATTCTTTGTAAAATGAACAAAGCCCCAAAGGTAGCTGTTGTGTACAGTGAAAGGGGACAGCTACAATGTGTAAAAGTTAGTCTATGAGATCAAAGTCAAATGTTCTTTTCTTGCTTTCATTTTAACTTATTTTTAAGAAATATTACTATGAATAGATATAAAGGCATAGGACATGCCACTCCCTTGCTCAAGAAGCTTCAGTGGCCCCCTATTGCCACTAGCACAAAATACAAAACTCCTTTGTTAGGCATTTAAAGCCTTTCACAATCTGATTTTAATCTATCTTTATTGACTAATTTCTCGTTATGCTACCTATGTACTCTAGACATTTCTCCTGACTATTTGCCATAACTGGAGTGCTCTTCCTCCTCATTTTTCTACCACCCGGAATCCCCGGCTTCCTTCAAGTCCTGGGTAAAATCCCACCTTCTACAGGAAGCCTTTCCCAGTCCCTTATTGATTATTTCCAATTTATCCTATATATAGTCTCTTTGTGCATAGTTGTTTGCATGTTGTCTTATCAATTAAACTGTGAACTCTTCGAAAACAAGGATTGCCTGTTGTGCTTCTTTGTTTCCCTAGAAGTTAGCACGGTATCTGGCACATAGTAGGGACTTAATAAATGTTTATTGACTGACTGTGTTCTACCTTCTACCTGTTGATAGTGGCTTGCCTGATATACCCCATTTATGACATTCCATTTCCAGCCACTGTGACTTTGCATAGACTATCTCCCCTCACTGAAATGCTTTCCCACCTTACTGTCAATCCTTAGAATACCTACTGATCTTCAAGTCTAAACTTGAGTGTAAGCTCCTTTGTGAAGGAAGGAAATAAGTATTTATTTAGCATCTAATATGTTCCAGGCACTATGCTAAGTGTTGTACAGATATTAGTTCATTTGATCTTCAGAACAACCTATCTTTATTACCCGCATTTTATAGTTAAGGAAACTAAGGCAGATAGGGTTAAGTGACTTGCCCAGGGTCACACAGCTAGTAGGTATCTGAGGCTGAATTCGAACTTGTCTTTTTTACTCCAAGCCCAAAATTCTATCCCCTGCACCACTTACTCATATTTATGAACTTTTCATCATTTCCCCAGTTGCTGGTGTTCCCCACTCTAACCCCAAATTACTTTATATTTATTCTGCATATATTTTATAATTCACCTATGCACATGTTGTTTCCCTCAATTTCATCCCAGTAGAATATATGCTTCTTGATGGCATAGATTACATTTTGTGTTTTCTTTGTATCCCAGCATCTCTCATAGTACCCAAGATATGGACCTGTGTTTTAGGAATAATACTTTTACAGCTGTGCAAAGGATGAATGGGAGAGGAAAGAGATAGAAGCAGAAAGACCAACTGGGGCATTATTACAATAGTCCAGGCAAGAAGTGATGAAGATCTGGATTAGGTTAAGAATCCTGTGAATAGACAAAAGACCACAGATGGGATGGATGAATGAAGAGGTCAAACCAAGAAGACTTGTTGGAGATTGGATATGCACAGCTCAATAAATGAATGGAATGGAATAGACATTAAGAGGTATGTAATGTATGTTCATTTCAATACTATTGCAGTAAACTTCTAGTTGGTCTTCCTGCTGCAAGTCTGTTCCTTCTTCAATCTGTTCTCCACATAGCTGCCAAAATAACGTTCCTAAAACACAGGTCCGACCATGTCACTCCACTGCTCAATAAACTCCTCTAGTTTCCTCAGAGGATCAAATACAAACTCCTCTATTTGGCATTTAAAACCCTTCACAAGCTGGCTCCAATCTAGAATTTCCAAGCTTTTAAATATACATCTATCACTCTCCTTCACACATTCTCTCCAATCTGGTCAAACTGGCCTCATGGCTGTCACTCCCACAGGACATTCCCTCTTTGACTCAATGCCTTTGCTCACAGCCTCAGTACCTAGAATGCATTCCCTCTTCACCTATACCTCAAATAAAATACCTAGTTTCTTCCAAGCTCAGCTCAAATACTACCTTCTGTTCCATCTCACACCCTGTCCTCAGCTACTACTGCCCACCCAACACATCATTGCTTTTGTTGTTCAGTTGTGTCTGACTCTTTGAGAACCCATGGACTGTAGCATGACAATACTGTCCATGGAGTTTCCTGGCAAAAATACTGAAGTCATTTGCCATTTCCTTTTTCAGTGTATTACGGCAAACAGAGGTTAAAGGTCCCAAGGTCACACAATTAATAAGTGTCTGAAACCAAATTTGAACTCAGGTCTTCCTGACCCCAGGAGCAGCACTCTATCCACTGAACTATGTAGCTCCCCTGACAGATTACCTTGTATGTATTTCATATGCATTTATCTTATTTTTACTTCTATGTGCCCAAGTTGTCTTTCCCTAGAACTCTTTGAGAAAAGGGGTGGTTTCATATGTCTTTATATCCCTAGAGCTTTGCACAGGGCCAGGAAAGAGTTGGTGCTCAACGTTTAAACACTAATTCAACGATACTGTTTGCAGAGCACTGGGCATGAAGGAGATAAAAATTTTAGTTAAGCAACACTTACAACATTCATGAAAATTAGAATCTAATAGTTATTTTATTGGTTGGAATATCTCCACCATAGAAATTGAAGAGCTTTTAATTATCACACTATATCACGCATTGCCTGGAGGCTCATAGTATTTGACACAGTGTAAATATACAAATAGAATAGGGGAAAACACATGAAAGAACTCAAAATACATCATCATTATTCCAACTGAAGCATTCGAAAATAGTTAAGTTAGTTTTCAACAGCTCATCTATATGTATTACCCTTCCCAGACTCAACACATCATCGTAATGCAAACAATGTGATTCCCTTGGTTTCTTAATACACTTAATAAACTTGGGAGGGGTTCCTCTCAGTAGAAACATATATACTAAATCATATGCATTAGATTAGTGAGAACTAATATTTAGGGCTTGTTATAAAGTTTAACGTGCTTCCTGTGATGACAAAGAAGAAAAAACAGTTATCTTGGTTGTGCATCCTACTAAATCAACAAGAAATTTAAACCATTTCCTCATTATACCATTTCAGAGTAGATGGAAGAATTTAGGCTGAATGATAACATATCTAGTTAGAGTCAGAGAATTAGAGGTTTTTCAAGTTGGAAGCTCTTAAAAATACCACCTGCTTTTCTTTCTCTACAAAATCTATAAGCTAGTACTCTCTGACCTCAGGATCATTTTTGCAATGGCAAATAGGTCCTTTAATAGTCTTAATCCCACTAACTAAACAATTTGCTTAAGAGGAATTTAAGACAGAAAGCTCCTGGACAACACTCAGACATTGTATTAGAGGCACCTAGATGAAGCATTGGATAGAATGTTGGACCTGGAGTCAGGAAGAACTGAGTTCAAATCTAACCTGAGATACTAGCTGTGTGACCCTGGGCAAATCACTTAACCTCTGTCTGCTTCTGTTTCCTTAATGGGGAAAATGTGGATAATAATAGCACCCTATTCATTGAGTTGATATAAGCATCTAGTGAAGTAAGAGCACTCAGTACCATGCCCGTCACATTGTAGGCACTTAACAAATGCTTGTTTTCTCTTCCTGTCCACTGAAATCCCACCCTCCCACAGGCTGAGCCACACTCGTAATGCAGGTAGGTGGTTCAGTGGATAGAATACCAAGAATGAAGTCAGGAAGACATGAGTCTGAATTCAGCCTTAAATAATTTCTAGCTATGTGACCCTCACCTAAATGCTATCTGCCTCAGTTGCCTCATCTGCAAAATGGGGATAATAATAACACCTACCTCCCAGAATTATTGTGGGACAAGATAATAATTGCAAAACACTTGTAAACCATTAAAGCTTAATATAAATCCTAGCTATATGCCACCCTGTGTTTAAAATACTTCCAGAAGACAAATAAATACATTTGGTGGGGAGGGGTACAAGACATTTGTGTTGTTAAGCAAAATTATCTCATTAGCATGGCTTTTGTTTCTTTTCAGTGGAAGTACTTTCAGCTGTTAAGTGCTAAGCCCCAGGCCCAGGGCCCTGTCAGGTGTGAAACCTGTGTGGGTGTGGATTGGTGACTTAGGAG
>CM053627.1:143542522-143600473 GCA_028646595.1 Phalanger gymnotis | reverse complement strand
TCTCATACCTTGCGATTTCAGACCATTCAAACATATACATGATTATATTTGAGATCATAAATTCGGCCTTCCTACTACAACATTTCATGCACTTTCCAGTAATTCACTGACTTTACTCTCTATGAAATACTCATCTCTCTCCAAGGTGCAGTTTTCTCACTCTCTAAAAGGTTCAATCCCTAAGCTCTCAAACTTAGGAATTCTTGAACTTAGTGTTACTCACAAAACAACTCCCAAAGCTGATATTTCCCAGGAAATCATTTTTTTTCTACCTAGAAGTCTAGATTCCAGGATCAGTTTATTTAAGGAATCCAAAATCCCTCCCAACTCTGCAGAGAAGATTGAGGTTTGAGAAAATTGCCAATAAACCACTCTCTCAGCCTGCATGTATGCATCTGTTTACCTTGGTCACATGTTTCTGCTACAAGGCACCCACAAATTCTCCTTGGCCAAGAGGAGAAAGGGAAAGGAAGAAGAATACATGATACAAATACATGATACAAATACAAGATAACATAGGATAACATATAAATTCCTTATACTATCCACTGGTGATCTGACTACTTTTTAAATTTAGTCATTCAAATAGTTTCAAATCCATCTAATGATACATCATCTAACAGTGTAGAAATCCTGCCTCCTGCCTTCCCTATTTTGGACCCCATTTTTCTGAGATTTGTTGTTCTGATGTGAGTCAAATGGTGAAACGGCAAGTTATTATACCTCTGTGCTAAACACCTAGAAGATTACTTGGCATCCATTGTAATTCTGAAATTGTCAAGGCACTCATTGAATATTAACCATTCTACATATGTTAAGCACCTACTACCTATGCAGAAGGCAATGGCAATACAAACATAAAACTAAAGTGATCTCAGACATCAAGGAAGCAACATTTCATTACAAGGTGAAAAGAAGAGTGGTATACAACATAATAATTTTAAAACAAGATAAATTTGCAAGGGTTGGAACACAAATAACTCAGGAGATCAGTGAGGCTTTATAGAAAAAGGGGATGCTGAGCCGAGACTTGAAGAACAAAGATTCTAGGAGGTCAAGATACAAGGAAATACATTCTAGGTAAAGAAAAGTAAATACGCAAACACATTATATAGAATGTGAAGTTCAGGGAAAAAACCAGTCATACAATTTAGCCAGAATGTAGGATTCCTAAATGATATTAGTGTAACTTGAGGTTAGAAGAGTAGAGATGGGCCAAATTTGGGGGGAACATAAAATGCTAGGCTGAGAAATTGTATTTGATCAGAGAAACACTAGGGAACCATGGAAGATTTCTGTGCAGGGTAATGACATGGTTAGACCCACCATATTCTAGGAAGGGTATCTTGGTAGCTATAGAAAATGGATGTAGGCAGTAGATGGAAGGGGGTAGAGATGAGAAAAAACTGAAAAATGAAAGATTAAGAGTCTATTAGTGCAGAGGAGAGACAATTAGGGCCTGAATTTAGTGACATAATTTTGTTATTCCTACCTCCACAATATCTTTCACATCTCTCCCCTTCTCTAAACTCACATAACCACTTCCTTGCAACAGGCTTTCATCACCTCTCATCTTCATTGCTACAATAACTGGTCTCCTTGTTTCAAGTCTCTCCCCGCTCAAGTTCATCCTCCACTCAGCTACCAAAGTAATCTTCCAAAAGTTCAGGTCTGACCATGTTACCCTCCCTGCTCCACCTCATTACTCCCCGCTACCCCTACTCCCCACCGAATCAATAAACTCCTATGGCTCCTTGTTACCTCTAGGATAAAATACAAAACTCTTTGACATTCAAAGCTCTTTACAATCTGGTAACTTCCTACTTTTCCAGTCTTCTTACATTAGATTCCTCTCTGTATCTTCTACAATGCAACAGCACTAACCTTCTTACTGTACAACATGCATATTGCCCATACCATGGGTTATGTGAAGGGAAATGAGTCAACTCTCTGGAACCCCAAACGCTTTTTCCTGCCAAGAAGGACCTCAACTATACAGGGCAATAGTCCATGAGAACAATGGATGCCTACCAGAGAAGAAGAGATTTTTTTTTGTTTTTGCCATTTATAGTATCAGGAACAAGCCTTCTGGCTTCTGTAGTTTTCCTGCTTGATAAATAAAAACCTACCCTATCCATATCTGAAATATTGTTGGTTTTAGTGCTTACCTGGTAGGTAAAAGCAGTTTAATTTTTCCTGATAACTATACATTAGCCAAATTCTTGTATTTCCATGGAAACTGTGTTTATCGGTGCTTGAATAACAAGACAAAACATATTTGGAGGAAGCCCCCAAAATCAGATTCTGTTTATCTGAACCCGGTGCTATGATCCTTATACCACAGGTTAAATTCACTTTACTAAATAGTCTGCACTAAAAATGTGGTCATCCTGCAAACCCAGAAAACATCAAAAGAGTAAAAGAAACCTTCAAAGAAAGTAAAATAACAATAGGGGTTGATAAGTAAGAACAAGAGTCATGGAGGGCCTTAGTCAGAAGAACTTTTATTTTGGTGACTAAATGACTTTAGGGATTTACATTGTGACATCCTTGGGATTAATTATTCCTATTCTATAGTTTCCATTTTCTTTTTTTTCTGTCAATTAAATTTCCTACTATATTTGAACTATGAGCTTACAAATTGTGAGTTGGTACAGCATGTGTGGTGGAGAGTATAGCTTTTTCCTGGGAGGGGGCATATAAACTAAGAGTAAGAAGACAGGTTCTCTTCTGTCACAAAAGTCTCTGATGCTGGAGTTACACAATTACTCTAATAATGGGAGGAAGGGAAAAGAGAACATCCATAGTGCTTAGGAAGCCCTTAAGTGACACCCAAGCAATACATTTCACAAATCCGGTAAACAAAAAGGTAAAATGTGTTTTTTGTCCTTTTTCAAATTGTCAGAACAAAGCAAACCAAGGCAAGATGAATATACCTTATTGCCATAAAGCTGCCTGAGTTCTTTCATCAACAGTATATGCGTCATTTATGGCATATCTACCACCCATGATCTATATACTGAAAGAAGCACCAGCCCTAGCTACAAGACCTTATTGAATAAAATAATATCACTACAGCTGTGACCAGCTGGCTTACTCTATGTAAAATAAGATAAGTGGCAGCTGGCAAGGGTGAGCAGCCAAAATAATGTATTTGACTTTCCTTGCACGAGGTACCTTTCCATCAAGAGGGATTATTCCAAATGGGTCCATATTATAGCAATGGCCTAGGATCAAATGAGATAATGTATATAAAGCACTTTGTAAACCTTAAAGCGCTATATCAATGTCAGCTGTCATTAGTATTATTAAACCTAATGTGGAAATTCTGGTGTCCTAATGACTATTCTATGACATTCACAAATTCTTTCCAGAATAGACAATGTGCCCTCCTTTTCACCCCTCCCAACAAAAATGTCGTTCTGAAAGTCTCCTAAACCAAGAGTCCTAGTAGTCACAATTTTGAAGGATATAAACACTGGGGAGAAGAAAGGAAAATGTAGGATGTTCTTAATTCAAAAATATCCCAATGTCCTAGATAATTATTAAGCAGTATTAAGCCTAACTACATCATCTGTTGTTTTGTTTTCACTGAAACATTTGCATTCACCATCACGCAATCATCCAACCAGAGAGTTACTTTATCAGAGACCCAGCTAAGAATTCTTTGAAAGATGGCCAAGCAAAGAGTAGAAGGGGACCTCCCTTAAAACTGATGCCCCAAAATATTCTATATCCAACACTTTTGGAATGCAGTTCTAGAAAGGAAGCAATTTCCATCACACATTGCCATTACAGATCTTCCAAAGGCCAAATCTCTGTGGTAATTCAATTAGATCAACAACTTTTGCAAAACAGACACTGTTGCTTTATTGCCATAGCCTGAAATAAAGGAGATAAACATCCCTAGCAGAACTGAAATTACTTCACTTCAAGCCAACTTAGAAAAGCATGGCTATCAGTCAATGTAGATAATGAAGGGATAAGTATTTTCTTATTAGACTATAAGTAAAAAAAGCATGAAAGGCTAAATCATCCTTTTGGGGTAAGGAGCCCTGAATAGTCCACTCTGTTTAGAAATAAAAAGTAAAGAAATGAAATCATTTCTCAGAAATGCCAAATGAAATAATACTCTTACTTGGAGCTTGAAGAAAATCCCTCTTCAAGAACTTTCTGGAGAAGGTGGCTAAAAAAATACATCACAGACTTGTAGGATCTCAGAGTTGGAAGGAACTTCAGAAGTCACAGAGGTATACCTTAAGAGGAATGCCTTCAATAATATTGGGCCCAGTGTGTCATAGTCAGGATTATTGTTAAAGTACGGGTTCATCTAAATGTCCATTAAGTTCCCCTGAAACTCTAGCATCTGTGAGCCCTGACAAATGTATCCAGAATCCTCTTGAAGATCTCTAGAAAATGAAGACCCATTGCCTCCCAAGGAAGTTAATTCTACTTTGGGATAAATATATCTTTACATGGAGCTAAAACCCGCCTCTCTTGAAACTTCCACCCATAGCTCATCTTTCTGGCTTCCGGAGCCAAGCAAAACAAATTTCTTCCTTCCTTCACATGACAGTACTTCAAATACTTGAAGACTGTTATCATGTTCCCCAAATCTTCTGGATAAATAGCTCCATTTCCCTCACCCAACCATCATATGACATTGTCCCCATTCCCCACCCCCAACCTAGTTGCCCTCTTCTGGATGCAATATAAGTTGCCAATGCCCCTTCCTAAATGCCCAAAATGGAGTACAATACTCCAGATATGATACAATATAACTAGAATGAAGTGCAATGGAACTGCTGCCTACATCGTGTTGGATACTATGACTCTCAAAGGCATCTAATATCATATTTGTCTTTTGGGCTTCCCTATCACACCTATTGAAAATAAATGAGTACATCTCATGATAAAACAAGCCGGGGATGGTGGGGATAACTTAAATTCACAGATACTCCCAAGCTCTCATCATAGCCATTCTATTACTACACCTTTTACCAGGTCAAATACCAAGCTTCTGTGTCTTTACTATGATATCTTCCAGTTAAAAATCTTTGATCCTATAATCTATGCCTTATTTAGCCTAACTTGATCTCTACTTCTGTACTCCCCTTGAACCTGATGGTGTACAATCTCTGGGAACTCCCTTGAACTCTTCTTGAATCTTCCCACTTGATCTGGTCTTTCCCTGATGCCACAAGCCTTCCCTGTTGCTAGGCTCAAATCTCTGTTACCCATAAACTAGCCTAGCTCTGTACTGTCTTTTATCTCTAGGTGGCCTTCAGCTATTTCTGACCCTTAATCTCAGTCCTGGAGTCTTGACCTCTAGTCACCCCAGTCCCATCAAGATCCTCCTTAGACTCCTCCTCGAGACCCTCCCTAAATCCCTCCTCTAGTCACCCCAGACTACTTGACCACCTCTCAATTCCTCCCACAATTTTTCTGTATATAAGTCTCATCTTGCCTCCTTGAAGACAGGCTCCCTAAGAGTCTACCCATTATGGCTAATCTTTAATAAACTTGGTCTTTTTTTTTTGGTGGATAAGGCTTGAGTCGAATTCATTCAGCAGTACTAGGTACACCAGTATTTTGGGTTCTTAGGGACACCCCTAAAAACTTATGGTTCCCTACTTCATCATTTTGGTTTAACCTCATCAAGACCACCCCTTGCTTCCCCACTACTGGCTGAACTACGCAGATAGACTCTCCTGAGGGACAGAATAATAGCTAGCATTGGACTAGCACTTTAAGGCTTATGTATGTTATCTTATCAGATCCTGATGACAACTCTATGAGGTATCATTATCCCCACGACAGAGGAGGAAATTGAGGGCGGCAGAGGGACTTGCCCAGGGTCATATAGCTAGTAAATGTGGGAGGTAAAAATCAAACTCAGATTTTCCTGGTTTGCAGTCTAGCTCTCTGTGTACTATGCCACCAAGCTGCCTTTACTGTATAAGGAGTAGCTTTCAAAGAGTAGACACCATTTTTGCTTTTTTTTTAGCTCTCGGGATCAGGAATTCAATCATGTACACACACAGGGTTCCTTGAGTTACTGATCCCACTTGTGCTTCAAATCCACACAATAACAATCATCATTGATTTTCCTGAGAAACAAGATTTTGAATTTGCTTGCTCTGGTGAAGGAAAACCATCTAATAGGAGTCATTACTTAGGAAGCTGTGAGATGAATGAGGCAGATGAATATCAGCTACTGAAGAGTCTGCAAAGAGCATCAGACTTGAATTAACTAAGTAATCACTTAACTTAACTGAGACTTGGATAGAAGCTCTTTAAAGGGGAAATCAAGGCATTTAGTCCTAATTAGGGGAAGAGAAATTATATGGTGCTTTGGTATAATAATGAATACATTCCCTCTAAGGCATGGGTGGGGAGCAAGTGGCCTTGAGGCCACATGTGGCCCTCTAGGTCCTCAAGTGTGGCCCTTTGACTGGATCCCCTTAATAAAAGGATTTGTTCTGTAAAGTTTAGATTCAGTCAAAGGGCTGCACTTGAGGGCCTAGAGGGCTCTAGAACATGAGAAAATCACCTTGCATTACTCTGTCTCCATCATTTGACTTGATAGCAGTGGGAAGTAAATATCTCGAATAGCAGAAGGGTATTCAGCAGGTCCAGCAAGAAAGCTCAAACAACTGCCAGTAGACTTCTCAGATAGAAGGCAAATCGTAGGACAAGAATCTATTAAAACAAAATTATTTCTTTGTTTCAATGTGAATATAAATTATTTACTGTCTAAGGAATTTGTTGGCGGGTTGGTTGGTTGCTGTCCTTCATTTGCGAAAAGGATTAAAATGACATCGCTATGCTTGAGTCAAGATTCAATGTGTCCAACTGTGGCTGATCAGACCAATATGAGCATGGAATGCTCTACCACAGGTCAGGCACAAATAGTCCATGTGAACATTTGGGGTAGATTCTCTAAAATTGCACATCCTGCATTTCCTTTGAGCTGTTTCAATTCTGCTTTGCTCACAGAGCACAGCACTTTCTTTGATGTGGGAATGCCATGCTGAGCGGTCCTGTGCCAATGTCTCCCATGTCTCACAATCAATTCCAAAGTTCTTGAGAGAGACCTTGAGAGTGTCCTTGTATCACTTCTTCTGACCACCATGTGAACACCTGCCCTGTGTGAGTTCTCCATAAAATAGTCTTTTTGGCAAGGATATGTTTTGCATTTGAACAACATGTCAGCCCATTGGAGTTGCACTCTCTGAAGCAGAGTTTGAATGCTTGGCAGTTTAGTTCAAGTAAGGACCTCAGTGTCTGGTACCTTACTTATCCTGTTAGTCATGAACGCTTATAGAAAATTATGTCAAAGTTTGGTTGTCCGGAGAAGTTCATCAGCATTGTACATCAATTTCATAACAGCATGCTTTCCCAGGTTCTAGATAATGGACAATGATCTCTTGCCTTCCCAGTCACCGATAGAATCAAACAAAGCTGCGTTCTCGCTCCCATGCTTTTTAGCACAATGTTTTCGCCATGTTGTCAAATGCTTTCCATGAGGATGAACACGGCATCAAGGTCAGCTACCACACTCATGGTAAATTCTTCAACCTGAAAAGGCTGCAAGCCAAGACCAAAATGGAGGGATTGTTGGTATATGATTTTCTGTTTGCAGATGTAGCCTCTGAAGCTGAGATGCAACGAAGTATGGATCAATTCTCTGCTGCTTCCTGATGGGTGAAGGAGTACCAGAAATATAACACATTTTCCAACTGATGTTCAACTCATGGCATCAGTATGATCCATTTTACAGATGAGGAACTGAGGCAAATAGGGATTAAGTGGCTTGCCCAGGGTCTCATAGTTAGTGTGAGGTCCAAAATTGTCCGACCTACAATAAAAGAAACTGAGGCAGAGCTCCAAGACAATAGTACTTTATTAAAGGATCCGTAGTCTCCTCTAATGAAGTGGATCTCAGATCTTTTTCATGATTTGAGAGGCCCCCTTCCTCCAGGGCCTTAGTTTTATAGTGCTTGATACCCAGACAATACAGATGAAGCAAACAAATACATAACCTAATTGGTTGACAGACCTTGCCCTTTGTCCTCCAAGAGGGTCTACACAAAATACAGATACCCATTGGTTGACAAATAAGCGAATGAGCAGACCCTGCCAGAGCTCTCTTGGTCTTTCAGTAAGTCCTACTAAGCCAATCATCAGACCATTGGCTGAGCTGATAAACGGATACGAAAACATCCACATGGGCCAAGGGACCAGTGAAAAGGAAGGCCACAGGCTGGCAAAACATGACTTATTGACCAAATGCTCATGCTCATCTCCCCATGTTGGGCAATAGAGGGATGATGAGAGACACAGGGTCAGCAAAAATAGCAGGAGGACTTTCTATGTCATTGAGTCATCACCCCTCTTGGTCACCATAATTAGGCAAAAACAAGGGTGGAGATCCTTTAGTTAGCTTCCTATGATTAAGCAAGTGAACTTAAAATCTGCAGTTCACAGCTCTGGGACCTAATATACAAAACTTATAATCACTACCCCTATAGTATCATATCAAACTGATTAATAATGATTGGAATATAATAGGGGTCCAATTAACCATCTATCATACCTGTAAGTGTCTGAGGCCAGATTTCAACTCAGATCATTGTGATTCCAGTCCTGATGTTCTATTCCGGGTCCCACAACATACAGCCCGTGGGCTGCTGTGGCAGCCAAAGGATTTCAGTGGGGCTTGAGAAAAATGTAGGATTTCCGCTGTGCACTCTCCTGTTTGTCACGTGACCGGTGGCAACCAACTATCATCTGTCTGTCTCTAGTCTAACCTATCTGCATCCCAAACCTACTGCCAAGTTGTGCAGGTCTGCTCTATTCCCTATACCACCTAACTGGCCCCCAGTAGGGTCAGTCAATAAATTAAGGACTCAAAGAGTCTAGAACAGAGGCTCAGCTAGTTTTCACGATTTGAAATTTGAACTTTAAAAAATCGCTCCCTCCCCTTCAGTCCCTCCATCTTAGAAGCAGGTGTTTTTCTTTTCTGTACCTGCCACTGGGAGGATCCTTTTACTCTTTCCTGACACAGCTAGGTAATTATTTATAGGGTCATTTCCCTACAGGAAAAGAATTAAAGGCAGGTCCCAGGTAGAAAAGCTTGCTGCCACTATTCCATTCCCTTTCTCTCTCCTTGAGATCTCTAGTTACAATTTCCAGGAACCAACAAATTTGTCACATTTCCCTTTTTTCCATTTGACTCTCATTGGCTTTTCAACTTTATGGGGAGGGCATATCATAGCTTATAGAGATAGAGGAGATCTTAGAGGTCACCTCATCCAACTCCATCATTCTACAGATGAACAGAGATCACAACATGACCAAGATAAGGCAGCTAATGAACTGTGGCAGATCTGGGAGCTGGGACCCCAAACCCAGGGCCTCTAACTCCAGGTCTAGCGCTCTTCCCATAAAAAAGCACTTTAAGCTCTATCTTGAAGCTTATGTCCCTGTTTAAAAGAATCTTGGGCTTCAGACAGAAGAAGGTAGAAGTATTTGGGATTCTATCTAGTCTCTTCCTCTTCCCACCCAAGATCACACTTCGCAGGCTGCCTGAGTGCCTAGGACTTCAGGCTTAACTAAACAACCATTACATTTCTCTACCTTGCCTACAGGAGCGTCAGTGCTGTAGCCAAGTGCTGGACAATATCTCTTTCCCTTTACCATATTTTTATGAACTTTTTAAAGGCTGGAAATGAACTGTTCCATCATCGTTCACAAAAAAAATCATTTCCGCTCTGTCACAGACAAGAAGGTGACTGGGCAGCAGAAAATGGGAGCTCAGGGAGCAAGCATTATTGTTCCTTGTGCAGTACAGTGGGGAAGACGAATTAAGGGAGCAGAAGAAAGGCTAACAACAGCAGTGCCTATAGTAACAATCTATAGACAGCATTCGTCTGAATAGCCCCCGCAGTGAGGAGTCTGTTCTGGGGCCAATCTAATTTCAGACCCTATAAGCAAGCTTCAACCTAGTTTTGGAAAAGGGTAGAGGAATCCAACTGCTCTGTCTCTGACCCAGAGCTTAAAGGTACAGGGCTGGCAAGGAGAAAGAAGCAGAGGAAATGAAAGCAGTACCTGTAGCTCGTCCACTGTGACCGCTTTGTGGAAAATAATGATGGACAAAGCGTTGACGTGCCCCAACATCTCTGAGGCACACTATAATTTTATTCTGCTAAATCTTCCATCTTTCCAATTTCAGTCCTATCCATATTTCTCTCTTATAGCTAGGTATTTACAGTTCTTTCTCCATAGGAATGAACATGCCTTGATAACAAGGATTGTTTTTGCCTTTCTTTGCATGTTGTACTTCACACAGTATCTGGCACATAGTAAGCACTTAATAAATTAACATCTTCATTTCTGCCTCCTCTCCCTCTCCTTTATGCTTTTCTCCTTTTCTTACCTATTCCTTTGTAATAATCTATCAACTAAATATTTTAATGCCATTTGGAAAACAAATATTCCTCTTTCCTTTTCTTTAGTGTATAATGTATAAAGTATGATGATTACTAAATACCTGAAAGGAATCTTTCAGGAAATTTGTAGGTAGTCAAAATGACTTCAGGTGTGATCTTATATGATCAGGCAAATTAGTAGTAATGAAAACCACAGATTTTAGACCCTTTCCTCCCAACAGGCAAAGTTGATTGCTATGATGCGTGGTTTATATCATCTAGATTTCTTTAAAAAATTTTTTTACATAGGTTTCATTGGTATCTTTTGTTTTTCTTTGTTCAGTTTCCCTCCTGCATCCTTCCTTCACCCCTTCCCAGAGAGCTGTATTTTATAACAAAAATGTTTTATGAAAGAAAAAGAGAAATTAATTCATCAAAACCCATCACACTGAACAAATATGACATTACATACGATATTCCACCCATTCAGACCTCTGCAAAGGAAACCAGGTAGGAGGGTTGAGAGGGAGGGGTCTTCTCATATCTCTCCTTTGGAGACAAATTTAATCTTCTTAATATCACAACATTCAGTTTCAATTGTTTTAAGGTGATGGTTTTTTTCCATTTCCATTGATGAGTCATTTTGTACTCTGCTTACTTCACTTTGTATCAGTTCATGTAAGTCTTTTCATGCTTCTCTGCATTCATCATGTTCATGCTGTTCTATAGCACCATAATATGCTATTACATTTATATACTATAATTTGCTCAGCCATTCCTCAATGGGCATCTACTTTGTTTTGAGTTCTTTGCTACCACAAAAGATGTCCTTAAAAGTATTTTTGTGTATAAGGAACCTTCCTTTTGGTAAATAACCTCATTGAAATTTCTTTGTTGTAAACCCAAACATTCTTTTACTTTCATTATGGTCATGGCAGTCCTCCCCTCAAAAATCTTCAGTGATTACTACTGACTACCAAGTGAAGTTTAGACTCTTATGGAAGGCAGTGGAGGCCTTCCATAAGCTCATGTTCCATACCTTATCATTTGACTTTCATATTGAAATTTAAAGCTTCTATGGTACACACTGAGAATTTTACATATATCAAGTCCAAATGAATATTTGATATTATCAGAGAAAACTTCCACAAAATGAAATAACCTTTGAATATGCTTTTCATCGAGCCATATGGCATATTTCATATTTTTTGGCATTTGGCAAGCAGAATAATAAAAAAGAAAAATGTAAAACTGGATAAATTCTGATGGTAGTGTGCTGTTATGGGAGGGAAAGTTGACAGAAGAAGTTGAAATGCAAAAGAATTTGGCACTGTGGACAAAAGAACTTGAGATCTGGGATACCTAGAGAAAAGAAAAAGTGCTACTAAATCTGAACTGGCCACAATTGAGCTGTGACAAGCACATGCCACATAATAAGCAAAGTGTAAAAGGGTGGTTATGGCATACAAGCAGCCTATTATACCCCACAATGGCACCACAAAGAATCATGCTGGGCAACCTAGCTGACACAAAATTGTGATAAATCTCATTCAGCTTCTGCCAAAAGGAGGAAAAGGATGCAATTCAATTCAATGGACATTTCATATCTTACCATGTGCAGAGTATGATGTTTAATTTTATATTATTTTTGAATTGTAATTATATGTACCTGTGGCACATTCCCCTGTTATACTATGACATGCATGATATTCATCTAGCAAGAACATAGGCTATAGTAGGGAAATATCAGAAACTAAGGTTTGAAAGGTGGGTTGGGACCAAAGCAGGTCTTCATATAATGTATTAAGGTTTGCAAAGTACCATACGTACATTAGCTCATTAGATATTCAAAACAGCATTTGGAGGCAGTGTTTTATTTTTGTCTTTGTAGAACTGGTACCTGACCCATAGTAAATCCTTAATGAATGCTTATTGAATTGAATTGAAATGGATCTACATTTTACCGATAAGGAAACTGAGGTACTGGGAGGTTATCATATGGTTAGTAAGTAATAGAGAAGATTCCTAGTTCTCCTCACCAAGGACGTGTGTAGAGACCAGTGAGTTCATACATGTGTAATAAGTCATTTCAGTCAGCCTGAACAATAATAAAGACCATTGGTTTATCCCAAGTATGACTAGAACTAAAACTGAGATGGAGATTGTAATGTTGCTCCTGGGTCCTGGATATGAAGACGTTGACAAAATAATCTTCCTAAAAGAGAGAAACCTATGTTATTTAGCCCCTACTGAAAATGCTTTAGTGAAATTTCCAGCAAGATGATGGAGTGAGAGCAACGGTGTGCTGGTAAATGTTTAACAACTAGCTCTCTGGGGGGAATCACACAACACGTTTAAGTTTATTGTCTAATTAACATTTATTCCATCACTTCCTTAAGTCTAGACAATCAACAAACAATAAATCAAGCCTTGATCTGCAGTGTTAGCTGATTTCTGAGGTATAAATAAATGCTCGCACTGAAAATTTATCAATAAGTTTTCACAAGCTTGTTCAAGCTGAGTCCAGCACACCCAAGAAAGAGATTGTCTTTAGGCTCAGTTCTCTTTCACCATGTCAGAACAACAACAACAGTACCAAATAATGAAAATAGCAACAAGAAGAGAAAGTAAACAAGTTATTACAAGGTAATTCTTATAGGAAGAAAAATAAACAGAAAATCACGTCACCAGCTCGCTATATTCTTACACTTCCATGCACAACCTATGGCTTGTTTTGCATCCTGAGGTCTACTATGGCAGTTTTAGATGTCAGCTGTTGGTGTGGCCACTTGGCAGAGATTCTGCAAGACTCCCTCTATAGCTAAGGGTTTTGAGGTCAGAAGCTAGGCAAGCAAAAGGAAATGAAAGGTCAAAAAGTGGAAGGGTTATTATAATACTGCCTAACATGCTGGAAGAATGGCCTTCTAATAAAAATATTGAATGAAAGTTAGAGAATAGGTTCATCTATGAAGACCTTTCAATGTCTCTTCAGCCTCAAGCAATTATCCACACTCCATGATTAAAGAAGTCACAGAACTCAAGTTATGCTAGTGTTCTGAAGAGAATTAGTGGCTATGAATAGGAAAAGGTCTAAATAGCACCAGACCAGTTAATTATATATACCATATACACAAAGGTAAAAGACTTTTTGTAGGAAAACCAATCATAGGAAGGACATCATTTCTATTTAAAAAATCATCAGAATAACTGATAAGACTGAAATAGAAAGCGTAAAAAAATCTAGAACAGAAGTTAATACAATGAGTGACAGAAATCAAGTTAAAAACTTCCAGGGAATGAGAAATCATTACATTAGATTTCTCTGAAACTGCCCAGAAATGGTTTAATGAAATAGAGCCATCTATCTGGAATAGCACTAGATTCAAATCCTTTCTCTGGCACCAACTTCCTATGTGACGTTAGGCAAGCCATTTTAAGGTCCCTTTTAACTCTATATCTATGATCTCATAAACTTATTAAATGAGAACACAGGGAACTCACTAATGACCTTTGTGAAAGAGGAGAGAGCACAAATTGGAGTTGATGCCCAAGTAAGGAAGCACCCTAGCTATCTTTGATGAATTCAAGCCACCTGTCTCAGATTAACTACCTCCTTGGGTATTTTAAAAAAACTGACAGATTTGATTGTTGAGCCATTTTCTGAAATCTCATAAATTTTTTCATCCCAATACCTGGCATAGTGCTTTGCATAATTTAAAAAAATTAATTGAATTGTTACTTGATTTGTTAGAAATGCTTTAAAGGTTATATTCAGTCACCTCCCCTACTAGTAGTGATAACAAAAATACTGAGGCAGAGAGGAATCTTAACTAGCTATTTATCCACCCTAGTTCCTCACTCGTCATCTAGCCAGTGACAAGCAATGGCTTCTGCTTCTTTAATTTAACCCTCCTCTGTATGGCCTGGCAAAGCCAAAGAGTTCTGTGGTTGGAATGACCTCTTCTGGAAATAACAATTACAATTTCAAAGCAGAAAAAAATAAGGTTAAATAATGAAAATATTTGGGAAACACTTTTTTCCTCCTACAATAAATAAGACAAGTATAAAGAGAAAAGCAAAATTCGATTTTTAGATGCAGTGATCACAGGATATCTTTCAAAGCAGAGAGATAGGGTGATGTTCACCAACCTTTCCCCTTCATAGTTCAAGCCACATACTGGACTTGATACAGGTTTGGATAGAGTTTAACACTGCTATTCCATGTTTAGAGATCCTGACTCCACTTTCCATTTTCTGTCAAACCCATGGGTCTAAAGACCAAATAATTAAAAGCATAGAGGTATGTCAGGAAATAACCTGCAATACCTTGCTAACAAGGCAATATTTTGACTTCAACCCTCAGACCCACTTCTTTATTAACAGTAGGTGACAACTGAGAGTCAAGTAATCCATTTTTAAAGCAAAAGGTCCATCTTCAGACAATACATTTTAAGATGATAAATATGTCACAACAGAATACATAAGCAAACTGAATTAGACAAATACAAGAAACAATAATCAGGTTGTTGCTATTGAACTTTCCAGGACCATGAGTCATATCAATGGGGCTATTCAGTGGATTATTTAATATTCCATGGCCCCCAATTCCCACTGAGCCCACAGCCTGCAATTAAGGCTAACATCTATTCACATCTCCTGAAATAAGAGCAGAGAAGTTTCATATAGTCAGTTTTCTGAGGCAAGGAACCTGGTTCGTTCAATTAGCAGCCGCAATTGTGGAGGACATGGACAAGCAATACCAATCTCACCACCTTCATCTCTACCTGTATTCCTAGGATTATGTCCTGCTTTTTTCTGTCAGTCACTCAACATCAGCATACTTTACCTGTAACTTGTCTGTGATCCTCAAATGACTCCATGTCTCTGCTGTAAAAATTTCTAGGCTGTGATTCTTCTCCATGAGTTTAATTTAATAACAACTACTTAATTCCAGAACTAGCCAATTCTCCTTTTTGCTCCTGACTCCCTGAAACCCAAAGTGAGGAATTCAACTTTCATAAAACTTGGAAAAGATGGACAACAGGCCGACATCTTAGGGGAGAAGATGACCGCTTACTCCCAACCTATTATTAGCCCATCACCACCATAGAGATAATTTGCTTTTTGTCTTTCTAATGCCAAAAAGCTTTTTTTATAAATTTCTCACTAATTTCATCCTATTGTTTATCAAAAATTTTGAAATAGCCTTACCCCTGTGATTTTATCTTTTCTTTGGGTTCTGCACAGTGTGAAGTAAGATAAAGTACATTCAATGTAATCCAGACTAGCAATGAAAGATTATTGACATATGTTCACATTATCAAGCATCTTGGATATGTTTTCAAATACTTTTAATTTGTTGAAATCCAGAAGGTATTTTGCCAAATGTTCATCTCTTAATTTGAAAACAAAGACATACTATCTTGAAAATTTATTCCATATGTTTACAATTCACTTATACTTAGCTTTTTAAGAACCTTGTAAAGGTTATATCACAACTTCTCTTTGAATCTTTTTATAAGCATATTAGCCTTTTGGCCCATAGATGAGGGGAAAAAACAAACAACCAAAGCAATCTTTTATGCTCAGAAATAAACACGATGACATTAAAGCCATAATTTTTTCCCCAGAAAGCTACTTTTGTCTCAAAATTTAAAAAATGCTGCCTCTCTGATCAGAAGATAAAAAAACCAAACCATTTCTTAATTTAAACAAAATTTAATTATTTCAATATTTAAACATCACCAGCCTATTCCATCCCACAAAAATATATAAATAACTGAAAAACATGAGAAAAACAGAAAAAAAATCCTGGGATGAAAGGTCTCCCAGGATTCAGAAAGACTATGTAAGCATGATTAGTAGGGGAACCTAATAGCCATTGTATAGAGAGTAATAGGTATAGTGCTTTGGGAATAATTAGGATATTTAGCTGAGATGAGGAAAGGCAATTTATATTGCTAGTGAATATGATGCAATCATGTTGCCTTTAGGCAGAATTGGTTTAGCAGTAGAGAAAAGAACTAAGCTGAGTAAGCCCTCAGTGTCATGAGAAGGACATACAGTATACATCTATTGTGTGCTTTTCCAGTTGTTGGCCCAAAGAGGAAGCAGACCAGGGGCATCTGTGATGTGCCTTTTTCTCCCCCTGTCCTGAGGCATCTCATGTACCATACTCCATAGCTGTGTTTAGTACTTTTCCACATGTGCTGTGGCTGCTTTGGGTACTCCTCCCAAAAGAGCATAGGTCAATTTACTAGAAGGATAAATTTGTGAAGAAGACATGATTATTCCAATATAGCATAAGATACAAAGCTAGCTGAGCCTCAGCCTCATCCTTCTAAATGTTTAAGGAAATAAAGTGCTACAGAATGTGCCCCCAACATAACATCTACAGAAAAAGAACCCATGTGATCACATAGGAATCTTCATCATGTAGAAGCCTTCCCACTATTGCTCTCCACTTCCACCCCTGAATCCTAGAGTAGCTTTGCAGACCTCTTCCTACTCCTCAAGAATCTGGGTCAGACTTATGGTACGAGACAGCTTTTCCCCCATTTTCCAGTGACTCAACCTACAATTTTTTAAAAGAAGAAGCACCAATACATGGCTATGTATTATGCTACATGCGATGCCTGGGAACGGGGGGACACACAGACATACCACAGATGCCCCTGGGCTGTGTAAAAGACAATATCTTTCATACTACTTTAAACATATAATTTGTCTTTCATAGTGTGCTGCATTCCAGTGAAATCCAGCATATATATCTTCATTGGCCTTTGAGTGTTCCACAATTTTTATTCCTCAGGGGCTTCGATATCCCATGTTTCACAACCACATAGAATATTGCTTTAAGTCAGAATAACAATGATATAAAAAGAAGAGAGAGGACTTATTTTAAGGAGAAGCTTGGAGTCACTAAGAGCATTTCACAATATCCTAAAGAAAACCTAGCCTGCGCTTTTCCTCCTATTCGATTATGGACCCAGTTAATTGTCTCTCTCTACAAGAAATGTACTGATCTCAACTCTGTGGGCTATTCATCCAACAGTATCATAATATAGATAACAGGAACTCTTCAGCTACTTGATATTTTCTTGGTGCATAGTAAGACCAATTTTTTTTAAATGACTTAGAATCTCTTTTAGGACTTCAACTCCAGTGACAAAACACCACTGGTGAACAGATATCTCCATGTTTTATGCCTTGATTCACATTAATAGTTAGAGAATTGTCAAATAAAAGTAATCATGTTATTACATCTACTTGGTATCATGTGTGATCTTAACATATGCATAGGAGACACCACATTGGAGGAGATCCCTTAAGAGAGCATCAAATGCTTTTTAATCAAATGCTACCAAATCAAATGCTTTTTAAAAAATCAAAAAATAGCATGCACAGTAAGATCTTGTTATTTCTGTATAGTTTTGTTGCTGTGTTACTATAAATATGTACTGTTTAATTTTAGATTAATTTTTTGGTTATCCAATATTCCTCTTTTCTCCTTCCCTCTTCTTCCTCCCCAGTGGAAAAAGGAGAAAAGAAAAACATACACATATCAACTCAGCATAGTCAAATAAAATGAATTCCTGTAGTAGCTATGTGCCCCCAAAACGTGTGTACCTTTCTGCATGTTAATCTATCACTTCTGTGTCACAAAGTAGGTAACATTCTTCACCTTGGTCTTCTGTATTTAATGCTTGATCATTATAATGATTAAAGTTCTTAACCCTTTTGAAATTATTCATTTTTATAATTATATTATAGTAATAAATTGTTCTCTTTATTCTGCTTACTTCATTCTGCATTAGTTCATGTAATTCTTTCCAGGTTTCTCTGGAACCATCCACTTAATAATTTCTTACAGCACAATAGTATTCTATTAGGTTCATATAACATAATTTGTTCAGCCATTCCCTAAATGATGGGTATCACCTTAGTTCTCAGTTCTCTGCCATTACAAAAAAAACCAAAAGATCTGTTATAAATATATTTGTACAGTTAGGTATTTTTCCTCTTTCTTTGATCTCTTTATGTATAGGCTTAGTACTAACATTACTGTCAAACACTCCTTTGTAAAGATTTATAAATTTGTGTATATTCTAAATTGACATTGCCTTTGAATATCATCTCTATTCCTGAGGAAAAGACTATGTATTTGCTAACTGACAAAGTTTTCAAGGTTTCTTTGGCTTCCTCCACTATAGAGACTATTTTACATCAATAAAATTTCTATAGAAAATGAAGAGAATCTATGTATATGTCTGTTCATTTATGTATTTCCCATTCTTCTATAACTTTGATAAATTGTTTTAATAGATGTTAGTGGGTAGTTGTTCTGATTGCATATTATATCTTTTTTATTTTTATTTCTTCTCATTTGATTTGGACTTTGAACTTTGCTCTGAAAAGTCAATGACCTTACAGTACACAAATAGCTAATTAAGACACATGACTCCTACCTTTGTAACCAGTCATTTCCTAGTTGTTAATATATTATTATTTAACTTCTCAGAATCACCATTCCACAAACAACTTTCAAACTATCAATTATGGAACAGTTGACAACCTCCATTTGTTGAGAGGATTTTCCTGTTCAGCTACAAGAATGGAATCATAGGTGCCTAAAAAAGATGATAAATGAATGTAATATAATATTATTGTACTGTAAGTAGTCATGAACATAGTGAATACTGAGAAACATGGAAAGACATATGAATTGATGCAAAGTAAAGTAAACATATCCAGGCCAAAAAAAGTTAGACAATGGCTACAGTAATATAAATGAAAAGAACAACAAAACACTCAAAATGTAATAGTACAAAGCTATGTTGATCAAGCTTGGTCCCCAAAAAGAACTATAAGAAGATGCCAGCCCCTGTTTCTTGCATAAGGGGGGACCTTGCATATTGAATATAAAACATAACAAGACTTTTTTGATACATTGGTTAGCTGTGCAGAATTTTTTCTTCTTTTTCTATTCATTATTATGAGAAATTGTTCTTTGGGAAGGGTAGGAGAGATATAGTGAAACATGTAGATGATATAAAAACAAAAGTTATTAATAAAAATTTATTTCTAAGAATATTGTCAGTTTTGTTTTCTTGTGATGCTACTATATTTACTGCACAAGTTGTCCAATGCCTCTTTTTTCTTCTTTAATAAAGAATTCATGGTATACTATTTAAGGCATATACATTGCCCATGTGGTTTACATATGTGCACATGGGTATAGCTTTGGCTCACAAGAGGGCATTAATAGATATCTCTAGAGTCTCTTCAGCCCACTCTTCTCCAAAAGAAATTTTAATTCCTGCTGGGAGGGGAGAAGATTACAATCACAAGGCTGACCACTCTGCTCTCCTAAGAGTAAGAATACTGGGCTAGAATTTTGTCTCCTTAATTATTGTTAGTCTGGGGGAAATAATCTTAAAGTTCAAGGTGCACCCCTGATCACTATCCCTTAACAGGGAAAAAGTTCTACAAGCTAAATATCTAAGGATTGGTTCCTCTCCCATCAAATATCAGTTATACAAAGACCATATATAGAAAATTGCAAATAAATCTATTTACCCAATGTGATAACAAAAATCAAAGAAGGTATGCGGATGAAAATATGCCAGCCAATACAAGAGTGAATGAGCTCTCCCACTAGGAGTGAGATATCTCAGCTCAATCAATAAAGAATCCTAGATCTCACCCAAGAGGAAATTCCCCAAAGACTCTAGTGTAGCAAGATGGGGAAAGGACATGATCAAGGGGCCAGCTCCTCCATGTGTTGGCTTCTTCCTAGAGTCTTTCTTTCCCTTCAGGGAGTAGTCCCTGAACAGATACGGGAAGTGTGTGTCTTCTCTCTTGTAGCTAGAAGCCAGAAAACCAGGATCTCTCTACTTCCAAGCTTTCACCAACTCCATCTCTTACAAAGGCAGAACATTGAGTAGTCAGTCTCCTTGAATGAGGAGAATCATATGCAAAGAGACTTGTGTCCCTCACTATGTTCACATGCATGCGCTACATAAATTTCTCTTTACAATTTAATGTTAACATGATATACTTACTTTAAAAATAAATTTATCTTATCAATACATAAAGAAATTAGTTTATACTTCCCTAAAACAGCAGCATTGGATTATCTCACCACTGCTAATCTATTTTGGTATTTGTTTATTTCCTATTCATCTCTGTTACCCACCATTCCCTCCTCCAAACTGGCCCAAATACATGGCATATTTACTTAGCTCTTCCAAACCACATTCCTTCCTTCTTTTAAATTGATGCTTAAGGCACATCTCCACAGGAAGCCAGTTATTACCACATTTAGCCTCTAACCAACAAGCCACAAACCATTCTTCCCTCACATTCATTCTTATAATTAATGAATTAGTGTCAATCATATATTGAGGTGTTTTTTCTTCCTACTAGATTATAAGCTATGTGATGCTAGCTAGGGACTATATCTAATTTTTATTCTTTTCCTCCAAGCAACTAGTACATATGGTAGACTGCAGTCTGAAGATATTCGATAAATATGAATTGACTAAATGGTGGAGAAATTGAAACTGTTATTTTCATTGTAAGGAAATCAACAGAAAATAGGATAATTTTAAGGGTACAAAAACCACACTAGACATCAGCATGCTGATCTCCTTTCCCTAAGAATGATTTCTATGACCTTCCTAACCAAGTTTGAAATATTCAGTAAGAACCGTAAACTGAATAGCCAAGATTTTCTTCTTTTTTTCTCACAATTTCCTCCAAGTTTCCTACCACTGTTATTAAAGGCAAGGATTCTCAGGGGTTGTCTCATATGAAGTATCCTATTTACAGTGCCTGGAGGAATGGAGATGGGGGGGAGTGGAGGCAGAGAGAATGGGAAATTCAGATTTTCTGATCATACTTATATGTCAAATATTGTGATGAAGAGTATACCTTGAACTTTAAAATTATTTTCCCCAGACTAACAATAAAGCCCTAGATTTAGACTGGAATAGACTTCCTAGGCCATCTAATTCAACCCCTTCATTTTATAGATCAGGGCTGTCCAAAATAAGTCCCGAGGACTGCTGCAGTGCGATTTTATGTGGCCCGGCTGTGGGTTTTAATTTTCACGAGTGAAAAAATGAAATAATAATTTGCATGGAATGCATATTAGACTTTTTAATTCCATCTCTAATAAATAATCTCTTTGATGTTAATTTTCTTTGGTGTTTTTAAGCCAATGGATGGAACACATCACCTGAAATCTTCAGTCTATCTGTGGGATACGTTCCATCTGTATGATGCAGACTAGTCAGTATGCGCCTACCTTTATACTGTTGTGCTGTCACTTTGTTGTTTTGCATTTGCTTTCTCATTTCAAGACTTCGCCTGTTGTATTGATGATGCACGTTCCCCCCTTTCTATTATCATACTGCATTTTTTATTCTGGGTGCGGTCCTCAAATGATTACTTTATTTTAATGCGGCCCTAAGATAACCTAAGGTTGGACAGCCCTGTTATACACGAAGAAAAAGAAGTTAAGACTTATCCAAGGTCATACAGACAGAATTTGGTTAATCTAGGCTTTAAACCCAGGTGTTTTAACTCCATATCTAGTACTCTGTATCATGTTTCTTTCTTGTGACAGCTTTTTTGAGTTCATATACATGTATTTATCTTTTCTTGAGGTTATCTTTTTAGATCCCCAAATATTTTTGAATACATCCTCTTAGTAAGGAAGACATAGTAGTAAATAGGTTCTATATATAATACAAAGCAGTATAAGATACAGTCTCTGACCTCAAGGAATTCACCATCTATTTTATTCATGTTGAAACCTTCCTAGCACTCTGGCTGAATAAACTGAAGGTGGTATCTCCATACACGTATACAACTCAAGAAGTAACCAAGACAAGACAGCTCCAAACAAACACATGTGTACACACACACACACACACACACACACACACACAAAGAGATACATACAGACATGCACCCATACTCAAAAAATGCTAACAGTGACCTTTTGTCCATAAAACACTATTCAATTTTGGTTTCCATTTTTAAAAAATTATAAATGGAAAAAAAATCACAGCGACAAGGACTCATTTTTGCAATTTGGATTCTTCCCCTAGAAATACATGGCACTGGAACTAGACTTAAGGACTCACAAAATAGCATACAGTTAGGAAACAGATATGTTGTTCACATAGAGAATAGATTAGCCCAGATTCCCTTCCCATTAATATGGAACCAATTTATTTGCCAACAAGAAATCAGTTCAGTTTTTCAGGACCTGTGAATCGGTTGCTTGGTCAATATTTAAAAAAATGCCCCTGGGTGACATTTGAAAAATATTATGTGTAACACAACTGGCAACAGGAGGACTAAAAAGGCAACTAAAATTGGCAGGAGAATTAGAGTCATAATAATGTATTCCCAAAAAATCCATCCATGGTTCCAAGCCCTGCCATTTCTGGGGTTGATTTATAATTGCAGGACCACAATTAATGTCAGTTTGCCATGCCTTCTGGAAAGTTAAAATGTTAAAATGATTAATATTGTGGATAATTGTACATTCACTATAGCTATGGGTATGTGTAAATTAGAAGCCCATATTAGTGAGGGAGAGGGGGAAGTGAGTTCTTCCAATGAATGTAGATCATCAAACAGTTGCAAACTAAATTTGAAGACCTTTGCTTCACTAAATCTAAATGTTCCTTTCTTTCATAAAGTTCTCTTTCTTTCAAAGGAATCTATAGTTTGCAGAGATTGCTGCTCCTCTACCCCTAAACATCTTTGTATTGATTTTTCTGTGTCCATGCCATTTCCTCCCAGTAGAATGTAAGCTCCTTGAGGACAAGGTCCATTTTCTTTCTGTCTTTATATCCCTAAATCTAGTACAATGTTTGGCACATAAGTGCTCAACGAATGCTTGTTGAATTTAGTTGAAAGAAATTAATATGAAAGCATTGGAAGGTAAAAATATTTTTTACAACCTAATATTGTTTCTTGAACAAAATAGTTACTTAATAAATATTTGTTAAATGTTTGAAAATTGAGGCTCTTATCCTAAAAGGCCATATAATCTTTTCAAGCCTGTACCTAAAAGAGAAATTTTTTCAAAAGTCTAGTGGATAGCTACAACCTCCTACTCCACCCTCCTACTAGCTAATCAACATTTCTAAGCAACAGCTATTTTAGGGCCATTTTTGAGAAGAGCAGAGGGAGTCTTTTCTGCAGTTGGAAAGCAGAAAAAAATTAGACACTATAGGTATCCAAGGCTACGTTGATTTGTATTTTAAGCTCTACTCAGCCACTTCTTCCCTACCTTGGTCTATCCACAATCATTAAATTTCAACCACATACTAATTTAATGGTATCCAGGGTTGCACCAAGGGAACTGACTCTGAGAATGGTGTATTTCTTGGATGTCAGTGATGTTTGTATTGAGTTGTACAAGTCCTAAATAGGATAATATTCTTATTTTTCATGTTTGCATAGATTTCAAATGCTTTATACAACCTAAATGCTTACATAAAGTTTCTGAATGTCACAATGACCCTTCTAAAGTGTTAATCACTCTGAGACATGTGGTGTCATTTTAAAGGTGGGAGGTTTCGAGACTTTCAAATGCTTCAAGGCTGATTCTTCAAAGTGAATGTTATAGGTTTGTAAACAATGGGGTTTTAGTCTTTGTCAAGTGTAGACACCTGAGAAAAGAAGTAAAGCATATGCTCTACTCAGTTGTGTCTTAATAATTGGCATTTACTTATAGCATTTTAATGTTTTCAAAGTGCTTATAAATATTATTTCATTTTATCCTGAAAACAACCCTGGGAGAAAGGTGCTACTATTAACCTTATTTTAAAAATATCAACAAATAAAAATTAAAAAAAACAATAAAAAATCAACTATTTCAAAAAAATAGGAATAATAGTAGCAACCTTCTCCCAGGGTTGTTCTTAGGATAAAATGAGATAATATTTATAAGTACTTCGCAAACATTAAAATGTTATAAGTAAATGTTAATTAATAATTTAATAATAATTTAGTAATTGACAATTACTAAATTATTAAATCATTCTAAACTAAATCCTTATCACATCCATAATATTTATGCTTTGCTTCTGGAATAAGAGCCTACTGCAGATTGCTCCTGTTTATTGGAGGAAAGGTATTAGTTCCCTGCCTAACATCTTCCTCTTAATTCTAAAATCTCTCTCTCTCTCTCTCTCTCTCTCTCTCTCTCTCTCTCTCTCTCTCTCTCTCTCTCTGTGTGTGTGTGTGTGTGTGTGTGTGTGATATGGAACCTGAAGGATTTCTTTTCATTTTTCCCAGAAAAGTCTATACTTAATCCACTGTTTTAAGCTCTCTGTCCCCATGGGTTATCTACCTTACCATTTATCCAGAAGCCTCTTAAAACAGATATACTTCCTGTCTTTGTATCCCCAACTTGACTTCTCCACAATAGTTTCTCTAATCTGAGGCTTTATCTATAGTTTGTAATGAGAGTCTTTCCAGCTTCTTTTAGGTTTCTTTAAGAAAATAAACGCTTAAGTGTTTTTCCAAACATTTAAAATCAACCTGAACAAAATTAAAATATTAAATTGAATCAGTAGTCCATTTTTCTTATAAAGGTTCTCTTAAAAATATTGAATAAGTAAAAAACATGAACCATGACATAATTGTAAACAGGACAAAATAGGAAAATATCCCTTACTATAGGCTGTATTTTGTTTCTAAATTGGATTTTTCCTCAATAATTTTGCTGATGTGACAAAGATGATCCACTACAAGGCAAAAAAAAGGTTAATTCCTATAAAAGCCACAATTAAACTATTTTCCATAACCTTCTAAGACAGAATAATGCTGAGAAAATATTATATCATAAGAAAACATTATTAAAGGATCCTCTTGTATTGTGATCATATAGATCATTATGGAAATATTTTGAAAAGTTAAAAAATTTTTAAATGTGGACTTAACTTGAAAACCCAGTATTTTTATTATCCAGCCTATGGAATGCTCTTGTAAACAGAGCAATTTTCTCAAATATAAAATCATGAAATCTTGAAGGGTGAAAAATCCTATATTTGATTTAAAATGGAGAAAAGTCTAAAAATAACCTCCAGAGAGAAAATTTGTTTTGAAATAGAGAGAACAAAAGTCATAACTTTACTTAGGAAATCATTTCACACAAAAGACAATTTAAAAATTGCATGGAATAACTTGACAGGAAGCCTAGATAATGAATCTCAGTGCTTGTCCATTTTTCCCTGTGTTTATCCCTTGGCTTTGTGACTTCTGAATCCAATATGATCCAAAGATACATCCAGTATCCTTACAGTAGGTTCCCATAGCCTGAAAGACTTGGTTTTGCTTATACTAGGTTTTATTTGGCAATTTTCACTAGAATATGTAGTTTGTTGCAACTGTAACCCTGTTCACTGATTTATTACTCCTATCTGCAAAAAGCTTCCATTTCCACTTTTTGAAATTTGTTTTAAATCTCTTCCTGCACCGAAGTCCTGAGAAATGCACACAAGGGGCAAAGAACCTGTGGTCACTGGCTCTAAAATGAACAGCCAATCATTTTTGAAACTTTCCACAAATGGGCCAACTCAGAATTGAACTTGACTTTCAATTCTGGTCTTATAACTGACACAAGAATTTTTCTTAAACAGAAGGTAGCCTACTCACTACTAATATGAGCTCTCCATAGCCCATGTCTAAAAACAATAGAACGATTCTCTTCTATAAATATCAGAGTTACATATTTCCAGCTGTATTAGAGTCTTTGGCAACTATTTCACATGAAATCGTTCACCAACTGTTCTCTTTCATTACAATTTAGGCTGAAATATAGTTAAAAGACAATTTTCTCATTTGTAAGCCCTTGTAAAGAGAAGAGTAATCTAGAGTTACTTTGTACCATTTCTATACCTTTGAAGCTACATCTACACAGTGTTGAAAACAATGACTTCAAAGTGGAAAAATGCAGTCAACCTATTGTTTCATCTAAGCAAAGGCGTATAATTGGCTTGGTGAATTTTTATGATTCAACTGACTTGCCTTGGCATTCTAGCAGCTGGCACAACCTAAATTAGAGCTATGTGGTTTTGGCCTCTTTCAACAATGTCAGGGAGATGTCTAATAGATAGTTTTTCATACATTTAAAACTATCTCATCTCTGTATCAATAATCTTAAGAGTTAGCAAATATTTCTTATCTTTAAGGATGATGTCTTTAATCAGGATACAAAGGAAGAAAAATATTCTAATGGTCTGTAAAATAATTAGGCAACTCTCTGTAATGCTCAAGTATAACTCTGAAATTTAGTACAGGAAATAATAGTAGAAAATGTCATTCATTTAACTATTCCCCAATGAGCACTTACAACAGAATGACTTTGATGTCCCCAGCAGACCTATCACATTCCATGATAAGTCAGAAAAGAATGATACGCTAAGAAAACCGAAAATGTCAAATGAAATTATGTTGATAGAGGAAATCCTACATCCTTAGAGAACAGCAAAACACACAATCCCTGCATGACATTCCACCACTGTAGCAGTCAGCACCCAAGAAGGCTAGACTAGACGCCCCAAGCATAATTTGAAACATTTCAGGATCACCTTTTTATATAGAAATCGTGCAGAAAAAATGTCAAGCTCCAATTGAAGATTATGGACGTTAAAAGATACAGAGATTTACAACAAGAAACAATGCAAAAGCAAGCCATAAAGTTTTCTGGGAAGATATTTGTTGATTTTCTGAAACAGTCCCTTAACAATTTTCTAAAAGCAAAATAACCGGGTTGCGTTTCACTTTCAAGTTTCTCTTAATCTCTCTAAGTACTTTCAAGGCTTGCTGTTCCATTTTAAAAATGAAAGCGGGGGAAGTGGTATGATATTCTGCCTCTGCTTTGGTTGACTAGACGTGTTTCAAAAATTATGTAGCTCTTTATAAGTTTATGAAAAAAAATAATTGTGGGATGAATTTAGCATATAAATGTGGTTTTCTTCAGTTTGGGGTTCATGGCTTGGTCCAAATCCCAGTTAAAATCACTGAGTACACACTGATTTCTTTAAATAATGGGAAGAATTATTCAAATGGTTCTCTGTGGCCCCAAAGAAAGACACTCCCTTAGAGGAAAATGTTCATGTTTTAACAAAGGCAAAAAGAGAAAGGGGAAGCCATTCTCTATAAAGAATTCTTGATATCGCTCAAAACTAATTAAATGATTTAAATTTAACTAGTTCATAAATTGCTACTTATACAAAATGGAAAATTAAAAGAACATTTTTGGACTGCACATACCAAAAAAAGTGTTTTAGAGGATTTCTTTTGTTGCCTAACAGATGACACAATTTACAATAGAGGACAATTGATATTTTATTCAGTTCATTTCCAAATTCTTTAAAATAAATGAAATAAAAAAACTCAAATGACTTTTGTATTGCCAACTTCACATTAATATCTGCTATTCTTATCAGAAATATCTTCTCTACCTTATCTTCTTTTCAATTGGAATAAAAGAAAATAACCCCCAAAGAGTAAAACTATCTACTTTTACAGTTTTTAAAAATTTTTATGTCAAATTGAAACTAGCCATGACCAGGCAACATTACAACATGTATTTATTTTTTTGTTCATTTACTGAAATTTACAATTTTTTGGGGAAATGTATGCTTCAAAAAGAAAAAAAAAACTTTTCCCAAAGAGATTCTAATTCTGTTCATTTATATGCAGAAGAAAATTCTCCTATAAACACATCTTTATCATAGTTTATATTTTTTCTACAAATGAAATTGCTAATCATGTTAAGATAACAAACAAGTTCTACACATTCATTATTCTTTTACCACAATTATTTTCTTTACATGAAAAGAGCAGCTCAATAAATCTGTCATTTTAATGGCAACTTCAATGTTTTCCATTAGGACCCCCATGGCAAGCAAGTCATTAATGTTGCCACTAGCCGCAATGCCCGTATAACTAACAATGGAGAATCAGAAGTCCCAAATGATAAGGTCTTTCTAAGAAATTTCAGGAAACAATTATAGTATGACCAGAGAGTCTAATGAATGACAGAATTTGTATAAGAAGATAAAACTGGGCCACAGAAAGACTTCAGTTAATCTTTGGATTGGTGGAGGGCACATTTGCCTCTCCTAATAAAGACACTTACACAAACACTAAACCTTCACATTTCAAAACATTTTTAGGGAGGAGATTTTGCATTCTGTTTGCATATAGAGTTCTGAGACAGTCTTGCACACTCTTTTCTAAGCATCATGAGTAAAGAGCCTACTTTCAAACCTTGCTAAATCAAAATTCCCTTGCTATTTGATTAAGTGGCCCATTTGAAAGTCAGAACACTTTCTTTCAAACTTGTTTGCCTTTTTTCCCCTTTCTCCAGCATTTCTTTTTCTCTTTGGTAGCTGGATTCTGATGCACTGTTTAACCCTTCTGACTGCTGCTGTCAAGGGCTACAATAAAGAAGGAACCTCTAATGGGCTAGAGTCCACTCCCAATCCTTTTTCCTTAAACACATTTACCATTATCCATCCTGATGACTCCATATGATTAATACCATCATTTGTTAGTCAATGAAATTGATTCTTTCACCACCTCAAAACCTTTCACAACAGAAGGCCTAGCAATGTGGGGGAATGAAGGTGATTTCATTTTTTCAAGAGCGAGAAAGAAATTTAGCAAAGGAAACAAAGAATGTTAACCATTTTGATGTAAGAAAAAGGAGCTTCTGGACAGAGAGCAAATTGATTCATCATGTGTGTTTATTGCCAGGATCTACACTAGTTATGGCTAATTACACAACAAAACATTTCCCACTTTGACCAGGTTCCCCTCTGCACCTTAGCCAGCAGCATTCCTGAACAACATGGAGAGTATTTGCACAGTATTTGCAATGAACCATACATTGTGGGTAATTTATCATCATCATTTAAAGCATCAATCTCTTCACCTTCTCTATAGTGGAATTGTTCACCAAGAGAAAAACCTGCAGGAACCCTGCAAATCAGCCTTGGCTGTGGCTACCCAAATAGCTTTATTAATTTAAAAACAACAATGAATAGAATAGAGATACAAACAGAACAGCTTTTTCCCCTCCTGTCCCTTTTTTCCTTTCTCACCTTGGCTTCTTCTTTCAGCACATAAAAATCCTCTTCTTCAGGGGTTAGAGTTGTTCTCAAAAAATAGCCCTCAGCTTCATGCCTTTCGTTGCCTTTTCTCCTTTTTTCTGCCTGAGTAAAAAATTCCTCTGGCAAATGACATTTCTGTCTGAATTGATTGCCCAAGCCTTTAATTCTAACATTTCAATACATGGACTTGGGGAGATTATAGATGTGTCGTGTTTCATGGACTTTTCATTGTGATAATTTAGGTTTAGATTGCTGATAATGTTGGGGCATTGTACAATATATAGTCTGACAGCGGTCATAAAATGGACATTTGTTACTGCATTGTGTTTCATGTTGCTTAATGGTGTCCACAAATATTTGCAAAACATAAAAAAAATACTGATATTTTAATGATGCAGTAGCATTGCATCAAATAAAAGGCACTTTAGCTGTAGCTATATGACAAGAAAATTTACTGCATACCAATAGGAGCAGAATTTAAATGAAAAGCCCTATAGAAAATAATTCTTTGCTTCTTGGAGGTTTATATGTATGTATGTGTGTTTTTATTGGTGTGCTAAATTGATTATATGCAGCACATGGCATCATTTCCTTTACATAGAATTTTGATAATTTCCAGATGTTTTTATTTTAAATTTATAATTTTGATGAAGAATCAGAGTTATTTGCATTAGGTTTCCATTTTTACAAGCTTTTCGATTTAACATGACTGCCCAACCAAAACCCGGCTAATAGTCGTTGGATCATGGATTCTAGAGCAGGAAGGAGGCTTGGAGATCATCTGATTCACCCCCAACATTTTAAAATAAAAGCTTAGAGAGGAAAAATAACTTGTCTATCACCTTCAATTGTGGATACATATATCTTTTCTTGTATCTACGTCGACAGGTAGAGAGATACACAGAGACAGAGCTAGAGTCAGAGACACAGAGAAAGACAGAGGCAAAGACAGATAGAAAAGAGAGACATAGAGAAAGAGAGCACACAGAAGACACATCTTCCATACTTAGAAAATAAAGTCTTTTCATATTCAAAGATAATTTTACCAACGGTGACGACAATCTACATTCCTGAGAGTTATACTAGGTGGACCGTGCTCTTTTCCATAATATAACAGTGCAAAGATTGCTCCTCGCTTTCAGCTACCCGACCATTTTAGAGCCTGACTTTCTTAGCTGTTCTATTTTTACTCACAGTCTGTCCTTTGCTTTAAAGGATTCACCCATCTGTGACTGTTGCTCTCTAGCTTGGTCAGCCCACTACAGTTATTTTCCAGCACTCCTCTGCCGTATCTCGTCATTTGATATTAAGTCCCAGCACGTCCCTGTGTTATTTCTTCTGCCCACCCTGCTTGTGGTTACCCCCATTTTTGGCTCATTGCACAGCCTGTGTTGTCATCCATTCTCCACACATGTCCACCCCTGCAATATTGGGTTGCAAAAAGTCTTGCTTTGGGGTTGGTAGGCTGGCCATGATCCAAGATCTTGTGAGTGATCCCATTTGACATTTAATGCTAAGTATGGTCTGTTGATGATGATGAAGAAACTCCCAGAAAAACCCAGCTGATGGTGTGTCCAGGTCTTAGAACTGATGGTTGTTAGATGGTAGTTAGATGGTGGTTAGATGCCACCACCATTCCTTAGACCCTACTCTTGGCATGGAGCTTGATTCCCTATTAGCTTCTTCTCTGCAACCCCCACCCCAGCACTGTCCCCCAAAGGACACATTAAGCTTCTTGCTCTAACTATATTTTCTTGCTACTGCGTCTTCATGTTGTCCAAGTGCCAGAATTCTAAGTATCTCTGCCTTTGTATCTAAAACACCAAAACATTAAGCTTCTTTGGTTTACAAAATGTTTAATTATTCTTTCAGCATTGTGCAGGCAAGATGATTAATTGATTTGCTGAAGTCTTCCTCTCATTAACCAGTTCTTAGAGCTTTATAGACCATGTTTCAGCAACAGCTTGCAGTTGTCTCACCCTGAAAATTTACAGTAAGTTTTATAGTTTCCCAGGTACAGATTGGAACTGTATGTGGACTTATATGTGGTCAATAAATGATATTTCCCAAGATGCTATGTTTCAGCTAGAAAGAATTTGAACTGTATTTAAAACTTTCTTCCTGTTTAAAAGTGCTTTTATTTTGGCCTCTACATCTACATTTTTTGTTGTTTTTCAGTCATGTCTGACTCTTCATAAACTTATTTGGGGTTTTCTTGGCAGAGATACTGGAGTTGTTTGTCATTTCTTTCTCCAGCTCATTTTACAGATGAGGAAACTGAGGCCAACAGGTTTAAGCGATTTGCCCAAGGTCATACAGCTAGTAAATGTCTGAGGTTGGATTTGAATTCAGGTCCTCGACTCCAGAACTGGCACTCTATCCACTGTGGCACCTAACTGCCCACACCTATATTTTATCTTTATTTTAATATAATATTTTTTAATCTGTAGTATGTGGAGTATATTAAAGTTTAACCAAGAGAGAGTCCTGAGAATAATTCATTCTGTATCCTACATCAAAAATAATTAATTGCTGTTCCTTTTGGGTACTGGTCTAGAATTTAAAAAATCCATATCAACTCCTCAACTAATGTCCTACTGTGATACCTAATTGCACCATGGAGGAACCCTTGGTGAAAATGAATCATACCAGGAGAATACAAGACCTAGCAGGCTGCACCTAATTAACAGGCTTAGGAATAAGCCTAATGATAGACTGTCATCCAAGGATGAGCCTAACTTAATATGGAGATTACCACCAACCCTTTTTCCATAAGGCAATAAATATTTTTGGTCGTAGAAACGCATCGAAACCATCTACTAAGGGGTATTGAGGTTGCAAAATTCATACATGGAGAGAGTACCCTCAACACAATGTAATCACAAATCAATAACATATAGTCTTTCATAATTAATTCCCTGGGGTAGTAAGAATTCGAGTGAATTGCCCAGAGCCACACAGCTAGTATGTGTTAAAGGCAGAAATTGATCCCAGTTCCTCTTACCTCTAAACCATCCCACTATCTACTACATAATGCTTCTCCTCAAAGTATATCTGTATGTTTATATGTGTCTATATATAGAAAGAGGTATCTATGTATACAGACATATATATGTGGTATATGTATGTCTGTGTATATAAAATATGTAAATATATTTTATATAATATATAAGCAAATAGATACTTATATTAAAGTATATATGAATACACATATTTATATTTAAAGTATATTTAAGTACACTTTATATATATATATACATATATATATATATATACAGATAGATAGAAAGATAGGATGATAGAGTAAGAAATCTATCATTTCTTCTCCAGGATGTCACAAAACAGATTAAAAAGATAAATGAGGGTAAATATTGGCCCAATAACATATCCTAGAAAGGAAACATCCAAGGAAATTGTCTAAGTGTCTAAGATACTCCATCTCTTAGCTTTGGTCATTTTCTCTGGTTGTCTCCAATTCCTGGAATGCTTTCCCTCATCAACTCTGCCTACTGGCTTCCCCAACTAAAATCCCATTTTTTACAGCAAGCCTTTACCAATCCCTCTTCATTCTAGTGCCTTCCCTGTGGCAATTATTTCCTATTTGTAGTAGCTTGTTTGTATTTATCCGTTTGCATGTTGTCTCCTCTATTAGATTATTAATGCCTTGGGGGCAAAGATTGTCTTTTGCCTCTTTTTGTATCCCCAATGCTTAGCACAGTGCCTGGCAAATGGTTGGTACTTAATAAATATTAAGTGGTATAAATTATTATAGATTCCCTGGCATATAGGAAATTTGATACTCACTTAAAAAGAACCTTGCACAAAGCTCTTGAAACTTTCATGGAAGCAATTATTTCACTATTATGGATACTCCCTACCACCACTTCCACTGATGCAGATGACAGTACTTGATATCCTATGCAATTTTATCTATATTTTTCTATTACTGTCTTATAAAGTAACAATAACAAAATTAGCAAACATTTAAGTGCCTGTTGTATGCAGAGCACTGTGCTAGCCACTTTAGGAGATCCAGTGCTTAGAGAATACAAGTTCACTGTTTTAAAGAAGATTATAATCATGGTGGGGGCAATGGGAAGGTAGACACAACACACATTGCTATAATATCATAGTACATTGGAGAATTGCCCCAAAAAAGTGTAAATTGAGGTCAGACAGAGACTATCACTACTAGCTGGAAGGTTCAAGCAAACTTTATTATAGGACATGACTTTTAAGCTGGCATATAAAAACTGGGTAGCAATTCAACTGGCGAAGAGGTGCAGGGAAGGAATTCTAAGTGTATAGGGAACCATGTGAGCAAGGAGGCATGAGAACATAGTGTCTGTTCAAGAAAAGGCAGAGAAATAGTGCAGTTTGGCTAGACCATAAAGCATGTGGAAGGGAATAATATGAAGTTATTCTGGAAAGGTAGGGTGCACCAGATTGTGGAGAGTTTGAGAATGCCAGGCAGAGAAATACTAATATTATTCAGGAGGCAACAGAGAGTTTCTAAAGTTTTGTTAGAGGAGTAACATGACCAGACCAATGCACAAGAAAGATTATTACTGATTTGATGGGAAGGCTGGTTAGGAATAGGAAGAAAATGGAGGCAGGAAGACCTACAAAGGGGAAATTCCAGTAGTCCAGATTAGTGGCAATGAGGGTCTGTACCACCATGGAGGAAGTAGAAGTATTGTCCAGGTGGAATAGTGAGGATCTAGTGACTAATTGCATATTATAGGTGAGGGGGAGAAGAGTCAAAGATAATGACAAATTTACATACATGGGAAGCTATCTGAATGGTGGCTATTATAAGAAGAAATAATGAAGTCAGAAGAAGGCACAGACTGAGGGGTGAGGTGGAGGCAATAATGGGTTTAGTCTGAGACACATTAAGTTGGAGGTGCTGATAGAATGAATATTCAGCATGTCCTTTGGGTACTTGGAGGAGTAGGTTTGGAACTCAGATAAGAGACCCCAGCAGACTCCCAGTTTGGGAGTTATCTGTATAGATGTGGTAGTTGAAGGAATGGAGGCAGATGAAATTGCTAATGGAAATAATGTAGTAAGAGATAAGACAGCCAAGAACAGGCCACATCAACAGTAAGGGAAGAAAATTAGGACCCCACCAAGGAACCAGAGAAAGAAGAATTAGCCCTCAAACTTGTGCAAAATAGATGTCTCTCAGATTCAGTAGGAAACTGTGGTCACTAGGGGCAGCTAGGTGTGTAGATAGAGTGCCAGACCTGGAGTGAGGAAGACCTGAATTCAAATCTGGCCTCAGACACTTACTAGTTGTGCGACCCTAGGAAAATCACTTAACCCTGTTTACCTCAGTTTCCTCATCTGTAAAATGAGCTGGAGAGTCTTTATCCAAAAAACCCCAAATGGGGTCACAAAGAGGCAGATGCAACTGAAAAGAATGGACAACAACAACAAACAACAACAAAGAATGGGCAACGATGTCAAAACTTCCACAAAAGTCAAAGAGAATGAGAAAGGAAGAAAGATCAACTGACTTGGTCATTGAGATATTATTGGTGACTTTATGGAGAGCAGTTTCAATATGTAACAGGTTAATAAGTGAACAAGTAGAGAGAAAGTAGAGGCATATGGGCAACCTTTTCAAGAAACTCAGCAGTAAAGGAGAGGAGAGAGAAGGGTGGAGACCAATGGAGGCAAAGGTAGAAGTAATATTATTATTAGAAAATACTACAGAACACCTGGAAAGAAAAAGAATATGGATGGAGAGTTTGAGGAAAATATCACAAACCTGGAACAGAGGTATGATCTAGTAGTGATGGGAGACTTGAGTTATCCAGATATATGCCAGGCCTTTTTTTCTGCAAAAAAAGAGAATCTAATAAAATCATGATTTGCCTTAATAATATTTTCCTTCCAAAAGGTGAGTATAATTTTCACCAACAAGAAGAACGAACATGTCAGGGGTGGTGGAAATAACAGAAACATTTGTGAAGGAGAGAACTTTAGAGAGAAGGAACTACTCAATCTTAAAGTTTGTGATACAGAAGGTGAAGAAGGTCAAAGAGTCTAACATGAATCCTAGATTAGAGAACAGATTTTAGAAGGTTCAGAAAAAAGATGGGATCCCATGGACTAAAATTGTCTGTCCCCCTCATCAACAGGTTTTAGGCCTGTTGGTTACCCTCAATCTGGTTTAGCTTGCCTGCCAAGACAGTTTGCTGGAGTGTGATTGCTCCACATGCTACAGTCTCTTGGAGCCACAGGTGGGAGCTGGATGAAGGTGGACACCAAAGGTAGATGAGCAGCCCTGAAGAGAGTTCAGCAAGGCCTCACACCAAAAATGTTAGTCCTCCCTGTACAACCCAATACCCCAACATTGAGGCAGTGTTGTACAAACCCCACCCCCGATCTATTTTCAGCTGAATTATTTATTCTTCCCTCATAGCTGTGAAGTTGATTTTTTGAATCAAGTAAAAGACTTCCCATTTATCCTCATAAAATTTCAGTTTATTAGATATATTTAGTCCGGATTTCTAGTCTCGCAATTTGTTCTTGAATTCTTATTATCTCATTCAGTGCACTAGCTTTGTTGCATCTGCATATTTGATGATGATGCTATCTGTGCCTTTACTCAAGTCATTGATAAAAATGTTAAATTGCACAGAGTCAGCCACAGATCCCCTGGAAGTTGACATTAAACAATGACACTTTTTGAGTCTGGCCATTCATCCATTTCTGAATATATTTAATGCAATCATCTAACCCATCCATAAGAATAGCATGATAGATTTTCATCAAATGCTTTGCCCAAGTAGTTGGTAGTCCTATCAAAAAGGAAATGAGGCTAATCAGGAATGGTCTTTTTTTGATGAAGCCATTCCAACTTTTTGTAAATATCTCTTCCTTTTGTAGCTGTTCACTAATTGTCCCTATCATAATGGGCTCTAGAATTTTTCCAGGAATCAAAAAAGTGAAGCTTATTGGTCTATATTTAGCAAACTCTCTTCTTTTCTCTTTTTTTTGACAATTAGCACATCTGCACTCCTACAATCCTATGTTGCCTCTTCCTCTCCATGATCTATGAAGATCACAGACAATGGCTCAGCAATCACGTTATCTAAGTCCAAGAATGCAATTCATCTGTTCCAGGTAACTTGAATTCATCAAGAGAAGCTAGATGTTTTATTACTTATTATTTACTTATCTTAGTTAACAGTTCTCAATTAGCTACTTTTACTATCCTTTTCAGTCCAAAGATAATTATTCTCTTTAGTGAATAAAACAAAAGCAAAATGGGAATTGAGCAGCTGTTCCTTCTCTTTATCATCTATTATTATAATTCTATCTACCTTGAGTAATAGCCATATTCATTCTTTGAGCCTCCCCCTTTCCCAAATATAGCTATAAAAAAACCAAACACTATTTTTGCCCTTAGGTCATTCTGATTCAGATAAGGGCAATTTGGGAATTTCTTTCCCTATTATTCTTGAAGATCCGTGAGAGTAGGAGAGAGGAGCTCCTTCCATTTTCACTCCATTCAATAAGCTATATTATTACAATATGCAAATTTTCTGAATCTATGGTAGTAGAGAGATGTGACTGGTAGAGGAGAGCACAGGGTGGGAACACAGCAGCTGTATACAGATGGCTGATTTCATACTAATTATTTCAAATAATATTTCATTTCATCCCCCAGATTAATTTGTGAGCTCACCAATGGGGAGTAAGGGAGAAAGAAATTAGTCCAGGTATCTACAGAATGGGAGGCCTCTGTTAGACCATAGGGCTTTTTGTAAGGCTATCCCAAGCACGTCCCAGAGAGACTTTACTAAGATCACTAGACTTGTGCTTCAAGCAGAATGCTCCTTGGTAGGAAATTTAATATTGTTCTTCTTCACTGAGTAATTAATGCCATGAATAGTGTCTTCCTATAGACTTAAAGGCAGAACTGGTGCCATACAACCAAAAGGCACCAGGAAAAAGGCTTGTAAGAGTTAGAGTGAGGGGGGTGCCAGTAAATGTTTAACAACCAGATCACTGAAAAATACATACACACAACACTTTTAAGTTTAATCTGCATTATTAACATTTTCTCTACCACTTTCTTAAGTCTTGTAGTCAATAAACAACACAAAAATCAAGTACTGATTTGTAGCACTGGAAAATTTCTGAAGTGTAAATGCTCATGCTGAAAATTTAACAATTGGTGCCCATGAGCCAGTTTGAGCTGGCTCCAGCATAGCCCTGGACAGTTATCACACTGAGAGCATATGAGGACCAGAAGAAAGGAGGTGAGAGAATATATTATGCATGGTCTCAATAATTCCAGTGAAGAGATTTGTTATTATTCAATGTTCCAGAGACATTCCTCTGATTCTTTTAATATCTTTAAGACAACAATTCAATACTTGGACTACCTACCTATTGTCTCATATTCTTGCTGCTGAGTAACCTTTTCTTGCATACAAATCTTCAATTAACCAGAAGAGTAATTTTCCTAACATTTATCATTGCTATAGATCCCATTACCCAGAGACACTAATTGTTCAAAATAATTACAAATTTGAGCATCTTCCTTAAAATATGAACTAATTTCTGATGTTCCCATTAGAAAAAAATCAAATATGATGTGATTGTGGGTGGCAGCTTAGAAAATAAGAGTACCTCTGCCTTTAAAAATATTGCCAAATGGCAGCTTTATATATTTTCTCTTTTTGCTCAGCCTTGAAAAATAAATGCTATTCAAATAATTTTTCTGTATTTCTCCACATGTGATAGATCTAGGGGATCAACTTAGAGGGCAAAAAAGGAGATTTTGCAGAGACTCTTTGGATTTGAAGATAAATCCCTCCCCTTCTTCAAAACACACTTGGAAATGTGGAGCTTTCAGTGTCTATAGTGCCAAAGCAGTATCTGTCTTTATGCAGCAGTGTGTTATATGGGAATGTTTTTGTTTGTTCTAGTGGAAAATGCTGGAAGATTAATGGGCTTGCAGTCCAAAGGACCCTTTACTGGGTCTAAGTCTTGGTTCTTATACTTTTTAACTGAATTATCCTAGGTAAATCACTTACAGTCATTGAACTTTATATTTCTCATCTGGAAGCTGACAATAATATTTGCATATAGCAAACTTTCACTTGGTGCTCATGTCTCTAACCACTCAATATCACCTTTGCTGATTCCTCATCCTGAGGCCTAGAAGCAAGAAGACCTAAGTTCTATCCAGCCTCAGACAACTACTAGCAGTGTGACCCTGGATGAGTCACTTAACTCTGCCTCACTTTCCTCTTTAAAAAAATGATCATAATAACACCTGCCTCTCAGGTTGTTGTAAGGATCAAATGAGATAATTGTAAAGCCTGGTATGTGTAAAGCATGGTGCCTGGCACATAATAGGCACTTAATAAATGTTTATTTCCTTCCTTTCTATTGCCTCCTTTCCCCTTTTTCCTTCTATCTTTCCCTTTCCCTAACACTTAATGTAGGTACTCCCCACAGGCCAGTCCCTTGGCTGTCTTCTTTTCTCTCTATACACTCTCTGTAGAGTGTTGTAACAACAATGCTACTTGCCACTACTGTGGCTGTGTAAGGCCAATAACACCAGCACACAGGACGGCTACTAGCACAGGTTCTTTGATCTGCTTTTCTAAGAAAAGAAATTTTAAGGGGTTTATAATCTCATTTTAATTAAACATACATGTATCATTCATTTAATTCAGGGGAAAAAGTCTGAACTTCACCCTGAACTTCACCCTGAACTTCAGAGAAAATGAACAGAAATTACAAGCCGAAATTATATAAACAGAGCAAATAAACACAAATCAACAGACAGGCCTCTAACTGTCTGACCATAGCAATATATACACAGTTACCAGAGAGAGAAGCACCAACATCTGGGTTTTCAAAGCTGGGGGGGGCTCCTTAATGGCTACCCAGAGTCTTGTCTGGTCAAATCACACTACACTAAAATGCTAACCTTAGAGTATATATACACTTCTTCAGGATCAGAGCACTTCACACCTCTTGAGGGTTTCACACCTCTCATGACCTAAGTAGCAAAGGGTGTGGTCTTTCCTACAAACAAAGGCAAGACTCAATCAAAGGCATTTGATTGCCTTAGTGCTGAGAAGCATTCTAAAACAAAAGACAACAAAAAGTCCCACTTTGCTTGCCTTACAAGTATAGACAATATTATTGTCTGTGTTGATGATATCATTCATGCTTATGACTTCAACTGCCACCTCTCTGCACAACTCCCAAATAACCATCTCCATCCTCTTTTCTGTATATAACTCCAACCATCAGAGGTTGTCATGAAGAAAGCACTTTTCAAAATATAGGTACTATAAGATATGAATTGTTACTTTGCAAATATTTTCCGATGTAATCAATGTACTGGATTTATCCTTCTTATCTTAATGCCTCTACTGCTCAGGCACCAAATCCGAGTGTTACCCCTAGCATAGAGATTTCTGGAGAGGCTTCGATGGAAAAATTCTATCATCATCACTCTATCCCTTGTTCCTGGCTTTAAAGCATGGATTCTTAAGCATTCACATCAACGAATATGTTTTTTAAAACTTGTATTTTGATAACTGTATTTCAATATTGAAGACAGTACAAATTTTTAATTCTATATATTTTATTTTATGTCTTAAAAACATATTCTGAGAAATGGGTCCATAGGCTTCACCAGAGTGCTTAAGAGGTCCATGACAAAAAAATGTTAAGAACCCCTAGTTTTAAGGCTAAGAGACCAAATCAACCCATGAGACAGATTTTATATTTCATTAAAACAGACTGCATAGAAATCCTTAAAAGTGATTTGAGCAAGAGGTAGCCTAGAAGCAGCTTCACTATTTCTGCCTCAGCTGTTACCAGCAAAGAGCTCCAAATGAGTAAATATTAACAGTGACCAGAAAATGGAAATTAAAAGATCCAGCACACCAGGAAATGCTTGCAAAAAAAATAGCTGAAGATCATCTCATGGGCTGGTTGCTCCTGGAACTCAGAGTCCTCCATTAAGTATTCATTCATCTTAGTACCTAAACAGGTGGCAGCTACTAGTTTAGGAAGCCCAGGGAAGCCGTAGGTTCAGGCCTGTACTTCCAGAATTAGCCTCACTCCCCAGAGCAGAATGAGGTCGCATAATTCCAGGCATTTCTGACCCTATCTTTTCTTCTCCAGCAACCCACTGCTTCCATCCTGTGTCTGTCCCACTTAGTAGCTAGTAATGAACATTGAGGGGGGAGCAGGAAAAAGAGGGAAGAGGAGGCATTTCTTTTGGATTTTTTATTTATTTTTTTTAATCTCATATATTGTCCAAAAGGCACTAAGAACGTAGAAAGAACACAGGTGGGCTAAGAAATTCTAAGGAGTACAGGAGTACATGATGAAAAGAATCAATCATAGATTTATAATTATAGATTTATAGGACCTCAGAGGTAATCTAATTCAACATCTTCATCTTATAGATGTTAAAAATTGATTCTAAGGGGCAGAATCAAGATGGCAGAGTAAAAGCGGGGACTTGGTTGAGCTCTCCCCCAAACACCTGAAAATACCTATAAAAATGACTAAACAAATTCTAGAGCAGCAAAACCCACAAAATGACAGAGTAAAACAGATTTCCAGCCCAAGACAACCTGCAAGGTTGACAGGAAAGATCTGTTGCACCAGGCTGAGAGAGAAACACAAACAAACGCTGGCCTTGCCAAACCTGGAACAGGCCTCAGGGGACTGAATCACTGGGAGCTGTGGAGGTTTCCAGGCTTCTCAACCCACAAACACCAAAAATAACTTAGAAAGTCAGTAGGAAAGGTCCGTTAAACCTGGGTGAGAGAGGAACATGGTCCAGCCCCAGCCCCAAGCAGCAGCTGCTTTCAGAGCTCTCAGACAATAGACTGTGGGGATCAAGCAGCTGATCAGAGGGGAATTGTAGGGATATCTTTTCTGGCACTGAGACAGGATACTCTTGCTTTGCCCTGCTTGGATCTGGGTAACAGTCCTGGGTGACAGACCTGAGGCAAGAAGGAGTATTGGTGTGTCAGAACTTGTGGCAGTGATGGATAAGGAATCTTCCTCATAGTTTGAAGGCAGAAAAGAGTGCTTATGGTCACTTATAGACCAGAGCACAGACCAGAGCAAGAGGGGAGTGAACACTTCTCCTTTCATCATACCACCTTGGAAGAACTGAAAATTTACAGGTCCCTAGAAGTATTTCTGAAAATAGCTGCACAAAACCACTGAAGCTTGGGACAGTACACCCTCCACACTAGAAGCAGAGTCCTACCTTAACAAAGAGTTAAAAAGTCAAGTAATTGGCTGGGAGAATGAGCAGACAACAGAAAAAAACTCAGACTATAGAATCTTACTTTGGTGACAAAGAGGATCAAAACATACAATCAGAAGAAGACAACGAAGTCAAAGCTCCTACATCCAAAGCCTCCAAGAAAAATATGAATTTGTCTCAGGCCATGGAAGAGCTCAAACAACATTTGGAAAATCAAGTAAGAGAAGTAAAGGAAAAATCGAGAAGAGAAATGAGAGTGATGCAAGAAAATCATGAAAAATGAGCCACCAGCTTGCTAAAAGAGACCCAAAAAATACTGAAGAAAAAGACACCTTAAAAAAAAGACTAACCCAAATGGCAAAAGAGGACAAGAATGCCTTAAAAAGCAGAATTGGCCAAATGGAAAAGATGGTCCAAAAGTTCACTGAAGAAAATAATTCCTTAAAAATTAGAATGGAGCAAATGGAAGCTAACAGCTCTATGAGAAATCAAGAAATTATAAAACAAAACCAAAAGAATGAAAAAATAGAAGACAATGCAAAATATCTCATTGGAAAAACCATTAACCTGGAAATTAGATCCAGGAGAGATGATTTAAAAATTATTGGACTACCCAAAAGCCAGGATCAAAAAAGAGCTTACACATAATCTTTCAAGAAATTATCAAGGAAAACTGCCCTGATATTCTAGAGCCAAAGGGTAAAATAGAAATTGAAAGAATCCACTGATCACCTCCTGAAAGACGTCCCAAAAGTAAAGCTCCTAGGAACATTGTAGCCAAATTCCAGAATTCCTAGATCAAAGATAAAATATTGCAAGCAGCTAGAAAGAAACAATTCAAGTACTGTGGAAACATAATCAGGACAACACAAGATTTAGCAGCTTCTACCTTAAGGGATCAGAGGGCTTGGAATATGATATTCCAGAAGTCAAAGGTGCTAGGATTAAAACCAAGAATCACCTACCCAGCAAAACTGAATATAATCTTTCCAGGGGAAAAATGGATATTCAGTGAAATAGAAGACTTTCAAGCATTCTTGATGAAAAGACCAGAGCTGAATAGAAAATTTGACTTTCAAATACAAATGTAAACAGGAAAGAGAAATCATAAGGGACTTATTAAAGTTAAGCTGTTTACATTCCTACAAGGAAAGATGATATTTGTAACACACGGTATTTGTAATGCATGAGACCTTTCTCACTATTAGAGTACTTGGAGGGAATGTGTGTGGGTGTGTGTGTGTGTGTGGGTGTGTGTGTGTGTGTGTGTGTGTGTGCGGGCACGTACACAGAGGGCACAGGATGAGTTGAATATGAAGAGATGCTATCTAAAAAATAAAATTAAGGGATGAGAAAGGAATGTACTGCAGAAAGAGAAAGGGAGAGGTAGAATGGGATTAATTATCTCACAGAAAAGAGGCAAGAAAAAGCTTTTATAGTGTAGAGGAAGAGGGGGGTGAGAGGGAATGAGTGAACCTTACCCTCATCGTATTTGGTTTAAGGAGGGAATAACATACACACTCAACTGGATATGGAAACTATCTGACCCTACAGGAAAATAGAGGGGAAGGGGATAAGAGAGGGTGGATGATAGAAGGGAATGCAGACTGGGAGAGGGGCAAACACTTTTGAGGAGGGACAGGATCAGAGGAGAGAATAGAATAAATGGGGGATGGGATAGGATGGAGGGAAATATAGTTAGTCTTTCACAACATGACTATTATGGAAGTGTTTGCATGACAATACATGTATAACCTATATTGAATTGCTTGCCTTCTCAATGAGGATAGGTGGGGAGAGAAGAAGGGAGAGAATTTGGAACTCAAAGTTTTAAAAACAAATGTTAAAAGTTGTTTTACGTGCAACTGAGAAATAAGATATATAGGCAATATGGTCTAGAAATCTATCTTGCCCTACAGGAAAATAGAAGGGAAGGGACTAAGAGAAGGGAAGGGGGGTGATAGAAGGGAGGGCAGATTGAGAGGAGGGGCAATCAGAATGCAAATCATCTTGGGGTGGCAGAGGGTGGAGATGAGAAAATTTGGAACTCAAAATCTTGTAGAAGTGAATATTGAAAGCTAAAAATAATAAAGCTCAAAAACATTTTTTAAAAGATATAGAGTCATTTAACCTCAAAAAAAATTAATTCTAGAAAGACTTTCTCAAGATTACAGAGATAGTAGACATTTAGAGGCAGAATTAGAACCCAAGTCCTCTGCTTCCAGAGCCAGAATGCTCTAGTTTATGAGGAAAATAAATCTCATTTCCTTCATTAATAAAATAAGGTACATAAAGGAATATTATAGAGCAGAGGTTCTCTGGGTACAAATGAAGCCCTCTGACTATCAACCTGTCATCCTGAACCATCGCCCTCACTACACGACCAACCCATCTTCTCTTCATAGTTTACTTTTCTTGATGACATCTTTTACTTCTATTTTTCTTGAGTTCCCTTTGACTTACATATTACAACCTGCTCACACCCATCATTCACTTCTCCATTCCTTTTTTTATGATATCCATTCTTAATTCTTCATAAATTATTGTATTCCAAGTTCTGCTTTCATACAGAAATTCTGGTAGAATATTGGTACTAAAAATTAATATATATGCATATATAAACACACGTGTGTATTTATAGATACACTATATGCATACTGTGTTCACATATGCATGATATATATGTGTTTATAGATATCGTTGTTTTCATGTGAAGCTTTGGGTCATTCAGGGCACTTAGCAGGTCCCTAAAGGCAATCCAGCCCTCTCATCAACTTCTGTTCAAATTCAGGCTTAGTTCATCATCTATAGGTATTTTATATCCCAAATATATAATACTAAAGGGTGAAATTTCTAGGTTTTCCAATCAAATGCATGTCATAACCTAGGGACAGATATGCTTCGTCCATTTCACCTTTCCTTCGTGGATGATCAATACAAACTCTTTTTTAATTATTGCAGATCTCTTCCCAGAAGTCCTGAAATGTTTGGAGCTTGATGCAACCATACTAATATTATGTGCAAACAGTAGTATCTTGAGCGTTTTACCAAGAAGACCCAGGTTTGAATTCCACTTCCGACCCTTACTTACCTGTGTGACCTCAGGCAAGTCACTTAACTCCCTACACCCTAGGCCTCAATTTCTTCCATTGTTTTCTTTTTTCTTTTTTTAAACAGGGGCAAGTTTTGGACTAACATAGCTTCTGAGAACCTTCTGGATACAGACATATGATCTTATCTATGATTAACAAGGACTTTATTCAACTTAGGCTCCACCAAGCTTCTCCTCCATCACTGAGGGGAATACCTTTGGTGACCTCCTTGTTTGATGCCTCATCTGATCTTTATAATCAGAGAGTCCTAGAACAGGGTCATTACTTTTGCTGTGTCTTTCAATTCATGTAACTAATTTTGACACATGATAGAAGATAACTTATTAGAAAAGCCTGTAGTATGCCATTATGCTCATTTTTTTGTTTGGTAGTCAACAAACATAGGCAAAGTGGGATCTTATATTCTTTATGTTTTTCAGTAAGCTGAAAAATGGCAAATATGCCACCCATTGTTGAATACTGCTTGTCAATCCTATTCGTTTTCTACTAATACTCTCATTAAGGACATCAATTTCTGTATAGATGATGTTCATAAAACTTTTATGTAGGTGAGAGTAAGCATATTTCTTGGTCACCTTTCTAGAGCATTAAAGAGGTCTGAATTTTTTTCATGCCATTTCAATTTTTTCCCTCTTTCAGATACCTTGCATAGCAACTGCTTAACACACTGACCACTGTGTTTCCTCCACCATGAATCTCCTTTATATATACTTAATCTAATTTAGATGCTTTTCCTGTCTTTGTTCTCTTTAGTTACACTTCTACCTTACTAAAAGCACCTCCAAACCATGACGTGAGGGTGCAAGTATTCCACCATTTTTGATGGTAAAAAATTATCATAGTAATATTTTAAGATCTTTTTCATTTTCCTTCTTTTTTTGTCCTTTAATTTTTTGTTATTAAATGCTGTTAGTTAGATCTCTTGCCAAGCATTCTTTAAATTGGTTTTTATCCTCTACTGCTTCTCTTCATTTTATGGGATGGTGACTGTAATCATCTATCTCCCTTTTTAAAATATTTTACAAATGAATTTATATCCTAAACCTAAAGCCTTTGATCATAATATTTTTAATATAATTTGAGGCTTGATAACATTATAACTCCTTCAATTAATGAAGCATAACTCTTCCTTCATGGTAAAGAAGTGAAGATCAACTAGGCAGAATATTATAAAGATTGCCAGATACCCTCACTATATTGGATATTTTTATTTAATATTTTTTGTTACATTTAAGTCTGTGGCAGAGTGGGAAATGACCGTCACATAAAGATAAAAGGCATTAATAGACTATTTCTCTTAAAGAATGAGGACTGATGGACAGCCCCTGCGCTCCATCTAGATGGTAAGTCAAGAGAACACACAAATGATCTCCATTAGCACAGTGAAAAAAGAAACCATTTGACTAAATCTCACACAAAGAGCTGTCTCAGAAATATCTGCTCCCTCCTGGAATCCAGATGCAGGCAGTGTCCTCAAACCTTCTCAGTTCATCATGCTTCTCCTACCACTAAGGAAGATTGTTATTATCAGAGGAGGCAAGTATCCCTTGGATACAAAGTGACAAAGGTAATTATGGTTGGTGCTGTGTGCTGGAATTTTGCAGTAGTTAAACTCAGAAATAGAAAAGACAGAGTTTGGTTTGTTTAGGACTGATCCCTCCCTTGGAAGACATGTATGTATCATTGGTTTATTCAACTCCCAATTCATGTCAAGCAAGGCAGCAATGGTTTTATTTGATTTTTGAAGATGCCTGGTTGCCCTGATTTCAGCAAGCCTGTGACAGAGAACGTAAGACCACTCAACTCATCTTCATTCTTCCCTCACTGATTTAACAGCAAGCATTCTAGACACCAATCTGATGCAAATCATCCATCTCTGGAGCAACAGTGGAGACTACTGGAATCCTCAGACCTCTCCTGAACATCTCATACATTATTTTACAAATAATTAGATGAGTTTTTTTGTTTTTTTGTCTTTTGGAAGGTGAATTGATGGAGAAAGCATTGAGCATCCCCAACTGGGCAGTATCTCTGAATATTCCATTGTGGTTTCAGCATTAACAAATGTTGAATCGAGTGAAACCTGCCCAATCCTCTACTCCAGACACATCAGAATTTTGATATCGTATTATAAATATATATGTATACATATGTATATTATATATATATATATCTGAGCTTCTTTTACAGAGTATTTTTTCTGGTTCCTTTGAATATCTGGGCCATATCAATACCAGAAACTCATTTTTATTCTTTTTATTTTGTTTTATTATTTTCTCCAAATAAGTGAGTTCAAAAGTAAAATCAAAGTTGAATGCCAGATGGCTGAGGGATTACTTGTCTATGTACTGGAATGCTAAACTCTATATGGATTGCAAGTCCTTCTCCGCAGCTGTAGGCTGCTTATGTGTCTATGAAAGGTACTGTTTCTCTGTGTGTGTCCAATCTGAACCTTATATTCCATTTTCCACATATGGATTTATGATCAAGAAAGAAAGCAATGCTTTTCCCATCTTAAGAAAAAAAATCTAAATCCTTTGTCCATGGATGCCTATCGAGTTTTTTTTGTTGTTGTTTCTGTTGCTTTTTTTACTCTGTCATTGATATGGCTCTTGGTGTTAAATTCTAATCTTATACATATTGCACTGAAAGTTTTTTAAAGCCTTATCTTTCATTCAACAAGGCTTTACTAACTGCCCACTGGGTCCTAGGCACCGTGCTAGGCACAGAGGGAAAAAAAGAAAAAAATTATCCCTGCCTTCAATGAATTTACATTGCCTGGGGGTAGGTGAGGGAAGGAAGAGAAGGGAAAACAACATGTACACTATAAGTAAATAGAAATTAGATACAAATTAATTTGAAGTAGAGAGGACACATGCAACAGGTGGGATGAGCTAACTAAGAAAGGCTCTGTGGATCCAGAAAATGCAGTAGGGAGAAGAGATATCCATTTCTGGTTAGTGCACCTTTTTGTTGTGAGGAAGAGTAATCCTAGTGGTTGCACTTGAGCTGAGGTTTGAAAGAAGTAAGCGTTAGAAATAAAATTAGGGGTAGAGTCTAAGAAGCAGAGGTGAGGAGAGAGAACATGAGGAACATGAGGAACAGCCCGTGCAAAGAAGAATAATGAAATACTGTGCATGAGAAAAAGACAGGAGGCCAGTTTGGCCTAGAATGAGTGAAAAGGAGTGAGGTGTACAGTAATCCTGGAAAGATAGACTGCACGTTGATCGTGGAAGATTCCAAATGCCAAACAGAGAGATTTGTATTTTATCCTGGAGGAAATAAGGAATCACTAGAGCTTCTTGTGGAAGAGAGTGACATAGTTAGATCTGAGCTTTAGGCACATCACTTTGTTAACTGTTTGGAGACAGCATTAGAAGAAGGAAAGACTAGATGAAAGAAGACCAATTAGGAGCCTCATGAAGTAGTTTAGATAAGAGGTGATGAAGGAGGGCTAAACTAGACTGGTGAGTGGAGATGCGAGCTGATGACTCATAGGGAGTGTGGTCCTCAAGCATTCACTCTTCACATTTAAAGTCTGGAAAACAACATAAAGAGAAGTGAACATTAAGCCTTGGCAGAAAAAGTAGCCTTCCACCCGATATATTTTGTGAAGTAGAACTGAAAGGCCCTCTCATCCTAAAATTTGCTGACCAGCTTTCCAGAGTGCCTGAAATTCCCCCCATCAGAGTTGTTCCTTTATATGTTTCTCTATGAGATATCAGTTAAAAGCAAACACATCTAAGCACTTTTCGAAGGATTGTAGCATCCTAAGATTTAGAAGTAGAAAGCATCTTGGCGATTATCTATTTGAAATGCTTCATTTTTGTTCCTAGTGCTATGAAAGTTACAAAGTAATAGATGGTTCCTGTTCTCAAGAAGCCTATAATTGAGCTAGGAAGACAGACCAAGGACACAGAAAAAGTTAAGAACATAAAATAGCTCATGGAAAGTGACCGGGGAGAGGTGCAGACAATGAGTGTTCTCAGGGTTCAGAAGAGGAAGAACTGCTTGAAGGTTGTCATAGTCAGGCACAGGAGCTTTCAAGCTGAGGCTTGAGAAGTAAGTAGGATTTAGTCCAATTGGAAGAGTACTGGATTTGGGGTCAGAGACTTGGGTTCAAATTCTGACTCTGTTCATTATTCCGTACGTTATCTTGGGCAAATCACAACCTCTCAGGACTTCTGCTTCCTCATTTGCAAAACGGGAGGGTTAAACTATATAACCGCTGAGGTTTCTTCCAGCTCTGAATTTAAGAGCCTGTGACTGGTAGAAAGGAGAGAAGAGCATTTGAGGAGAAGAGGTGGCATGAGGGAAAAGCAGACACAGGCCAAGCAGTTTCAGGATGGTAAGTAGGTCAAATGTTCCTGAAAGGGATAACACATTAACCCATGAGCACCTGTTAATGCCCAAGAACAGGTCATGTTTTTATCTTAGGTAAACTCTTAGGTAAATGTGTGGAAATGAAAGGCAAGGTAGATATATTTGGAAAGAGAAGATGCTAAGGGAAGGGTGAAGAATATTTCAAATTGTCAGGATTGAGCAGACGTGGTTTGAGGATTCCTGGGTACCCAGGAGACAGAATAGCCGGTGTGTGAATTGTGAGAGGGTGGGGGTGGGGGTAAGAGGTAGCTGAGTTTTGTGTAAACCAAGCTTCACAATATTGCCTTGGACCCAGCCTTCCAGGAACCAATTTCACTGCATGTTTTAAGCAACAGAGCAGCCAAATAAAGCTCTCTCTGCTAGCTGTAAGGATCCAACCGCTGCTACAGCTGTTATACGTTTACAGAGCTCAATCACACAGTCCCTTTCTTCGCCACACACAGAGCCCTTGTAACCACCCTGCCACCTCCATCTCTATGTAGAAACCAAAGTTCCCCTCACACATGAACACCAGAAAGCTACCCTAGATTTGAAGAACGCTGGAGGTCAGCATCCATTTGAAACCATGGTAACAAATATGCACACATGTGTTTCCTTAACTAGACCAACCAAAGACTTTCAAAGCAAAAAGACATTTAATTAAACAGTATAGCAAAAATAAAAAACAAATAAGATCATCCCATACACAAAGGTGTACATTCTCTCAAGTGTACCACACCATCAATGGAGAAGGACACATGGGAAGAGGGCAGACATTGTATGCCTTGGAGATATATATATATGTGTGTGTGTGTGTGTGTGTGTGTATGTATACACACACACATATACATATACACATACATGCATGTATATGCACATATATACATACAACACATACATATGTGTATAAACACATATGTACACACATGCATATATACACATACATATGTATATACAGATATACATACACATACACACATACGTGTGTGTGTGTGTGTGTGTGTGTATAGGAGTCAGCCAGTGAAAACTCCTGGACTTGGGAAATAGTGTAAACTGTGAGAGAAGGAAGAAGCATATGTGTATATACACACACACATACACACACACACACGCACACGCACACGCACACACGTACTTCTTCCTTCTCTCCCTCAGAAATCTCTTCCAGAAGTTCTTTATCACCAAACTGGTGAATTCTGGCACAGAATGTATCTCTGGGCATCTCTGCAGAGCTGTTTCTGTTTCTATTTAGTTGTCTTCACTTGTGATGCAGCCTTTTTCCTCATAACAGGAGACCTTCTAGCTCTTTAATTTATTTCTCTATGGACTTTTTAGATCTTTTGTGACACATATCTTAGCCAATGGCACTTTGCATTTTGAGTCCCTCTTTTTAGACTACTTTTCCCTATTGCTGCTTAAATTCTCAGTATGAATTTTCATCTGAGTTATTGTCAGGCTTTTCCTTTTGACCCCTGTCATACCCCTGGTTCAGGAGTTTGGGTCTCTTCAAATAATCATAGGACTCCACTTAGTCAAATAGCAAAAGTGCTAATGGAGTGGTGGTAAGGGACGGGTTGGGCTAATGAAACTTTGTCCTACTTCCCCCCTAATAAACACAATGACTGTTCAGCCTGAAACTATCTTTAATTATTTTTTATTGATCTCTTCTGTTTCTTACATTATTGTAGCTATCATAAGTATCCTCCCTACCACACCCAGAGAACCAACCAATGTAACAGATAGTATTTTTAGAGATGAAAAAATTCAGCACAACTGAATACATATAGTATATATGTATATATGGGTGTATAGTATAAATATGTGCACATAGATAGAGATAGAGATAGAGATATGTAGTTTATATGAGAAACCTTTATGAGAAAATTTTGATACAAAGATTTTTTTCCCCATTTGACTATTTCCCTTCTTATCCTAGGTGCATTAATTATTTCTGTGCAGAAGCTTCTTAGTTTCATGTAATCAAAGTTATATGTTTTATCTTTGCCTCTATCTCTTATTTGGTTAAGAATACATCTCCTATTCATAGCTGTGAGAGGTATATGATTTGGTTCTTTTCCAAATTTTTTTTTACTATGATCTTAAATAAAGATCAGGTATTCTTTTAGAATGAATTGTGGAATATGGCATAAAGTGTTGGTTTAAGCTTAATTTCTGCCAGATTGCTTTTCAGTTTTCCGAGCAGTTTTTGTCAAATAAGGGGTATTTTTTTCTTCGATAATTTATGTTTTCCTCTTTGTCAAATATTAGGTTATTGAGTTTCATTGTTTCTGATTCTCCCTTGTCTGGTCTGTTCCACTGATCTATATCTCCATTTTTTAACCAATAACAGATGCTTTTGCTGACTGCTGCTTTATAATACATTTTGAGGTCTGGAAAGGTGATTCTTCCTTTGCCCTTGCTTCTTTTTGTCATTTCCTTTGATATTCTAAATCTTTTTATTTTACAAATGAATTTTGTTATTATTTTTATCAAGTCCTATAATGCATCTTTTTTGGTAATATGATTGGTAAGGAATTAAAAGTGCATATTAACTTTGGAAATATTTTCATTTTTATTATATTGGCATGGCCTAGCCATGAGCACTGAATATTCTTCCAGCTATTTAAATTGTTCTTTATTTCTTTAAGGAGCACTTTGTAATTGAATCTATACAAGTCTTTTGTGTGCTTTGCTGGATTGATTCCTAGATACTTTTTTCTTTATGTAGTTATTTGGAGGGGATTTCCATTTCTATTATTATTTCTTGGGCTTTTTATTATTCTATATAAACGCTATTGATTTTTTGAAGATTTATCTTGTAGTTTGCAACTTTGCTGAAGCTGTTGTCCCAATTTATCCTTGTTGATCCCTAGTATTTTCCAAGTATACTATCACACCATCATCAAATAGGGGTAGTTTTATTTCCTTTTTATCTATTTGCCTTTAATTTCTTTCTCATCTTATTGCTGCTGCTAACATTTACAAAAGTATATCAAATTATAGTGGGAGACTGTAATTATCTTAATTACTGCTCCATATTTCCTATCCTACACAACTGAAAACAACCACATTTATACTCATTTCTTCAGCTCTTTATAGTTTAAAAAGTTTTTCTCTTCTAGAACCCTGGGAGGTAAGAATTTCTTGCTTACAGAGGGAAGATGGAATGGCAAAAAGTAATGCAACTGAGCTCCTGTCGACAACTCCAGAAATAAAAATGAATGAATGAATGAATGAATCTGAATCCTGATGGGGAAATCAAGAAAATTTCATAATGAATCCTTTGTCCAGCCCAGGTCAACATAGTGATACAGAACGGTCTGCTGACACTAAAGCCTGTTGCAGTGCCAAGGGACAGGCTGAGCATCAGGGCAAGACGACTTCCCAGACCCATACCTGGGCACTTCCAGATGCATTTCAGGGAACTATGATGGGGAGAGTTGCCAAAGGGCTGTGGTTCTAGGTCACGGACCCAGGAAGGACTGAGAAGGGGGTGACATTCCTATCTAGGGAGATCCTAAAAGGAGGAAATCAGAAGAATAAACATTGTGGCTCAGACCCCAGGCTCGGAGCAGAGTCTTACTTTTAGCATCTAGCCCAGCCTCACCAAGGCAGAAATCCCAGACCAAAGGGAAGCCTACAATTCTGCCACTCTGAAACAGCATAACTCCCTAGCTTCTTGGTAGTACAGTTGAGTCCAGCGACATTTTATTGTTGTTCTAATTGAAACCCAGATTAAAAATTTGCAGAGTTCAGATGAGGTTGGAGCTGCTATCAGACTTTGTCCTGGATCGGACCACTCTAGGAACAGCAAAAGTTTCAGATCCCTAATCTGTCCCAAGGATAACACAATACTCAATATTCCAAGAAAGCAGCAGTAGGACCAGTAAAGACCTTCCCTCCAGAAGCATGACAGAGCCTAGCCTTAACAAGTCTAAAGTCAGGAAGCAGGCTGGAAGAATTGGCAAACAAAAAGAGAACTCCACCATAATGAGTTATTATGGTGGCAGGGACCCTCAAGACACAAAGAAGAAAATACCTCAAACACATCCACAAGCAACGTCTCAGAGAAAAATGTAGCTTGGATACAAACTCAGCTAGACTTCCCGGAAAAAAAATGAAGCAACGGTTTTTTAAAAGCTAAAAATATTTTTATATGTGAAATGAGAGTACTTGAGGAAAAATTGGAAAACAAATGAGAGTCATGAAAGAATGAATTGAAAGGGAATTAACATCTTGGCCCAAGAATCACAAAGCCTTGCCCAAAAGTTAAAAGATTAGAATGGACCAAATAGAAGCCCATGATTCCATGAGAGAAGAAATATTAAAGTCAAAAGGCTACAAAGTAAAAGAAAATATAAAATATTTCATAGCATAAACAACTGGCCTAACAGATTGAGAGGGAAAAATTAACAGACTCTCTGAATGAACACCGTGACCAAAAAAATAGCTAGACATTCTTTTTAAAAATTGCTCAGACTTCATAACTAGAAGGCAAAGTAGAAATAGAAAGAATCTACCAGTCAACTCCTGAAAGAAATCCCAAAATGAAAATTCCCAGGAACTCCATAGTCAGAATCCAGATCTTCCAGATCAAAGAAAAATATGTTGAACAGCCAAAGGAAAGAATTCAAATACCAAGGAACCACAATCAGGATCACACATGATTTGGAAGCTACCTCCATAAAGAAGCAGACAACTTGAAATGTTAACTTTCAGAAATCAAAGAATATGGGCTTACACCTAAGAATAACTTACCCAGAAGGACTGAGTATAATTCTATAAGAAAAAAATAGTATTTTAATGGAAGAAAGAACTTATTAGCATTCCTTATGAAAAGACCGGAGCTATGTAGGAACTTTGAAGGTTGAACAAAGGAGTTAAGAGAAACATGAAATAGAGGTACACAATGGAAAGAGTGCCAAGCTTAGAGTCAGGAAAACGTCATTCTGAGATCAAATCTCACAGCAGACATTTACTAACTGTGTGACCCTGGGCAAGTCACTTAACCCTGTTAGCCTCAGTTTCCTCATCTGTAAAAATGAGCTGGAGGTGGAAATAGCAAACCACTTCAGTATCATTGCCAAGAAAACCCCAGATGAAATCACAAAGAGTTGGACACAACTGAAAAACGACTGAACAGCAAAAACATGTAATTATGTTGTCTGACAAAACAAATATTCAAAAAGTAAAAAGGGATAAATGAGGAAACTACATTATGGTAAAAGAAATAATAGACAGCTTATGTGTTCCAGACATCTTATCATCCAAATTCATAAAGGAAACATCAACTGAGCTTTTTTAGAAAAAGACATAGACAGTGGCATAATAGTGACAGGAGGCTTTAATATCATTCTCTCATTTTTGGATAAATCTAACACAATGATAACCAAAAGGAAAAACACAGAACTAACAAATTTCTGAAGAAACTAGAACCATAAGACTTATGGTATCTTCTAAATGGGACTACAAAAAAAAACCCAAACCTATTTCATAGCACCACATGGAACTTAAACCAAAATTGTCCATGTATTAGGACATAGATTCATTGCAAACAAGTATAAAAAGGTAGAAATAGTAAATACTTTTTTCATAAACCATAACTCAATAAAGGTAGTAATTGGTTCAGCAGCCTTCCCATATAATAGTAACAAGACTCAAGAAGGAATAATAGAAAGGGAAATCCCATTCCAAATAACTACAAAACATATAAAATATCTGAGAATTGACTTACGAATGCACAGAAAAAAAGATTCCTCTAGATTCAATTACAAAATGTTCCTTAAAGAAATAAGGAACAATTTAAATAGCTAGAGGAATATTCAGTGTTTACAGATAGGCCATACCAATATAATAAAAATGAAAATACTACCAAATGGAACTGTGAACTGATCCAACCATTTTGGAAAGCAATCTGGAATCATGCCCAAAGAGTTATTAAACTGCCTATACCCTGTGACCCACCAATACCACTACTGGATCTGCTTCCAAAGATGATTAGGGGAAAAGAAAAAGAATCTATGTGTTCTAAAATATTTATAGCACCTCTCTTTGTGGTGGCAAACAACTGGAAATTGCAGAGATGCCTGTCAATTGGGCAATGACCGAACAAGTTGTGGTATATGAACGTGATGGGAAACTACTGTGCTATAAGAAAATGATGAGGTCGATGATTCTAGGAAAACACGAATAGATTTGCACAAAATAATGAAGAACAAAATGGCCAGAACCAAGAGAATGTTGTATAAAGTAACCGCAATATTATTTTAAGAGCAATTTTGAGCAACTAAGTAATTTTGAGTATTATAAATACCCAAATTAACTACAAAGGACCTATGAAGGAAGACACTATCTGCATTTAGAGAAAGCACTGATAAATAGAAGTATGCATAGAAGGATATACATATATGTATACACACATATTTGTATCTAATGGTAGCCTTATCTAGGGTGAGGGGGAGAAAAAAAGGGGGAGAAAAGAAAGGTATGCAATAACTTTATTATTTAGTTAAAAGAGGTAGCAAATTGTACATTCCAGATTTGCAGTTTCATGTGCAATCTTTTTCATCTATTTTACTATGTTGTAGAAATGCTTGCTTTATTTCTCAGTTTAGAATAAAATAAATTTATAATGTAGGAAAAATAAAGAAAATATTACCAAAGATAATTTATACTTTCAATCCTATACCAATCAATTTATCAAAGGGACACTTTATGAAAATTGCTAAAGATAGTAACGAAATTCATTTGGAAAAACAAAAAATCTAGAATACAAGGGAAACAATGAAAAGAAATAGGGGTGAAGGGAGAATAGCACTGCAAGACCTCAAACCATAGTATGATGTAGCAGTCATCAAAACCATTTGGTATTGGTTAAAAAATAGAGAGATAGATCAATGGCATAAACTAGACAAGGGAGAATCAGAAACATTGGAACTCAATAACCTAGGGTTTGATCAAATGAAAACTACAAATTGTCAAGGAAAAAACTCCCTATTTGATTAAAAACTGCTGGGAAAACTGGAAAGCAGTCTAGCAGAAATTAGATTTAGACCAACACCTTACGCACTATTCTACAATACTATGTATGAGCAAAATATATACAGGATAAATTGGAGAAAATCACAGAGGTAAGGTGCTAACATTATGGGGGATCAGGAAAGGCTCTTGTAGAAGATGAGATTTCAACTGGGATATGCAACCTTAATATTAAAGATCATAGTATGAAAAATTTTTGAAAGAGAAACAGATCATATATTCCTCATAGCTCACAGGGAAGGAGACATATTCTTAACAAAACAAGAGATAGAGGCAATTTATAAAAGATAAAATAGGTAACCAATTACATCAAACTAAATGGCTTCTGTACAGAAAATTAATGCGCTTAGGATAAGAAGGAAAGGTTGAATGAAAAAAAATCTTCGTATCAAATTTCCCTCATAAAGGTTTGGAATTCAAAGTATATCATCTCTCTCTCTCTCTCTCTCTCTCTCTCTCTCTCTCTCTCTCTCTCTCTCTCTCTCCCTCCCTCTCTCTCTCTCTCTCTCTCCCTCCCTCTCTCTCTGTCTCTTCCCCTCTCTCTCACATATATGTATAAATACATACATATGTGTATATATATATGTATATTCATATACACATATACTATATGATTAGTAACCACCCCCAATAGAAAAGTAGTCAAAAGATATGAACAAACAACATTCACAACCAAAACACTAACAATAACAGAAATGCAAATAAAAAAATTCTGAGGTTTCACCTCACACCCTAAAAATTGTCATAGATAATCCAAAAAGGGCAATAGTCAGTGTTATTGTTAATGTGAACATGATGGTTGTGGAATGATAGGCATACTAATAAATTGTTGTGAAATTGTATAAACATTTTAGTCATCAATTTAGAATTATGCAAATAAAACTAGTAAAATGTCGATTATCTTTGAACTAGAGACTCCAGTACTGGCCTTATGCCCCAAGGAAGCCATTGATAAACAGAAATTGGTCAAATAACACTAAGATATTTGTAGCGGCCCTTTGTTGTGATAGCAAAAAAAATGGAAACACAGTTGTCCATCAATTGGGGAATGCTAAATAAATTGTAGCATATGAATGTAAAGGAATATTACTGTGCCGTAAAAAAAAATGATGTGTGTAGTGAATACAAGGAATTATGGAAAACCTACATGAACTGATGAGGAGTCAAGTAAGCAGAGCCAGTGTTTAGAATAGTGCCTAGGATAGAGTATTTAATAAATGACTATTAATTGATTGATTGAAGAAAATAATATATACAATACCTATAACAATGTAAAAAACTATGCATCAAAATATCAAAAGCAAATATAACAAAATTGTAAAGATCAAACATGACTTGAATTAAGAGATATGATAGGACATCCCCAAACCACCCTTTTGTGGAAGTGAGAGTTTTGCAAGTATTACACATTGCATATAGTTTGGGAATTTTTCAATGTATTGATTGGTTATGCTGATATTTTTCTCTTTTTTTTCTTGTCTTTGAAGATATTTTTATATGGGAGGGCTCTCTGGGAGAGGTAGTGAGAGGGTTACCGAAGATAACTACGATGATACAAACATCTGAAGACG
>CM053627.1:143513822-143532629 GCA_028646595.1 Phalanger gymnotis | reverse complement strand
AGAGGAGAACTAAGAAAGAGCAGTTTCACAAAGCCAAGATAGGAGAGAGTATCAAGGAGAAAAGCATGGCCAACAGCATCAGAAGCTGCAAAGAGATCAAATAAGAAAAGAACTGAGAAAAGGACATGGGATTTAGCAGTTAAAAGATCACTGTTAACTATGAAGACAGGTTCAGATGAGTGACAACCTGTAAGGAGTGGAGAAATGCGAGCGTAATGTGGAAATGGACACTTTAGACTCTGAAAGCATGGCAATAAAAGGAAGGGAAAAAACAATATTGACTTGAAGGTATGGCAGAGTCAAGTGAAGGTTTTTTTTTAAGGATAGCTCTGTTTGTAGGCAACAAGAATTGTATATGTCAAATGAATAGAGAGCTATTCTCGAACCCACAAAATATTAGAAGATTCAGTATATTGGACAGATCCTCTGTCAAAGATGTATGGAAAGACATGGATAAGAATTGTACAAGATGAAAAGGGCACAGTTGAGTACTAATGCAGCTGTACTAATAGAAGGGATATCTACATAATCTTGGATCCATTTTTTGAAATTTTTAAAAAATCATATCAATGTTTTGTTTTTGTATTTCCCAAACATTTATAGATTACTCCCATTCTGTAAGAGATATTTTGTAACAATGTATAATAGTTAAGCAAAATTAACAACACAAGTGTCAAACTGGATAGAGTGCTGGGCCTAGAGTCAGGAAGACTCATCTTCTGAAGTTCAAATCTGGCCTCAGACACTAGCTATGTGATCCTGGGCAACTCACTTAACTATGTTTGCCTCTGTTCCCTCAGCTGTAAAATGAGCTGGAGAAGGAAATGGCAAAACACTCTAGTATCTTTGCCTAGAAAATCCCAAAATGGGGTCACGAAGAGTTGGACAGGACTGAAACGACTGAACAACAACAAAACAATACAATGACTTCATTTGAAAGTGCATGCAACATTCCATATTGTTAGCATTCCCTCACCTCTTAATTAAAAAAAAGTTAACAAATTTATTTTCTCTTCCTTCTAACTTCAGTACTATTGAAAAGATAAACAAATTACTTGTAACAAATATGCATAATCAAAACAAATTCCCTCATTGGTGCTAGATAGACAGATATGTGTACATGGATTAGATATTGATATAATTTTGCACCCAAGATCTGGCAAGTCTCTGACATGAAGTGAATAGCATGTCACATCATTAGTCCTCAGATCATGGATGATTCATTGAATTACCAAAGGATAGAGATTTTCTGAGTCTGCTTAAAAAGAAAAAAATAAAATATTAAGTTAACAAAATTCAAATAAATTCAATTAAAAAAATATTTATGATCATGTACTAGGCCCAGCAAATGGCTTGAATCAAGCATTTATATCAAGAGAAGAGGAATGAGCACAGTTTCAGACACAGCAAACATTTACTTGTGTAGATTAAGTAAGAAAATGTCAATCTGGATTAATGAAAGGCTGGATTATAAAATATTTTTAAAGAAATGCAGTTTGTTTACTTTCAACTATTTATATTAACAATCTAAACTAACAAAATATTGCCAAGTATGTGTCCTAAGAGGATCTATATTCTAATGAATAAACAAGAAAAAGAAATAATTTGCATATTATTTCATAACTTGCTTCAAAATGTGGCACAGTAGATAGAAGACCAGTCTTAGAATTGTGAAGACATGTGTTCAGTCATGTCTGACAACTAACTGTACTAGCTTTGCGACCATGAACAAATTATCCAATTTCTCAGTATGCCAGACAATCTCAAAGACTAAAAATTCCAGATGAGTTGCTAGTAGTCACCAACATACCAGAAAAAAAATTAACAAATACATTAACAAAGTTCAGATTCATATATGTGATTTAATTTTTTTATTGTGCCCTATATAGTATCCTGAATTACCTAACTCCCCTTCTTCTATATTCTGTCCTGCTGTCAAATTCACATTATATTTATTTCCTTTTTCTTGCCTACCACCACAATTATTTCTAAACCTTCCTAAGCTGTATGTAACAAACATGGAGCTGCTATTCCTACTATCTATCTGATAAAGAAGTACTTAAATTACTAAGCAAAATATAAATACAGATATTCTCACTACGGTTGAGGGACAGAGAGTAGGATGAGTAAAGAATATAATTAAAATAGCTTGGGGGTGGGTCTTTGGGATACATTTTCTTGATATTCATTAATTCGTGTTCCTTGTAATAGACAGGTAGGTGGTTCAGTGGTTAGAGATGAGTTCGAATCCAGCCTGAGGCCACCACTAGCTATGTGACCCTGGGAAAATCATTTAAATTCTTCCTACCTTGGTTTATTTATCTGTAGAATGAGAGTAATAATACTTACCTCCCAGAATTGTTGTGATGACCAAATGAGATTATACATCATAATGATTTATAACAGCCAACATTCATAAGCTACAAAACTGCTAAATGTCTGCAAAGTGCTTGATAAATATCTCCTTTTATTATATGTATACATATACACATAAAGCATTTTACAAATGTCTAAGTGCTATATAAATGCTAGCTAATAATGTATTAGTAAGGAAACATCAAAACATATACAGTAATTATGAAAGAACCTGCCATAATTATAGGATCACAGATCTAGAGTCACAAGGGTCCTCAAAAGTCACCTACTCCAGCTCCCTTATTTTGCAAATAAGGGAACTGAGGACCAGGGGAATTTTTGGCTTTGGACACTTCTGGGTGAAAGGAAACTGAGTCACAAGTCAGGTCACGTGTGAATTGGACACCAATGCCTCTAGATTTCAGCCGGCCAGGATCTCACGGATCCAAATAACAACAGCAACAAAAAAAATATCTCAGTTACTACCAAGAGAGGAGACACCTGGATTAGAAGTAGAACAGGAGTATTATTTGGATCTTGAGGTTACAAAAATGCCACAAGAAGATAAAAGATTTCACTAGCTTTGTAGGTTTGGAGGCAGTAAAATATACTTTTTACTTCCTAGTGGCTTATTTCCTGATTAGAGACCGGAATTCAATTTCCCTTCCTAGAGTATGAAATCCCATCATGGAGGTGGGAGTTGTGGGCAGCCACAGAAGGAAAGCAAGGAAGAAAATCCAAGAGAAAAAGAGCCTGGCCATTCCTGAACAGGGCCATGTGTCATTAATTCAGTTATAAATTATTAGCTGAAAGCAGCCTCTCAGCATTTGTGTTTGATGAGCAAAAATTGATCGCTTCAAGGGCATTGCAATCCTTTTGATGTTACCATCTCTTAGCCTACCACAAATCTGAATCCTTAACAGAATGATTATAGCATTATAGTAATCCTAAGAGCCAATACTAAAGGATTTGGAAGAGCAACAGAGATCAATAGTTTGAAAAAAGAATGTCATTTTGAATTGACAGGGCTGTCTGGTCTGATAGTGAACCTGAAAAAAAATAAGGGAGGGGCCTAAGTACACATACTTTGGCCCCAACCAAACTAAGCTAAGATGAGGCTAAACTAAGGCCGCAGAGAGCTGAATATTTCTGAAGGATTAAACCCAAACTAATGGCAACCCAAAGATATTTTGCAAACAATCAACCACCCCCTTCCAAAAAAAGTTTAGATAATGCATTAGAGGTCTTGGTTGTTATTCAGAAAAAGATCGGTTTCAGCTACAGGCTCAGCATTGCCTTTTACATCAAGCTTGAGCTGATGTGAAATTGGATTAGTGGTAACACTGTCTTAATGACCATATTTTTCAGTCACTCTGAAATCCAGAATTCAGGCCAGTTTGTAGTGTTGGCCACATCTTTTCTGCATAGCGAAAGGCCCATGGCTGTTTAAAGACACAATTGCACACATCTAGGGGATTTCCAAGTTGTAACATCATTTAGGTACCTCAAAAGACAGAGTGAGCCAGCTGAAAGTGAATGGCTCCTTCAACAATTCGAGGATTAGCATAAAATTAGATATTCAGGAGGGCAAGGCCAGCAGTGCCACTTTCTCCAACACTGGGAGTATTGTTAAGGACCTCGAATGGTCTAAGGGAAAGTATAAAGGCATCTTAACATTGTCTGTGGGCCTGCATGTTTTAACATTTGATGTATATATTTTCCAGGTCTTTGTTTCCTCGACAAGAAGCCAGCTTACTCTAGTGGAGCGAGGACAGAGAACTTCAGATGCCACACATCTGGAGAACATCCCATGGTAAATTGTGAATGGCTAAGTAATCTCTTTCAATGCCAAGACAAGGAGTGGTAATTTATGGTTTAACACACAGGCTACCAGGCCTGCCATTAATTCTAATGTACAAACTTCAAACCAGATGATTAGAAAGATTAATATATGCAACAGCAATTAACACGGGCACAAAAATCCTATGCACAATGACCTAAGTTTCACACATTCTTTTTAATTTTCTGTTCTTGTTTGTTTTGGGGTTTTTTGTTTTGTTTTATTTTACTTCTCCAAGGACCCAGGACAGGTAATAAAGACTACAGAATTCACCTTATCAACCACAGCAGAGTATTTTCTCGCTGGCCAGACACCAAATTCCACTTTGCAGCCATGCTCACATTTCTTGAATCTTCAAGGAGTGGCCCAAATGAAATACACATGAAAGATACAATTCCCAAAAGTGGGGTGGCAGCAGACCCAAATCGTTTGTTTGGAGGCTATGCATGATACCATGTGATCCTGAGAGTTAACCTTTATCTCAAGGAGTTTAAAATGTTTTGTAGCTGTTCTTGTCTGGATGAATCAAAAGGAGGATAAGCAGGAACTGGCATAAATAATAGCTGCCTTAAAAGGGGGCAGCAAAATTGATGGTGCTACAAATGGCAGCCACCTGTACCAGGAAACTAAAAGAAAGACGAAGCATTCAAAGGGAAAGAATAATTGGAGATGTGACAGCAAGGAATAGAAACCATTCAAAAAAGGTGTTTAAAAATCCCTTCTCTCTCCTCCTTAATCACTGTTCTCTTAAGCCTATAAATTCAAACACACTGGATATTGCATACTTTATAAGGATGAACACTTATGTACTTAGGACACCTTGCCTTCTTCCAGGATATTTTCCTATTGCTAGACCAAACACAAACAGTAGAATGCCAAAAAGAGATTCTGAAATAAACTCCTCCACACGACCTTATATGATTTTGTCAGCTTTCACACGAATGATTCCCTCCTCTCCTCTCTCTCTCTTTCTGTCTCTCTGTACCTCTGCCTCTCTCTCTCTCTGTGTGTCTCTCTCTCTTTCTCTCTGTCTTTCTGTTTCTATGTATCTCTGTCTCTCTGTCTCTCTCCCTCTGGATTTCTCTCTCTGTCTCTTTCTGTCTCTCCCTCTGTCTCTGTCTCTCTGTCTCTCTGTCTCTGTGTCTCTCTCTTTCTCTTTCTCTCTCTCTCTGTCTCTCTCTCTCTCTCTTTCTCTCTCTCTCTCACTGTGTGTGTGTGTGTGTGTCTTTCTCTCTCTTTTCCTTGTCCTCCCCCAATAATTCCCAGTATAAGGAAATCTTGATCTTTACTGCACAAACAAAAAAATCTCTTGCTTTTCCTTTGGCTCCCGGCTCCAGTGTAAACATCTTCCCCAAGCCCTTTTTTGGGGGAAGGGAGTAGGGAAGGGCCATCTATATGCAAAAGGCTTATGAGTAAAGACCAAGAAAGTGACTTTAAAGCAAAAGGGAAAAAAATTAATTGAATGTGAAAGGGGCTTGTAAAATAGTGAAGCATCTCAAGGAAGGAAAATGATGCTGTTAGCTGTGTTCTGTGTCCTAATGGTTCTGTGACCTTGAGCTAAATGCTTTGAAGGCATCTGTTGGCAGGGAAGACAGAAATGTATGAATAGAAAGATAATATTTGAACGGGAAAAATGGCATTTCCAGGAAGTAACTGAAGTCTCTTCCTCAACGAATAAAAAAAGAACATGTGCTTTTTGTTTCCTAAGGAAATCCAAAAGTTCTGTAAAAGATTTGTCTCCAAAAGTTGTTGCTTTGTCTTTTATTTATTATTTGGCAATGATGACCTGTTCACATGGAAATTTTCAAAAATTGGTGCTATCATCTCACCACTATCAAAGACATCATTATGACCCTCCAAGCTGTGATGATGGCATGGAATACAATTAGATTTCAAAATGGTTTAGGTATGTTTATATATGGTAGACCCATGTATAATTACCAATAGAAATTGGGATATAGCTACCCTTTAAAATGGTCAAGGAGGACAACCTTGGGGAATGGTATTGGAAACAGAATAGAAACCTGGATGGACACTTGTCACCCAGAGACGGTGTCACTGGATGGACACTTGTCACCCAGAGACAGATGCCGTGAAAAGAGCTCTAGCTCTCGAGACAGGGTACCTGGCTTCCAATGCCACTTCTGATTTTTACTACTTCCGCAACCCTAGACAGTAACCACGAGCAGCAAAACACTTTACATATGTTATTGCATCTGATCTGGGGGAAGTCATTTAAGCTCCCTGAGCCTCAGTTCCCTAATATGCAAAATGAGAAGAAGGCTAGATTAGGACATGGTCTCCGAAGTCCCTTCTAGCTCTAGATCTATGATCCCTTGAAATGATCTTTGTTCTAACATTAGATGAGTTATTTTGGAACTGCTTTTGCTGATGACTTGCTTCAATGTGAATCAGAGGCAGAATTATTTCATACCACCCATTACTCAGTTTTAGGCTTGTTTGCTTTTTTTTAAACTGGAAAGAAAAATCCCAAACAAGATTTCATCAAAATTCTTACCTTATAGTTGTACGATAAGGTACGAAATTTGAGAGTAAATCTAAAGGGAGAGAGCTAGCTAACTAAAGACCAAAACAAATGATGAAATTTTTAGTGACCTATATGTTAAACATTAGATAAGCACATGTAGGCTGGAAATGTGGAAGAGATTCCAATTCTGTTGCAACAGAATAAAGATTGTTAGAGAAGAGGTAACTAAATTAATTAAGTTATATCAGAGATAAATTAAGCCAAGAGTTGTTAGATCAAGATCCCCACCAACAAGATGCTGGAGTGCAGCAGTATGGTATTCACTGAAAACTTCTAGGCAAGAAATGTAGGATTCTACCTGGAAGGCTTAAACCAATGCCACCAGAAATATTTTGACCACTGAAGGGATTATAAAGCAAACTAAAGCAGGTATGGAATTGGGGGAGCCTACAGAAGGTATATATGTGGGGGTATACTGAAGCCAGCTCATGCAGACTAGTCAATTGTCAAATTTTCAGAGTGAGCATTTACATATTAGGAATCCACAAATACTACCAATTAAGGCTTGAATTGTTTGGTGATTGCTTAGACTTATGAAAGAAATGGAGAAAATGTTATTAATAATGCAAATTAAACTTTACTGTCTAGACTTATGAGATAGAGAAAATGTTAATAATTCAAATTAAACTTTTTTTGTCTAGAGTCTAGACTCTAAATTTATGAAAGAGATGGAGAAAATGATAATGTAATGAAAATGTGTCCAGTCAAAAAATTTTTTTTCAGACAGTCAGTAATTAAACATTTACCATCACCCTGCTGGATACCAATCATCTTAAAAACAGAGAAACTAAAAGCAACTTCTCAAGAGGTGTGACCTAGGGATTCTCACATCCTGGACCAATTCAGCTGGGCACAAGGAAGCCATGCAAAGGACAGGTGTGGTTATTCCATAGAGGACAGTCCACTACAGAGTCCAGCCTTTGTCCCTAAGACATAGCTGACAGTTTCCAGTCCCTATAACCACTCTCTACATCTTCCCTCACCCCAGCCCCCAATAAGAGATGAAAGATGTAGCAGTGAGGTAAGGTTGGAGATAGGAGCCATGGCAATGGGACCCTGTAGGATATGGCTCAGAGCCAGGTGAGGGGCAGTTCCTATGTGGCACAGGCAAAAAAGGACAGAAAACTGTACCCCCTGCCACATTAGAACCCTGGGGCAAAATGTTGGTCATGCTGCTCTACTTATAGGTCTATGCATTCTCCTTTTATTCACATATGGCCCAAAATGGATTTGTTGAAAGGAAATCTTCAGACCAGCTTTCAGATATAGCCACAGTTGCTGACTACAAACATCGATATCAGAATCTTCTAAGTAGCCAGACAATTTCACATTACAATGAGGCCTTCAGAGAACTATTCTGAAATTGCTTAGAGTTCAATTCAATTCAGCAAACACTTATTAATCATCTACACTGATACAAAAAGGAATTGATGCATCTACTATACTATGTGTGTTCTAGGATGATTCCCAAACGACTTGGCCTTTCTGAACTCATCAGCACCTCTTCAAAATATCATTGACCTCCCTTGCAAGATTATTAAGGATGCTTTCAAATACAAAAGATAATATCCATGACTGTATTATTAATAAATGTCACTTATAACCTATAACTCATGAACATTCAATTCAAAATTAGTGATTTTATCCTCTATGTCATATAATCAAAAGATGTTCCATCCAAAGAGCTTATTGGGAGATTGGGGTGGGACGAGGGGCATGGGAAGTGGTAAAAAGCTTTCTCCAACCAGGTTTTGTTCACTTGGATCTAAAGAACAGTTAATTTTAAAATATGTGCGCTTAAAAACAGCGTTTGATCTGCCAACAAGAAAACCAAGAATTTTCAGTAAAATGGAAAAAGTTTTAAAGTCTGGAAGTGATATAAAATTGTCATGAAAAATAAAATGTTTCAGTTGCATGATAGCTGCCTGTTGCCAGGTCTGATAGATTCTGTAAGATGGGGGAGGGCGGCGGGGACAAAGGCTAATGCTGAGATAGGAGTTTTATATATACCAAATCATGCCTGGTACTTTACACCAGGCTTTTAGTGCAGAGCCAGTCACTGGATATATTAAAGTATCTGTTTTCATATTGCTTTAGTTGAAATGGAAGAGAGTTTATGCAGCTCAATTGTGGCAAATGTGAAACATTCGATCTATTTCTAAGATCACTGTTACAGAACAGATTTGGGTCTATTTAATGGTGAATTAATTGGGTTGCTTCTCTGATAACTCTGTAACAGCCTTAGAAAGCCAAGGCCACTTCTGTTAACAGCAAATGACTTGCCTCAGAATAGCACCAGGAGGTTTTTGTGATAGTATAACCCTAAGTTTGGACCCAGCAAAAGCCCAAAAAGTTTCCGCTGTTGAAGAGAGAAAATTATAATTGTTAAGGAGAGTGAAGAGAGACTGGGCCTCCAAAATAAATTCAGTGCCAGCTCTGTTCAGGGTTGGATAGAAGTATCAGGTGGGAGTTGGCAACCTGTACATGATTATCTAAGCTTTGAAGAGTAGCAAGGTTTCCTGAAGGGAAGTGCCTGACTGGAATGTGTAAAAGAGTTGAAAATGCATGGGAGATGAGTGCACAGCGGGAAGCCCTAAAATACATTTTTCTTGCACCAGCCCGTAGCAAACGAACTCCAGCAACCAGTTTGCATTGGATATCAGCTTATGTCACAGACAGATTCCGCTATCCTCAGGATTTGCCATTAGTGCTCTGACCTCACCATTATAAAAAAGCAGATCAGATGTCCCTGTGGTTACATAGAGGAACAAAAGTCAGAGTAAGATGAACTCTTTACATGGTGTGATAAGGAAGGGAGTCTGCTGGTTAGTAAAATATTCTGGTTTACTACGGATATCATCCATCGAGTACCAATTTTCAAAGAATTAAAATCCAATTGAACACCTGACACATAGTAGGCACTCAACAAATGCTTAGCAAATTAGGGGTAGGGGGTAGAGCCTGACCTGACCTGCCTACTAAAAACACACTAAATATAATTCATTGTTTTGGGTAATTTAGAAGACAATGAAGAATCTCACAGTGATTAATGGTCATCGTTATGGATATCATTCACATAGATGTGTGAAAGTGTTGGTTAACATACATTTCAATCTAAAAAATGCCAGACAAACTAAGTTTTTTGGTTTTGTCTTTGTTTTTTGTTTTTTTTTTGTTTTTTTAAAACAGAATGGCGTGGATATGCTATGAATGTTAATATATTGTGCCTGAAGTATAACTACAATGAATATTGGCATTAGCCATGTTATTTGGCTAAAGTCTAGGAAATATCCATACAGTTAACAGTTTTTATTTTGTCCTACTTAATGATTGCCTTAAGGGTTTAGCTATAACACATACTCACAGAAGGTTGATCACCCTTTGAAACTCTGTTGATATGTGACCATGCTACTCTTTGGAAAAGTTTGTCCATGGACAAACTGCTAAAATCAATTATTAAGCATTTATTAAATGCCTACTATGTGCCAGGCACTATTCCAGTTGCTGGGGATATGAAGACAAAAATAAAACATTCCCAAGAAGTTTTCATTCTAGGGGAGAAACAACATACATATATTTAAACAAAAGCCTTCCTGGAGAACAATAGGATCATAGAGCTACCTTGAACTGTAACAAACCTCTGAAACTTTCTAGCCCAGATCCTTCATTTTACACATATAGAAATTCTGTCTCAGAGAGATTGTGACATGGCCAAGGACACACAGACATGATTGGCAGAGACAAAATTTAAACTCAGGTTCTCTGACTCAAGTCAATATTATTTCCACTAGACCACAATGCCTCCCCAACAGATAACCCTTGGGTTATAAGATATAACTCAACTAAATAATTCAAAATGGTCTCATGCAGAAGATCCAGAAAAACAAAAAAGTAGCCTCTATGGAAGAGGGAAGAGACAAACGACTGCATAAAAATCCTCGGAAGGCATAATGTCGCACTTTACAGAAAATCTAGTGCCTGCTCCAGGGAAGATCGAAGGCACACTTCATTAGCATTCTGAACAGGCTATACACAGTTTAGAAATGGCTGACTTGCTGGCTTCAGTCCTCCTCCCCATCCACCGACGCCCTGCTGCTGAGGACACTCCACAGACGAAAGCACTCCACACATGCCGCCCAGCAAGGCATCTGGGCTTTTAGCACCACTGTGGCGGATGGATCTGAACGGACCCACTGCTGGTTACTCCAAATTTTTCTCATGACTAGATGGCTGGAAATGCATTAACATGCACAGAACCTCTTTGTAGTTGATTTTTGCAGATATTTGCTCTTTCGACACATTTGTATTACAAAAGGGAACATATGGTCCCCCCCAAAAAAAAACTATTTCCCTATGCAGGGAATCCAGGGTTTTCAGATCTTTTTGGTTCTCATTTAACTCTTTTCTTTTTTTAATCGCTTTTCATACACATTAAAGGTGGTTTGTCTAAAAGGACCACATTCAGCCATACTTAGAATTCCTTGAGGTCAACTGGTTTTGGGGGAGGGGTGATTTTTGCTTTATAGATTAATGTAGCTCTTTATGAAACTTCTAAAACTAAAGAGATTCAGGGATGGTTTTAATATCTTAGAAGTTAAGAGGAGTAAATATTTACAAACCACCCCACCCCTTCCCCCTACTCATTACAGAATCATAGGATATCAGAGCTGGAAGGAAAGCTAGAGATCACCTAGCCTGTCCATCTTGCAGAGAATATTGAGTTTCATAAAGGTGATGTGACTCAACTATGGGTACATAAGAAAAAGTCACATAATCCATGGCAGAGCTGGGAAGAGAGCTGTCAGGTCTAATTCTTGATGCATTGGTTTCCATTTCAGATCAGACAAATACAGCTTCAAAGACTCTATCACATTTGTGCCCGACCTGTGCTAGAGTCTTCATGAACTCATATTGATCTGATCAGCCACAGTCAGACACATTGTACCTGGACCCCAACATAGTGATGTCATTTTGGTCCTCTTCCAGCCTGAAGGACCAACCAATTCTTCATCTCTTGGTTTTTTTTTTTCACTTCACTTCAAACCACCACAATTCATTTTAAGAGGATGTTTCCCTCTGCCGATTAGGGTAAGGAAAGCATTCCAGAATGTCAAGACTGCAAGGAAGGAAACCGAATATGTTATTTTTTTATTTACCTGTTATTTCCTCACATTAGAATGTCAGCTCTTTGAGAGCAAGGATGTTTGGCTCCTGTCTTTGTATCTATTGTGCTTAGTACAGAGCCTGGTATATAATAAATAATAAATTCTGATTGATTGTTTTTTTTATTAAAATGAAAACTATTGAGATCTTATAAGATCCATCTCGGTTTAAACCTAAAACACCTGGTAATCAAAGCAACAGGCTGACATGTTTAATAAGGAATGCTCCTCTCACTGTGGTCACATTTGCTAAGTGTTAAGCAACAGCAGCATGACCATTTGTCAGGAGTGCTGTTGAAATGACTTCTACTCAGGTAAGGATTGGACTTGATGGAACTCAGTCCCTTCAAACACTGAAATTCTGATGAATTTATGGTTCACTGTGTCCAATGATCAAAAGGTTTTGAAAAAGTCATCAACTGCCTCCATCTTATGTTTTCCTCTCAATACAAAGATGAGGAGAAGGAGGAAGAAGAGGATGAGGACTATGGCCGTAACTGACCCACCATCATTAGCAAGTACTTTGAGTTGTTTTTCCAGTAGTGGAAAGTCAGCAACACTCTTACACCTAATCTCATGTATGTCAGGGACAAGCTGGGTTGAGAAGAGTACATTCTATGACGGTCACGGAACAATAAAAAGCTCATTTGACATGGAATTTGGATTTACTGACTCTCCCCTCAAATACATACCACGCCCTAACTGAGTGGAGTAATCACAGGTAGAAGGAAAGAAAAAAGGAAGGAAAGAAACGATTATTGAGTACCTGCCATGTCCTAGGCACTGTCTTAAGGACTTTACAAATATAAGTTCATTTGATCGTCACAACAGCCCTCGGAAATAGGTGCTATTATTTTCCCATTTTACAGTTGAAGAAACTAAAGTAAACAGATTTAGAGACTTGTCCCTCGCTGGTCGTACAGCTGATAAGTGTATGAGACCAGATCTGAAGTCTGCTCTTCTTGACTCTAGGCCCAGCTCTCTAGCCACTTTGCCACCTAGCTGCCTCTAGCAGAGAAATAGTGATTCCCACAAAGCAACATGCTAGACGGTAGTCAGCTGGGTATCGAAAGCAGCTGGCTTGCTGACCAACAAAGCACTTAGTACGAGGTAGAGCTCTATAGGATCTCCCCAAATCCCTTGCAAAGGGACTTAATTTTTTTTTCTCATTTTGTTACTTATCTCAGAGAGATAGTCTCAAAGGCTTGAGTTCAAGTCAGGCCTATAACACATATTGGCTTTGTAATGCTAGGTAAGTCATTATGGAAACAGGAACTTGCTCATCTGGGAGTTCCGTATACCAGTAAAAATCATAGGTCCAGTCTGTATTCCCTATCTGATTCATACTCATCTCTTCTGTAGCCCAAGGCAAACACAAATTTCCAATTTGATTAAGGCAAGATCCAGATGAACATTCCACCCCCAATCCAAAGGATTGTAGACTTTCTGTAATCACTCACCTTTTGTCCTAATTCCCTTCTAGTGAGTCTTTTCCTACAGCCAAATAACTTCCTCAAGTCTTTTTTTAAAGTCTACTTAAATAAATGAATAAATAATATTAAATGATATATGTAAATTAAAAAATAAATAGATGAATATATAAACATATATTTATACAAAAATAAAAAACATATTATTTATATATAAATATAAATAAATAATGAATGAATAAATTATGAATGAATGAATGAAGAGTAGTGACTACAAAAAGAGGCTTCATGTGGGGCAGCTAGGTGATGCAGTGAGTAGAGCACGGGTCCTGGAGTCAGGAGGACCTGAGTTCAAATCTAGCCTCAGACACTTGACAGACTTACTAGCTGTGTGACCTTGGGCAAGTCACTTAACCCCAACTGCCCTGCCTTCCCCCCTCCAAAAAAAAGAAAGAGATTTCATGTATACCTGATAAAAAGGAACTAATCTTGGAATCAGAAAACCTGAGCCCAAGGCCTGAAACTTCTTGGGATTGTTGGGGTGTTGTTGCTGTTTGTTGGTGTTGTTACTATGAGCAAGTTATTTACCTTTCTGAATCTGACTTTTTTTATCTGTAACATGGACAAAATGATATTTCTACTACCTGCCTCACAGGATGGTCAGGAAAAAAGACCACTGGGAACCTTAAAGCATGACATGAATTAGAGCATTATATGAATATAAGCTATTACTAGCTCCATAACTCCCTCATAGCATCCAGTGGTCTCATTTACTCTGTCCATTCAGTGTAAAAGTATGAGGCTAGGGAAATAGTTTGCTTCCTCTGCTGATAGCTTTGAAAGCAGTTATTATATTGCACATAGTTGGTAAGAAAGAGGTTTGGCTAATGACTTATGTTTTATGCAAATTTACTCATTCGGGGCCCATGAACACGCATAACCCATAGCTCTATGGAAAAGTAAAGCATATTTTACCCAGGGCTTTCAGCACCACTAGTGTGCAGACTTCACATATCCCCTTTATCATTCTGTTTTAATCTGCTTCAGTGAGGAACAGACAAGACAGTGGAATATGAAGATAAAACCAAATATTGAAAATCAGAGAAGTATTGTTTTTATGTTTTCTAATAATACTCCTAGAAAGACAGTGTGGTTACAATAGGCAGTCCTTGGAACCAGGAAGACCCAGATTTCATTCCAATCTCTGACATATACTAGTGAAACAACAGTGTTGCTAGCAGTTGCTGTGGAGGTGAAAGACCAACAACAAGAGCATACAGAAGGCCTGCTAACACGGGTCCTTTGATCTGCTTTTCTAAGGAAAGCAACTTTAAGGGGTTAACAATCTTACTTTAATTAAACACACATATACCATTCACTTAGTTCAGGGGAGAAAGCCAGCATCCTGAACTTCAGAGCAAATATAAACAGAAATTACAAACATATCAACAGAGAGGCTTTTGTCTGTCTGACCAAATCACAATACATACATAGTTACCAGATAGAAGCACCAACATCTGGGTTTTCAAAGCCGGGGGGGGGGGGCTGCTTCAATGGCTACCCAGAGTCTCGTCACCAACACACTTTCAATGAGTGTGCCCCCAAAGGCAAAATGCTAACCTCTGAGTTTATATACATTTCTTCAGGGTCAGAGGGTGTCACAACCATGCAACTCAAACCCATGTGAACTAGGCCTTCCCTTGATGTAAGCAGGTCATCAAAGACTCCCCCAAAGATTCCTTAGTGCTGCGAAGCACTCCAAAACATTTGCTTGTGGGGCAGCTAGGTGGCACAGTGAGTAGAGCACCGGCCCTGGAGTCAGGAGGACCTGAGTTCAAATCCGGCCTCAGACACCTGACACACGCACTAGCTGTGTGACCTTGGGCAAGTCACTTAACCCCAACTGCCCTTCCAAAAACAAACAAAAAAAATTGCTTGCCATTACATTCAAAAAGCAAAACTCATCAAAGGCACATGATTACCTCAGCATTCCAAAAGAGAAAACAGTAAAAAAAAAAAATTTAAAAAATCCCATCCTAATTACCATAACAACTGGCTGTGTGACCATGGGCAAATCACTGGACCTCTCAGTGCCCCAGGTGACTCTCCAAGAGGGTGAGTTGCAGATCTATGTGAGTAAAGGAAGGAGGACACCAGGTGTTCTCTACATTGATGAAATCCCTGGTACAGTTAGTAAACCAACAAGCATTAATTAAGTGTTTACTATGTGCCAGGAGCTGTGTTAAACACTTGGGTTCCAAAGGAAAAGCAAAAACAAACTAATTCTCCAATCTTCTTTCTTCTGTCCTTTTCTTATTAGTTATTTTTCACTGGTTGGGAAGCCTGAGTACTGATTAGAGAAATAAAGTGGTTACCCTTAAACCATTCATACCCTGAAGTGACCAAACCTACAACATGGTCTTCCTCAGTTTCACTTTATATATACTCAATATATATTAATATGCTTCGTATAATCAATAACTGCCACTCACTAAGAACGTGAGAGTGTTCTGATTCCACAGATCAAAGGCCATCTAATCCAACCTTCTTATTATAGAAAAGAAGAGACTGAGGCTCAGGAAAGTTAAATGACTTTCCCAAGGCCAAACAGGTAGCAAGTAACAGAGGTAGGATTTGAACCAGGCTCCCTCACTCCAGAGCCAGTATTCTTTCCTCTATACCGTGAAAACAAATTGCTCATTTTGAGGAATTTATGTTGCAGGCTTATTTAGGATGCATTTAGAGAATTCTGACATTTTAAATAATAAGCCTATCATTTTGCTGAATTACAACTGAGTAAGGGAGGTAATTTGGGGAGTGATGAAGACCTGGATAAGACACTTACTAGCTTGGTGACCTTGGACAAGTCACTTAATTTCTCAGAGTCTAAGTTTCTTAGTCTATAAAACTAGGTTAATAAAATCTTTATTATCTATCTCAGAAAGGTTATGCGTCACTAATGCCAAATAACTTCACAAAAAATGAAACTTATTCTAACAATTGGGACACATTACTAATATGTAGTTATTCCTGAATCAACTTTCTTTGTACAGTTAGACCATCGATTTATTAAAAATCAAAAGTAGTACAAAACTAGCAGAATAAAAATCAGAAAAAAAATATGATGCGCAATTTAAATAACCCCAAGCTAACCTATTTAAGCAAGTTATTTATGTTGGTAAATGTCACAGGGTTGGAAGAAAGGACACAGACTACAATAACTTCTTTCAAAAGTTTAACCTATGTAAATCAATTACCATTACAAGTAAACTCAAAGGACCTAAAAAGTTTCTTCATGAGCAAACACTTGATTTACTTGCTAAGCAGAGAGAAAATAGCCAGGGGAGTACCATTTTAGAATATAAATTCACTTGTAAGATCTTACAAAGGATGATAGAAGATTATGAACAGTACTGCTTCATAGAAGTAGTCAAGGGTAGAATTAGCCTGTAGAAAGCATGGCAACAGAGCCAACTGAGCACAGTTTCATTTAAGGATGAAAATAGGAGGGAAGCAAACAAAAGGAAAATGGAAAAGATCTGCAAAGATTTTTATAACTAACTTTTTTAACCATCAAGGACAACTGAGCCACAATACTTGAACTCTAGCATCACAATCCTGGATGTACTTACGCTGAAGAAATGTCACCAAAGAGAACTAAGATGAGAAAAATTGCAGGATTCAATCAAGTATACAGAAAAGATATCTGGGTTAGTGTTGCTACAATTATAATAGTTTTGAGGGATTGATTCTCAAGCTCTCAGAAGGAGGATAAAATATCAAAGGTGTGGGGAAAATCTTCATTCTCATTAATACTCAGAAAAAAGCAACCTAGAAAATATCAGCTAGTGACTTGAGTATATACTTTACTATCTACATGCATTTGGTTTTAATGAAAATCATCTGAGGTCTCCTAGACGAAGGTTTTAGTAGAGAAGAGGGAAGTTTTTGCAGCAATATTCCATAGTAAAACACATTTTTACTAACACATAATTTGCTGCAAGATATAGAGACTATAACACCCCACTGTTCATTTTTGTTAAAAAAAAAAAGCATTTGATGGTTTCTCCCTACATCAAAATTCAAGATTCCTTGACAGATTACAGCAGAGATAATCTAGTGCTATGACCATCTAATCATACTATCAGACCAAACTTAAAACATATACTCACCAGTGCTATTTGTCATTGTCATGGAAGATATCTCACACAGAATCAAAATTGCAGAGAGTCCCTGAGGATGGTTAAGTATTCCAGATTATCTTGTTTATTTGCTGGTTTCATCAAGCCTTAGAATATTATAAAACCTCCTAGAAGAGAATTCAACCTAACCATATTCACAGTAAAAACCAAGGAAATGAAAAATGTCGATTTTCCAGATTATAAAATGTAGTTAGAAAATAGAGCTTGTCCATCTACATATGTGAAGGTGTGCCTTAGATTGTCTGATTATATTATATATATGGAAGGATTATAAAAATATATAAGTAGGTAGAAAAGTCTTATGGGCTTAGCTTTGTCTCTATGGTTTCTTCCTTGCCCACTCATGTATATCAATAAATCAAGAAGCATTTTTTAGGCACCTGTGTGTCAGGCATTACAATAAACACTGAGGATATACAAAGACCAAGGCAAAACAGTACCTTCCTCAAAGGGCTCACATTCTAACAGAGGAAATAATATGTACATACTGTAGACAAGATAGATGAAGGTGGGGGAGAGAAAGGAAATGGAAGCATGAAAAAGGCTTAGAAATGAAAAACTGAGAATCCTGAATCCCAGAGTGGAAAAATAACCATTACCTGGTATAAGGTACTATCTCTTTTTGCAAATGGACATTTTATTTGCCAAAAGGGAAAGAGAAAGGGCATTTGTGTGTGAAGAGTAGAGGGTTTTTCAATTCAATTCAATAAACATTTATTAAATGCCTACTATGCTCCAGATATTTGTGCTAAACACCAAGGATGAAAATTAAAAAGAGAGAGAGCCCTACCCTCAAGGAGCTTACAATCTAATGGGGGAAGATACACAAAAGGAAGCTGAAAATGCGGAGCACAGGTACTTGGCACTTAGCCATGTTGCTCTATGGAGTCAAAACCAAGCAGAGTTGTTGATGCAAATGGAGTTTGAGATAGTTCTTAACACCGAAAGAAAACAGTCCCTCAGATAACTGTACTGAGAAGACCTTTTTTTCCCTAAAGTAGCTCATGGGCAAGGCACTGAATTACAGATGGCTATGCGCTGTGGTCCTTCACTTTATTTATACATGGCTGCTTTCAAAGTTTTGAGTGATATAGCAGAGAAACTATAAACCAAGGAACCGTTTCTGGACTGTAGAAATTTTTTTTTATCTATTCTATACCTGAAAAAACTATTGATTTAGGCTTTTCAATCGGAGTTAGGCAGAAGTCACAACTCATGAGGAAGTCCTGATTTGAGCCATTAGAAGTCAGTAATAATAAAGAACTGAAGG
>CM053627.1:143443662-143513322 GCA_028646595.1 Phalanger gymnotis | reverse complement strand
GATCAATGCAGGGACTAACCATGACTTCAGGGGACTGGATGGTGAAGCATGCTGCCCAGCCATCCACAAGGAGGTGGTAGACGATAGATATGGAATGAAGCATAATGACCAACATGTTGATGTTTTCACCAGCATCCTTATAAAGTCAGGAGAATGTAAGAAAGGTCCCTCATTATAGGGGCAGGCCCCCCTGTGACAGCTTGTGGGAAGACACAGACAAAATTCGCACAGAATAGGCAAGGATAGATGAAATAGTTGTGATCTGCGTCATTGCTGGAAACCGAGTGAGGAAGACCTAGCTTCAAATCCTACTTCTAACCCATGCTACCTGTGTGATTATGAGCGAATCAGCCTTCCTGGCCTCAGTTTTGTAACTTGGAAAATAGAAAACACGATAGTCTTTTATGACACTCAAAATGAGCAAATGCTGATAAAGCACTCTACATGGCAGCTATTATCAATAAAATAAAAATGATTTAATTCATTTTTTAAAAGGCATCTTATTGTTCAGCAGGGGAAACATAATTTTTTCAGGACAAAAATATCCATTTTATTCCCTTTCTATCTAGAGGACCAGGTCCTCTATAGCTTAGTTAAGGTGACAAAATGGAAGTCAGAAAAGAACAGTATCATGTTCTCTACCATTCTCTACCCAACACCTGATGGAACAAAGTATCCGAGAACATTTCTGATGCAATGAGCTAAATATTCCTTGTGCCTTTTGGGGGCAGTGATATGCAATAAACACAGTGAATTTTGCACTGAGAGCTTACTTACAGGATTAACTGCCAGAATCAAGTTTGGATGAAGACTGTGTTGGAAGGGACTATTCCAATGGGGAAGTGGGGAGGAAAGCTTATCATAAGACTTGTAGCTTTGAAGGATGGAGTTAATAAGTGGTGGTTAGCTAACTATGAGTCAAAAGATATTACTTACAAAATGCCAATGCTAAATAAGTTTCCCCTCCAAAACTCAAATAGAATGTGGTGCAGATGAGCCTTGCCTCTTAGGGAGGGGCATAATGGAGAAGAATTTCCCTAGGTTCATTGTGAGGCAGACCTAAAATATTCTTGCCCCCATGAGATGGCAGTCTAGTTCTGGGCCATCTAAAGGGTCATAGGTTCTAATAAGATGTCTCAGAGTGGCTGACCCGGTCTGAGTACAGACAAACTGGCAAATCTCTAGAAAACATTTCCAAGCCAGGATTAAAGCTTCCACCCAGCATTTGGGCATATACAGGGACAGAACAAAAGGGAGAATTGGTCTAATTTGAAGGATAAGAAAACCTAGTACATTCTTATCATGAAAAATTTCCATTCTTAATTGCAAGTTCCTGCTCAGCAATTGCTGACTAAGTCTGGGCTTCTAAAGAAGCCAATGAGGGCCCCTATCACACAAGAGAACAGTTAAGAAAATCTTATTTTTCTTGCAAGATAAAGTAACAACTTATCTAAATATGAAAGAATTACAGATCACTGAAGCTGACCACCAAAAATGGAAAGGATGACAGAAAATCATAAGATTTTAAAGACTAGGCTTAAAGTTCATTGGCTAGAAAAATTCAATCCTAGGTTGGAACTGAGTTGGTTAAAAGTACCTTAACCTCGTCTTTACTTTCTTTAGGTTAATCTATTCAATCTGGTTAAGTCTTTGTTAAGTGATGACTTGGTTCTGGAAACTGTACTGGCATCTGGGAATACAAATACAAACTCTACCCTCAAGGAGCTTATAATCTGTTGAGTTGTGTCTCTTGCTTAAATATTGCTGGGCGTAGTAGAAGGAGTGCTGGGACTTCAGTATCCAAAGATTGGCTCTGATACTTACTAAATGTGTGGGCACATACAAGCACCTTAAACTCTGTGAGCTTCAGTTTCCTTAGTTACTTGCTAATGTATAGTCTGTTGGGAGAGAAGTAACAGGGGGACAGGGAAGATGGCCTGCCTGGCTAACTGGATTGGATTAAGGGATGGTCTAAGGCTGATTAGCAAAGTGGGGAAATGGGAGAAAAGAGAGGAAAGAGCAGACTAATGTAAAACACACATTATTAACAATAATAACATGAATGTGAATGTCACCCATAAAATATAGAAATAGCATAAAGTGTCAGAAATCAGAATCAAACAATATGTTGTTTGCAAAAAAGTACATTTGAAATATAATATTCACACAATTTAAAACGGGGGCTAGGGAAATATTTTTTTCCTTTTTAAATTTTTTTTTAATTTTGAACTTTAACACCAAAAAAAGACGATTTCCATACACAGAGAAAAAACACATACACACAAAAGAGGAGAAAAAAGAAGACTGTATGTAAAAGTATGAATCTCAGGGCAGCTAGGTGGCATAGTGAGTAGAGCACTGGCCCCTGGAGTCAGGAGGATCTGAGTTCAAATCCGATTTCAGACACCTGACACATTTACTACCTGTGTGATCTTGGACAAGTCACTTAACCCCACTTGACCTGCCTTCTCCCCTGCAAAAAAAAAAAAAAAATGTGAATCTCTATTCTATACCTCTGGGTTTTTAAATTTTTTGAAGAATAAAATAAATTTCATGCATTACTTTCAAAAGTGACCTGTTTATATGTACTTCCTTTTGAATTTCCTTTTTTTCTCTTCTATATATTTTTAAAATGCTTCAATGACTTTTTTTTACAACGGTATTGCTAACTTCCCTTTTCTTCCCATGTACCCTCAATTTAAAAAAAATCATAACAAATATGCATAGTCAAGTAAAGCAGTTCCACATGGCATCTATGTCCAAAAGTGAATGTCTCTTTTTGCACTTTGATCTCTTCCTTTCTCTTTCAGGAAGAGGGTGACATGCTTCATTATAGGTCCTCTGGACATGTGGCTATAGGTTGCATTGATGAGAGTTCTTAAATCTTTAAAAGTTTTTACATTTACATTGTTGTTGTCCTTGTACAAATTGTTCTTTATTCTGCTTATTTTTCTCTGAATTAATTTATACTACCCAGAATTCTTTGCAATTGTCTCTTTCACAATTTCTTACAGTACAGTAATATTCCATTCCATATATTCATACGCCACAATTTGTCCAGCCATTCCCTTAATTTATTGATATCCTCTTGTGCATTTCTGTTTTCCCCCTTTTAACCCTCTCCACTTCTGGATCAGAAGGTTTGTTTTGTTTGTGACTGTTTTCCCTGTTATTAATCTCCCTCTTAAATGTCCTCCTCATCATTGTTTATTTCCCTGTTAAGTATTTTTATACCAAACCATTTGTATGTATGTATTCTACACTCTTTGCTCTCTTCAGATAATATTGAGACTTATCTCATGTCCATTCCTCCCACTCTTTTGTCAACATTTGTATTCACTTTGTGATACACAATTATGAGAAAAAGTGTGTTCCACCACCTTCTTTCTCCTTTCTGCACTGACTCTACTTTGTCATTCCCCTGTTAAAAACCTCAGCACAGAACCATTCCACTCTCAAATCCTCTTTTTTCTTATTTAACTCCCTCAATGCCCTTTGAAGACATGAAGATTCTAAAGGGCAATTTGTTTCTTTCCCCTATCAAAATGTTAGCATTATGTCATCATACGGTCCTTTTCAGCTGCTCAAATAAATTTACATCTCTAGGTTCTTCTTGACTCGGATGTTTGTATGTCAGAATTCTTGCTCAGCTCTGGCCTTTTCATCAGAAATGCTTGAAAGTCTATTCCATTAAAGGTCTGATTTTTTTTCTCCTGTAAGATGATATTCAACTTTCAGGATAATTTATTCTTGGCATGAGCCTCTATCTCTCTCATCAAGAGAGAGAGAAAGAGACAGAGAGAGAGAGAGAGAAAGAGACAGAGAGAGAGAGAGAGAGAGAGAGAGAGAGAGAGAGAGAGAGAGAGAAAGGAAAATCAAATTGCCAATATAAAAAAAGGAAAAAGAAGTCACAACAAATGAATAAGACATAGAGGAAGTTATTTTGACCAATTATATGCCAGCAAAACAAATCATTTAAATGAAGTGGAAATAAAAAATTTATACAATCCAACATCAGAAAAATAAATTGAACAAGCTATCAAAGAACTCCCAAAAGAAAAAAATAAAAAGCCTAAATAAATTTACAAATGAATTCTATCAAAAATTCAAAGAACAATTAATTAAAATAATGTTAAAATACTGTTACCAACTCTTTAAAAGAAAAAAAAACAAGTTCATGGATTTCAGGCCAAAAATTCCTAGAATACAAGCCACCGTTTAGTTCTATGTCTATGGTTCTTCAATGCTATGAAATGACCAAAGAGCAGCTTAGATACTACACTGGTACCCACCGAAAGTGAAAAGAATCAAAAGAAGTTTCATTGAGTGGATCTACAGGGTAGATTTATGAGAGCATGTGAATAAGAATGACCTGTTGTAAAAGGACATGGATGGCATCATTGGAAGAAGTACTCACATCAACGAGCTCACAGATCTTTCAAAAATATGTAAGTGAGTATCTTGGCTTAAAACATAAGAAAACAATTCTTCCAACAGAGTCCCCCGCCAGTGGTAGGATAGGGAACAAATTTCCTCGAAGAAAACTCATGCTTTGAAGACACTAGCCCTACGGGCACAGTCCTACTGGCCTGCTTGATTGATGATGCTCCATTTTCCATCTCTTCGACTTTACGTTATCTGCCTCCCCCAACCTCCTTCATCTCAGCCTCTCAGAATTCTTGGTTTCCTCCAAGACTCAGCTCAAATACCACCCTCTTCAGGAAGCATCTCAGTATACCGTCTTCCACCCCAACACCTTGCCCGCTAAAGTTACCTCCTATCTATTGTTGTATATATCTTGCCCTTCCCCATTTATGTACGCGTCATCTCACCCACTAGAATCCAAGCCCTTGAGAGGCAGGGGTTGTTTTGGTTTTTGCTTCGTATCCTTATATTTATATGTCTAATATGTGCTTGTTGATTCATTGATGGATGATTCATTGATTGTGTTGCTACTGAACCACCACCTCCCCAAAGATCTCCTTGCCTCCTAACTCAAACCCCAGAGGCCTTCAGGGACTATTTCATTTTTGTTTTTGTGTCCATTCCCCACCCCACTCCACCAGCCTGACCCTCCAGTGCCTTGCACATAACAGACACTTGCGGAATGTGAATTAAATTGAATGGCCCTAGAGGAGAGAACCAGGAGCAATGCGTAGATGTAGCAAAGAGACAAATTTAGGCATGACAAAGGGGAAAAGCCTCCTAACAGTAAGAAATGGCCTAAAGTAGAATAGGTTCTATCAGGTAGCCATTAAAAGGCCTTCAAGTAGAGACTGGATGGCTACTTACAGATATGATAATTGGAGATGCCAATAGTGGGTGGATATCTTTGGAAACTGGCTCATCACACTCTTGAGAGGAGCAGGAGAAGGGACACAGCTGAGTACTTGCTCCTTTGCTCACCTATCTTCAGGAGAGACATTAGACTAGAATTATATCCAACAATCAGCTGGTAAACGTCCTACAACCATCTTCCCCCTGCAAAAAAAAAAATGTGCACACTTTTAAGTGTGTGTCAAAAAATGACACTTTTTAATTTAATCTGTTTTATTAACATCTTCTCCATAACTTTCTTAAGTCTAGACCAGGGGTAAAGAATCTGCAGCCTTGAGTCTACAGGGGGCCTTCTAGGTCCTTGGATATGGCTTTTTGACTGAGTCCAAGTTTTATAAAATAAATCCTTTTATTAAAGGGGTTTGTTTTGTGATGTTGGGATTCAGTCAAAGGACCTCACTTGAGGACCTAGAGGGCCACACGTGGCCTTGAGGCAACAGGTTCCCCACCCCAGTCTAGATAATCAATAAAATAATAAATCAAGCCCTTATTTGTAGAGTTTGCTGATTTCTGAGTTGTAAATGCTCACATTGAAAATATAACAATGGGCTCCCATGAGACAGTATGAGCTGGCTCCAGGACATTTATTCCAATTGTATCTATCCTAAATAAATTTTTAAGAGCCCCCCCTTTAATATTGCTGATCTAGGGATATGAGTATGGTTTAAGAACAAATGCTGCTTCCCTGATTGCTCTTAAGGGGAAGGGAAACTCTTAACCTATAATCTCCAGTTTAATTCTTTCCCACCAAACTCTGTTACACAAAAGACCATCAAAAACAGTGAGTAGCAGGCCCATTGAACCAAGCAAAACAGCAAACAGAAATTGGATAAGCTCTACAGATTAGAATGTACCAGAAAATACACAAGAATGAATGAGTTTATTTGGTAGGAAAGAGATTAAAATCTCAGTGCAAACTAAGAAAGAGACCCCCATTTCACTCAAGGAGAAATTCTCTCTCCAAAGGCTCTAGGGAGACAAGTAGGAATCATTTTGGGGAGCCAGCTTTCCCTACATGTCTGCAGTTTTTGGTCTTTCCAAACCTTTCCTACCATTATTATAATTTTAACTCACAAGACGAGTTTCAAAGGTAAGCAGAAGCAATGAAAGAAGAAAGGCAAAGAATACAAACAGGTTCTAGTTGTCGAAATGAGATATGGATCTAGTTTGATCTCAGTGGTTGGAGCCTGAGTGTGATGCAGTAGGAAGAGGATCAGTTATAGTCTTTTGGAAAGGCCACCATAGGTAATGATACATCCAGCTCCACCAAGGTCTCTATCATTCCTATTTCATTCTTCAAGATGCCTGACTTGCAATTACCTTTTTACCAGAGTACCTTGTTGGTGCATCTAAAGCTCATGGTATTTACAGGAATTTTCATCCAAGTGAGTCTAACTGTCAACTAGGCTTTCCATTTCTGACATCACACACAAGGGGACAAGAGTGAATCAAATAAAGAGTACATGCACAGGATAAAGGAGTTTCCAGAAAAAGGCAGGATGAGTAGAATGCAGTATCCAGAGAAGAGATAACCTGACACAAGTGAAGCCTCTCTGACCCATAAATGTTTCTGGATTATTGCATTACTTAAATGTCTTCTTCTTTACCTTTTGTTTAACTTAATGTTGATTTTGAACTTTGTTCTAACTAGCTGATGATCTAATTGCAGATTGGCATACATTTTAATATGTTTAATTTCTAATAAATTCCATATGAATTTACTGAGGATTATGGCTGTACCAAATACTAGTGTTATTTTGGTGCTTGGGGTATTACACAAGGAAAGCATGTCCACAAGAACTTCACCATTTAGCTATTTAGAGAGAATTCTCTAAGTTAAAAAAATCTCTAGAAAAAGGGAAAATGCATAATGATTTAAACCTCAAAAGTTTCTTTTCCATCTCATGAGTCCTTCAATCTACTGAATGATTTTCTTTTCTATTAAGACATATGGGAATTAGAAGAGACATCCCTTTAGGTAAGTAGGTTGGAGCATTTTTTTTTATCCTGCAAAGATGCAAGTGAAATCTGTATGAAAAAGTCAAACCAACACAATTTTTTTCAGGATAAGATATAAAATAATAGTTAATAAATTGACTAGAGAATAAGAGAGTAAAACCAGAAATACCACTGGAGGATCCCAACTATTTTCTCCATAAAGAATGTACTGAGATCCACTGAAAGAATCTAGGTTGTAAAACAAAAAAACACAAAAATCTTTTCTACCTTCTTTCACCATTTTTTTCTTCCCTCTTTCCCCTTCTCCTCTCAGATTTTGAATCAGAGGACCTAGATTCAAATCTAGTCCCTGACACTGCCGATGTGACCATGGCCAAGTAAGTTAGCTCTTCTGAATCTCAGTTTTCTTGTGTGTAAATGAGGACTTGGACTAGATGACCTCTAAAATCCCTTCCATCTCTGAATCTATAGTAATATGACTTTCCTTTCCCCTTCCCTTTCTACTCTACTTACCAAAAATTCCGCCCCAGAAAATGCCTTCTAGTTCCCAACATTTCTCTGCCTCTGAATAGTACTAAAAATTGGTAATAGCAAGGGAAATTGAATGAGACTAAAAAATAATTACCTGGAGTGGAATTCTGACTGGATACCGATATTAAAATTCCTACTCTTGACCAAATAGGCTTTTTAAAGAGAGTGTAGGAATCTTGCCAATTTGATGTGTTTGAGATAATACCTTGAAGTTGCATCTACAAAGATTCTTTTTTTTTTTGAAGGGGGGGAAGGCAGGGCAATTGGGGTTAAGTGACTTGCCCAAGGTCACAAATCTAGTAAGGGTGTCAAGTGTGTGAGGTCAGATTAAAATTCAGGTCCTCCTGACTCCAGGGCCGGTGCTCTACTCAATGCGCCACCTAGCTGCCCCTACAAAGATTCTTGATAGAGACTTGGAGGGAAATTAGTTGTTATGAAATGAGCAGAACAATTTACATGATGATCATAATGTGGGGGAAGGAACAAGCATTTATCGAGCATCTACTATGTGCTAGGCACTATCCTAAGAGCTTTACAGTTTTTATCTGATTTGATCCTTACAATAACCCTGGGTGGCAGGTACCATAATACTCTTATTTTACAGTGGAGGAAATTGAGGCAGGCAGAAGTTAAGTGACTTACCTAGGGTCCCACAGCTAGTAAGTGTCTCAGACTGTATTTGAACTCCAGTCTTCCTAACCCAGCACCACCCAGCTGCCTAGTTGAACAACTTTGAAAGACTTTATAATTCTGATCAATATAGTGACCAATCATAACTTCAGAAGACAGGATGAAATATGCTTCCCATCTCTTGGCAGGAAAGTAATGAGGTACAAGATAGCCAATGTAATAAGTGGTTTTGGTTGACTATACTTATTGGTTATAAGTAATAGCTTCTATTTTGGGTACAAAGGAGTTGGTAGGTAGTGATATTGATGAGGGAGAAAAGAAAAAGAACATTGATGACACATTTTTATATGCACAGAAAAGAGTAGAAGACCAGAAGAGGACATAGGTAAGCAGAGTAGTTTTATTACTATCCTGTTAAATTAATGCATGTAAACTGTATACAACAAAAGTTCACAGTTTCACATCCAATCCTTTTCTGTTCTTCTTTGTATATTGAAGTGTTTGTGTTTGTTAGGCTTGTATTAAAAAGCTGTGAAATTTATGGAATAAAGCATATTAATTTAAATGTAAGTCAATAAGTAGTAAATTTGATCGAAGTTTTGTATAGTTCATAATAAGCCATTTTTAAGATGGCAGGGATTCAAACCTCATCTGAGAAGATAAGACCTCTACCAAAACTGTAACTTATCCCATAGGACGGCAGTAGGGGCAAAGGTTGGGGGAGAGAGTGCTCATCTGATTTCAAGGAAACAGTCCTAACCTTTCTATCACCAGTCCTCTGTACAAAGCCTGTTCCTATGTCCTGGAGGTCTCTTTCCCAAAGCCATAGAGGTTTCCCTCTATGCTCAATCTGTAAGCCCAAGACAGGCTCCTGGGAGAGCCACAGGAAGAATGCCTTTTCTCTGGATCTTTCAGTGTGGGATAAATGGATCAAGAATGGATTGAAATGAGGATATTCAAATGTATTTTCCCCTTTCTCCTTTTCTCAGCTGGTGTTTGTCATGAGAGGGGGGTGAGAAGCTTTTTCTTTTTTAGTATGATGAAGGGTATTAACGTTTTATGGAGAGGAGATGGATTGGTCTTTTTGAAGTGCTTGCTTTGCTATTATCGCTCAAAGACAGAAATCAGTTCCGCATTAAGCCCCAGCTCTCTTGGTAGCTTGGCAGAGGCAGAGACACACCACGTTTCCACTTTCTGAACTCAAGACAGGCAGCTCAGAGACAGCCATCAGCCTGCCCTGACCACATAACTTACCTCAGGTCTGCTTAGGGTAACTTGCAAATTAGTGGTGATAATTTGATCAAAACCACTCCGCGGTTGTATGACGCTGAATGGCTGTGGCAAATAGAAGCACCCCATGTCTCTGTGGGATTTCATCAGAGGAGAAATTACCCTCAGTGTGGCTTCAGATCAGCCAACTCATGGATGTGCTCAGACTCTGCTGAGTTTTCCGTTTGGCTGGTTTCCACTTGAACTTTGCAATGTATAGAAAGAAATTAGAAACAATTTTAGAAATTCCCCCATCCTTCAGCATAAGTAAACACATTCATAATCACAGTCTAAAAACTGACCTCTTGCCCCTCAAATCATGTTTCAGCTGGGGGTAGAGAGGAAGAGGAAAAGAAGGAGAAGGGTAAGTCCTAAGTGGAACCAAAGGCTTCTATTTATTCTCAATGCCCCCACTTCTTCCCGATGGCTCTGTGGCCACCCTCCTAGTGTTGAGATTCTCAACATAAAGTTTTTATGTCTAGCATTTGCTTGTGGTCCTAGGCCAGCTGTCGTAGTCAAATCTTACACACTCCGAGACTTCCTCGATACATTCAAGGGGTGGGTCCATGCTACCCTGAGGTATGCCCACAGCTGTGCATTTCACCAAATTATGTTGTTTCTCAGCATGTGAGCTAGAGTGTGAAAATATCCTTTCCCTCATTATAAGGCTAAATAGTACTCCAGGACTACAGCCAGCTGATTTGCTTCACTGTGAATCAGGCAATTTTTGGAAATAGGACCTTATGGTAAAATGTCAAAGACATGTCCATAACTCATATTGGAGGGGCAGGACGGGAGAGAAGGGAGGATAAATGAAGGGGAAGGAAACTCATGGTATAAACAATCAAACATAATTCGTGTCAGCAGAGCAAATGTGTTGCCGCTGACAAAGGGAAAGTGTAAGACTCCTTGCTACAAGAAAACAAATACAAGTAAAGCCACGTCCACCACGTAATCAGTCAACGAAACTGATCATCACTATGGGGGATGGGGGAAAGGAGAGAGAGAGAGAGACAGACAGACGGACGGATGGAGACAGAGAGAGCAAACACAAATGCACAAAGGAAGAATAACCATGCAGGTAGCACAGCTGGGGCATGTTCCTATCACTTACCTCCACTCCAACTGGAATGAGGTCACCTGGACCGAGGTTTATCAGGAACCTCTAATGCTGGTGATCTGATTACCTGCCTTTTATCAGCTTGCCAAGAGAGGTTACTCCTGAGCAGGACCTCTGTGTTATTTCAGAACCTGGGAAATTGTATAGGACCTGCCAGTCTAAGGAATTGCCCTCCTGCAGTGTTTAAGATCTCTCCTTCAAATTGCCCTGTTGTGTAAATTTATCTCTCTCCTCTGGTTCAACTCAGTTGGGACTGGCAAAAAAGAGACATACCTTGAAGGAGCAGGAAAAGCCCACAAGACTGAGCATTCTTTCCTCCATTCTGAGAGTAATATAGAACTAGAGACAGACAGACAGATAGATAGATAGATAGATAGATAGATAGATAGATAGATAGATAGATAGATAGATAGATAGATAGATAGATAGAGGGAGGAAGGGAAGGGTGGATGCTCCCCTTGAATATTACTGGTCTAGAAAAAGGATTTTGGCTCAAGATAGAAAGGTTCTTCCCTGATACCTTTTCACAGGAAGCTGGTTACAAAAAATATTTCAAATAACAAGTAAACACTTTTTTTTTGTAGGGTGAAGGCAGGGCAATTGGGGTTAAGTGACTTGCCCAAGGTCACACAGCTAGTGAGTCAAGTGTCTGAATTCAAATTTGAACTCAGGTCTTCCTGATTCCAGGGACAGTGCTCTACTCACTGCACCACGTAGCTGCCCACACTTTTAAACAAGCAAAATAGAAAGCAGAAATTGGCATTCTATAGCTTAAAATATATCAGAAAATACATGAATAAATGCATGTTTTACACAGAAGTAAGATGAAATCTCAGCTTAACCAGGAGAGAGCCCATATTTTACACAGGGAAAAATTCCCTGAAGTCTCTAGGAAGGCAAGTCAGAAATCAAGACTATGTTGAACAGATATCTTCCCCTACATGTCAGTTCCAAAGTCTTCTCTCTCTCCCCACACGGCTGGAGTTGGTGTGGAAAAGGTCTAGTACCAAATATTTCCTCTCACATAAAGACTTTCTTCCCTCAAGCTCTCAAACTAATTCCATCTCTGCTGCTTAGGTGTGACTCCAGACTGGTACAGAATTATACACACACGTGTGTATCTATATATGTGTGTATGTGTGTATATTATGCACGTATACATATATGTGTATATACATGTGCGTACGCACATGTATATACATGTATGTACATATGCATGTGTGTATGTATACATGTGTGCATACAAAATGTCCTAACCTTGAATACCCAGCTTACAGAGTGAAGACAGGAATCATATCTGTCTATAGCCATTGAGAAGGAACAAAAAACCTAGCCTAGGCTTATCAAATTTTTAGAGATGGCTGCTTTAGCTCTTGTTTGAGATTGTAACTCTCAGGATCCATCTGTGTCCACTCTCAAGAAACAAGACCCAGGAAAGAAAACAGTTACCCCCATTGACTAAATCAGATCCAGGGTACAAGGGCTGATGTTTTAGTTTATGTTGAGATAGGCTTGTTACCATGAGACTGACGTTGTCTAACAGAAGCAATAGTGAAATAAATTAACTAAACATGTTCTAAGTGAAGCTATGAATTAATGATTCTGGAAAACAATTTGGAACAATTACCAAAAAATTACTAAAGTGTACATAACCTTTGATCCAGTGATAGGTCTATCAGGTACACACCGCAATGAGGTCAAAGACAGAAGGAAAGCACCCAGATATTTATCACAGCACTCTTTGTGGTAGGGAGAGAAAAAGGGAATAAGCATTTGTCACATATCTGCTGTATGCCAGGCACTGCACTAAACACTTCACAAATATCCCAGTTGAACCTCACCGCAACCTTGTGAGGTGGATGCTATTATGATCTCCATTTTACAGTTGAGGAAACTGAGGAAGAGAGAAATTCATGGCTTGCCCAAAGTCACACAGGTAGTATCTGAGGCTTACTTTGATATCAGATCTTCCTGACTCTAGGTCCAGGGCTCTGTCCACTGTGCCATATAGCTGCAGTAGCAAAGAACTGGTAACAAAGTGAATATATTTCAACTGGAAAATAACTGAACAAATTATGATATTTGAATGAAATATATATCATTACATTCACATATCACACTAGGCAACCAGTTGGTGTAGTGAATAGAGCATTGATGATCTGGATGACAATGCCGGTATTAGTCAGAAAAGACATGAGTTCAAATCCCCCTGTGATATTTATTACCTGTGTTACTCAGGTCAAGTCACTTAACCTCTCTCAGCCTCAGTTTCCTCATCTGCAAAATAAGAGAGCTGGACTCAATGACCTCTAAAGTTCCTTCCAGCTCTAAATCTAAGATCCTTTGATCGTATTGTGCTATACAAAATGACAAATAGGAGCAATTCAAAGTAACTTGGAAAAATGTGCGTGAAATGATAACAGAGAGAACTGAGCAGAAGCAAGTGAGCTACTTACATGCTGACCACAGCAATGTAAAGGAAAACAATTTTGAAAGACTTCAGAACTCTGGTAACACAATGGTCCATCACAACTTAAAAATAATGATGAGGAAGCGTGCCTCCAGCCTAGGGAGAGAAGTGATAGACTAGAGGTACAGAATAAGACGTTTGTTTTCAGTCACAGCCCATACATGGGTTGGTTTTGTTTGATGATATTTATTTGTTGGAAGAGCGTGCTTCTATTGGGAGGGAAGAATGGTATTAGTGGAAAGTTCCAGAACTATTTAAAAAGAGCATCAATAAAACATCAAAAATACGCAGAAGAAAATAAAAATAAGTTCAGAAAGGGATACATTTTAAAATTAAATGTAATGTATACTTTAAAAAAACAGTGCACTAAATACAAGTTTCCAGTTTCATATGCAATTTTCTTTTTTGTTCTTTATATATTAGAATGTTTGTTGATATTTTTAGTTTCATAATAAAAAAAATTAGAAAATAAATGAATATTTGAAGATCTTCAAGAAAGTATTTGGAGGCATAGTCTAAAGGTACTGGAAAGATATTGCTCATCCTCCTGAATTTCACACATTTCATAGATCCTCAAAATGCCAATTTACCCACCCAGGGTCTTTTCAAACACAGTTAGTCCTATGAGCCCCCTGCCATGCTAATAGCTCCAATTATTGTGATTTGCTTTGTATTTGGTTAAAAGGTTTCTGTTTTATGTGCTTTGTAGATTTCTTATGTCTGTACTGCTTTCCCAGTTAATTAGTAAGAGAAAGAGGATTTTTTCTTTCATATTTCTCCATAATGTTCTATATGACATCCATTAATACTCAAAAGTTCAGCCTAACATTCCACAGGAAAAACCAAATGGAATAAGATAATTTCTAGATCATAATAAGTGGTTAAGTGGATAGATTATTTAGCTGGTTTATCAGTACATATAATTTGGACAGACACTGAAAATGGACACTGAGTTTGGCCCAGAATTGAATAGGAGAAAGAGAGCAGATTGCATCTCCTTAGGAAATTACAGGGAGCTTTCGATGATCTCAAGCTTCTCTCTGGAACAAAAAAACCCAGCTTTTTCTCACTAATATTCTCCTGGTGATGCTGTATGACTACAAATCACAAAATATCACGGTCTGAAAAAACAGAACTACAGGTCACTTAGAGGGCTGTGGAGAGTAGAGGTGGGTGAAAAGTGTTGGAGCATTTTACAATCATTAACAGCATGCAAGAAGCAGTAGGAAAAGGTATCATTAAAAAGATGTTCAGTCATGCCCGACTCTTTATGACCCTATTTGAGGTTTTCTTGACAAAGATATTGGAGTGATTCGCCATTTCCTTTTCCAGATCATTTTTACAGATGAAGAAACTGAGGCAAACAGGATTAAGTGACTTGCCAAGAGTCATATAGCTAGTAAGTGTCTGAGGCCAGATTTGAATTTAAAAATGAGTCTTCATGCCTCTAGACCCAGCACTCTATCCACTTGTAACAACAATGCTGCTTGCAGCTGCTGTGGAGGTGAAAGACCAACAGAAGACCAACAAGAGGGCTGCTAGCAAAGGTTCTTTGATCGACTTCTCTAAGGAAAGCAATTTTAAGGGGTTTATACTCTTACTTTAACTGAACATACATATATCATTCACTTAGTTCACGGGAAAAAGCCAGGACCCTGAACTTCAGAGAGAATACAAACAGAAATTACAAGCATACATTATATAAACAGAGCAAATAACACAAATAGGTCTATCCATAGCAATACATACATAGTTACCGGAGAGAGGAGCAACAACACTTGGGTTTTTCAACACCATGGGGGCTCCATGATGGCTACCCAGAGTCTTGTCTGGTCAAATCACACGACACTCTTCCAGTGAGTGAGAGCCCTAAAACAAAATATCAACCTCAGTTCTTATATACCCTTCTTCAGGGTCAAAGGGTGTCACAACCATGGGACTCAAACCCATGTGAACTATGCCTTCCTATGAAATAAGCAGGTCATCAAAGACTTCCCATTCAATCAAAGATTCCTTAGTGCTGAGGAGGACTCCAAAACAAAGACAACAAAAGGTCCCACTTTATCTGCCCTATTCAAACAAAGGCAAGACTCATTAAAGGCACTTGACTGTCTTAGCATTCCAAAAGAGAAGACAACAAAAAAATCCCACCCTAATTATCATAATACCGTTGCAATATCTAGTTGCCCCATCATCAGAGAGATAGGTGATTAGAAATTGAGGTGAACCAATCACATAGTAAAAGCATGGGATAACAGATGGGCAGCCTATGTGTTTCATGTGTGCTTTCATGTTAATAGACTTAGATGCAAGAATATCCCCAGCACGTTGTGGGTAGGAGGGAGAGTCTTCTCCATGTGGAAGACTCCAGCAATAATATAGAAAGAATATTGACTCCAGAGTCAGAGAACCTGGGTTTAAATCCCATCTCTGATGGTTACTACCTGCTTGACCTTTTATAGGTTCCTAGGCCCTTGTTACTTCCTCTGTAAAATAAAGGGATGGATCTAGATGACCCCTGAAGTCCCTTGCAGCCCTAGATCTATCACTCTCTGATATATGATTCTAAGACATAAACAAGAATCCTACAGTATAAAAAAGGAATGGATGAATCGTGAGCCTCTTTCCCAGAGAGAAAATGCCCACCAATAAGATCACAGATTCCTCAAAGTATTTAAGAAGTCTAAGACATCATTCTGAATGCAGTAGAATTTTCAATAAATTTTGCTGATTCAATGTCTTGGGAGTCGTGGTTATAGAGAAATATTCATATAAGTTTAGGAATGCTTACCACAAATAAAGACACACATTCCTGCCCTCAATCTCAAGTATTTTTATCTCAATTTAAATGAAATTGCTGCATTCACTGATTAAAGGACTAACACAATGAAAACTTTGAAGCCCTCCTTACAAAATCACATTGGAAAGCTTGTTATTCCAAATTGACCCTTAGACAAGGGCTCTGTTTACTGAGAAAATCTCAATAGACTGACAACTCTTCCTTGAAGAATCATCAGGAAAGGGTAAAGATAAGCCTGACCAAGCCTACTAAAGGTACAAGAGGAGAAAAACATCACTTTTCACCATTCGTCTGTGAGAACCCCTTGTCCAAAGGAACTGTGGTCTCTCAATACAAAATCATATCAATAGAATTAGCTGCTGGTAAATTTCTGTTCCTCCTCTTGCCCTCAGAGCAATATAATTTATGGTAAGCTGCAGATGCTAAATTATTGGAATCCCCATTCGGTTGTTCCTCATTTACATGGTCTGTGGCAAATAAAAAGATAAGTACAATCCATATTGCAACTGCATCAGACCATGATAAATTTGTAGCCGTTCTTCCCCCTGGTTCCCCTTTACCTCATGGAATTTATATCGCTATCATAATAATGTCAGATCTACCCCATGAATATCTTCTTGCTAATTATACTTGGATTTTAAAACAGTGCCCATTTATGAAGACAGTATTATGGTATTCTTGATTGTACCCTAAATAATTCTGTAAACATAAAACATGCTGAATAATATTGAAATTGAAGTAAAGTATGACAATAAAAATTAGCCATTTGCATACATGCCAATGTTCTTTTTTTAAAGATGTGTTTAAAGGTGTGCTACAATATCTCTATGTGTTTTAAAGATATCGGGCTAAAATACCCAGTAGTTGAACTGTGTTAAGTCTAACCTCCAAAAGAAAAATCAAAGCCTTCTTAGATGGGAGAATGAAACTATCCAGGTCTGGAAACCATCATAGCAAAGGTTTAAATCTTGAGGCTACCTTAGGAGTTCCAGAATCCATGTGTTTCTCACTTTTAACGCCATTCATTGCAGACAGGAATGAGAGATAACTTACAAACACAGGCTTCCGCCTTGTCCCAACAAATGATGCCAATAATGACAGTACAAAGTACTTTTATTACAATATCTCTGTGAGGCAGATAGTGCAATAATTATCTTCTCCATTTTACAGATAGGAAAACTGATGCTTAGAAAGCTCAGGATGTGCCCAGGGCCACACAGTTACTAAGGGCTGAAGCAAGGATTTCAACAGATCTCTGCTAACTCTGAATGTTGTAGACAAAACACCTATGGTCTGTCTGATAGATACAAGTGGATGGTACAGAGTCTTGGGGGGATTTGGATTAGCTTGTCTCTAAGGTCTCTTCCAACTATGGATTGATTTAAATACTATTAACACTGTAATGTAAGTGATTAAAACATCAAGCTTTAGACTAGAGGTTATTAACCTTTTTTGTGTCATAGATCCCTTTGGGAGTCTGGTAAAATATGAAATTCATGAATTAAAATACACAAGATTTGCAAAGAAAACCAATTATATTTAAATATAGTTACCAATATATACCAATATTTTTAAAAAACAAGTTCATAAAACCCAGGTTAAGAACCCCTGTTTTAGATCGAGAAGCAACATCCCAGAATGACCTTTGAATAAGCAACACCTAAGGACATCACTGTCTGGAAGACCCCATCTTCTTGTTCTAACACCTGTCGATTCTGAACGTCTCAGTTCTACGCCACCTCTGTGACCACCTCTATCTCCATTGGAAGGTCCATAATTTCTTTAAAAACCTTCAATTTCCTCATATGTAAAATAAGAGCATTACACTAGACAGCCTCTGAGGCCTCTTCTAAATCCAGATCTATGGCACTACAAAACACTCTTAATTAAAACTGGGCCCCAAGTATCGATGCTGGGATAGGTCATGCAGATAGACCTAGCTTTAACCTTTAAGCACATGTAATACATGAAAAGATGGATTTATAAATCAGACAAACAAATAGTAAGGAAATAATCACAAAAGCACAGAATGCCAGAGTGAAAAGGACCTTATTTTTTCATTTAATGATCTCAGCAGCTACCAAGTATTTACTATCTCTAGGCACATGGCTCCTCAAATCCATATGGTCTGTCCTAGTCTATTAGTCTTTTTCTTGAACTACAGACCTGAATCAACCGCCAGTTGGACCGTTTGAACCAGATATCCCATAGGTACCTCGAATTCCACTACTCCAAAATAGAGTCTTCCATTTTTTCCCCAGAATACATCTTTCTTATGAACTTCCTTATTTCTGTTGAGGACACCATCATCCTTCCAATCACGTTCATGACTTCTGAGTCACCCTCAACTCTTCTTATCCAATGCATTGCAAAATCTTGTCATTTCTACCTTCACAACATCTCTCGAGTATGTTCTCTAATCTCTACTTGCATAGCCACTCCCCTAGTTCAGGCTTTCATCATGTTTCACCCAGACCATTGCAATAATCTCACAATTGGTCTCTCTGCCTTACATTTCTTTAAACTCCCAACTAACCTTTACATAATGAATCACTACAAAATGATGTTTCTAAAGTGTGTAATCTAAAGTTTCTAAAGTATGTAATTCTAAAGTGATAAAATCAATACAAACATCACTACAAAGTGATGTTTCTAGAGCTCAAGTCTGACCATGTCACTTCCCTTTTCAATAAGCCCCAGTGGCTCATTATTATCTCTAAGATCAAATATAAAACCCACTGTTTAGCATTGAAAACCCACTATAATCTAGTCCCAGTGTTATCATGCAATGTTTACTTTCACATACTCAAACTGAATTTCTTACCGTTCCTCATACTTATTACTCCATTTCTCAACTCCATGCCTTTTTGATTGCCTTCTCAATGCCTGTCTCCCACTCCTGCAATGCACTCCCTCCTCCCCTCCACCTCTTAAAATCCTTTATATTTCTCAATTACCAAGTGCCACTTTCTGTGTGAGGTCTTTCTTACTTTGTTTCCCCAGGGCTTGAGTCCTCCACCATAAGTTTTTGTATATACCCATGTAATGAAAGGCTGGTCAGTGATGGTCGGGTTCTTGAATCATATTCTCTACCTGGTGCCAATCCAACCTATAGAACTTTGCAAGCTGATTTTGTCCATGATGATTCTGGGCTAGTAATATATGATTATGAAAAACATCCTAATTAGAAGGACTGATAACTCGGGAGAGGCTGAGCTGAAATTGAGTGCATATACAAAAGGTTCAAGCACCCGATCTCTGTTTCTTTCCTGGTGACTTTCAAATGAGGATAATTCTGCTGTGACCCATCAAGCTGGGGAGGGAAGATGTCAACTCCCCACTCCCCCATCCCCAATACTGAATTGCACTTACAATATAATTCTGTTTACCAAAAATTAGTAAGTGCACACACACATAGCACCTCCCCCCCCCCCGACACCAATCTGCTTTTCTATCACCAGCTAAAGCCTTCTGAATAATGAGGTATAGAAGGTAAAAACTGTATAGGAAAGCACTTAACTTGCATTCAAAATGCTTAAGTTCAGGGATGGGCTGATAAATGTAACAACTGGGTCTCTAGAAAAAATAGTTAAACATAGCATTTTAAAGTTTAATCTGCATTACTCACATTTTCTCTATTACTTTCTTACTTCTTGACAGTCAAGGACACATTAACTCACATCTCGATTTGTAGTGTTTGCCAGTTTCTGAGATGTAAATGCTTCCATTGATCATTAAACAACTGGCTCTTCTGAGTTGAGCGAATGCCAGCATACTCTGGGTTCATCTTTTAAGAACCGTGAGACCCTAGCAAATCATCCCATTTCTCTGGGTCCTTCATAAACTCATGGCTTAGAACTGGAAGGCACTTTAGAGGTCATCTAGACTTGACTCGCTCATTTTACAATTGAGGACAGTGAGGCCCAGGCAAGTTAAGTGATTTTTTTCCCAAACTAAATGTAGTATATTGGGCAGAGTGCTGTCCTAGAAGCCAGAAAGATTTGAATTTGAGTCCTACTTACTAGCTATATCACTCTGGGCAAATTATTTCACCTCTTCAGACTCAGTTTTCTTATCTAAAAAAATGATTATTATGATTATAGTTCCTACCTCCCAGGATTATCATGATGATCAAATGAGTTAATATATGTAAAGCATTTTGCAAACCTTTAAGGGTAAAATAAATGCGAGGTAGTAGCAATTGTGGCAGTAGTAAGTGGCACTGCTCCCTGAAGCCAGAATCTCTGACTCTAAACAAAGTGTTATTTTTTGCATGCTGTACTTACATATAAAATGGGGAGATTGGGCTATATATCATAGGTTCCTAACCTGGGGTCCACAGACTAGATTTTAGGAGATCCATGAATTTGGATGGAAGAGGAGTAAATTTTTTTTAATTTTTTTACCAACCTCTAGCTTTAGTATCGGGTATTTCCCTCAATTATTTAAGAACTTTATTCTGTCTAAGGAGTCTGTTGGCTTCCCCAGATTACCAAAGGGGTCCATGATAAAAAAAACAGGTTAAGAACTCCTGAGCAAAATGACCTCTAAGGTTCACAGGTAGTTCATAGCCTGAAAGGTTTCTGTGATATTGCAAAGGCACCAACACCTGGCAACAGGGCTCAAGCCCTGGCATCGTTCTGCTGTCCAATGAAAATGAAAAGAGAGGAGTTGAACTCAGAACAGCCCAAAACTGAAGCTAGTTTGTTTAAACGAACAATCTCAATTGCAGTGGCATAGAATTAATACAGATCAACTCTGCATGCTGGCATTCCTGAAATGCACTTTTCTCTCTTGGATATGCAAAGAAAATAATGGATTTCCTTATAATTTAAATAAAAATCGAAATGATATAAACATGATAGGCTAATAACTTTATTCAAAATAATTTTTTTGGTCAGTGTCACCTCCATCTTAATTCAATGTAATTAACATCTGTATAAAGAAACTGAAAACTGAAAAAGCACATCCACAGTTCAGTCTCTCGGGACACAAGCTCGAATGAGAAGCCACATCTAACAAAAGGAAAATGATATCAAGTGCCACTGAGTCAGCAGGAAATACTGGTAGATATTTGTCTCCGTGAGCCTTCTTCTAATCAATTACAGCTCTTTTAGTGGGTCTGGCTCTGAAACGGTTAATTGTGTAGGTTTGGGAGTGGGCCCTATTCTGCTTATGTGTTTATTTGTTAAATCTCTGAAAGATGTACTAGTCTTCCCATCTTTCACAGATATTCCCCCCAGGAGAAAAGAGAGAGAGGGGAAAATGCTAGTCAATTCATTGCATCCAATCTAGCCACTAGAATGTATTCATTTCCAGTGCAATGCTCCCCCTTCCATCTCCTCCCTCTGCGCCCAAATCACAGGGATACTTTCTCAATGTATGCTTAGCCACCAGCTACAAGAAGTCACTTAAGTAAACACCGAGCACCTTGCTGAAAGCAATTGCATGGTCTGAATACCAGCAACTGACACTTCTATTCGGTGACCCTCTCAGGTCTCACAAATGGTCTTTTCAGATTCCTCGTCTTGAGGTATTGATTTCAATCAGCAGCTTTTCCTAAGAGCATCATTTCAAAAATAGCCCTGTCACAATTTCTACTGTCTAGTCAAAGTTTCATCATGGGCTTTGTGTTCCTATTTGAAACCATTCAGCTTGATGACATGAGAGGATTTGACTGAGGCATCGATTCGGACTCATGCATAGCCAGCCCTGTTTATTCTTTTGTGTACGAGTAAACATTTGTGTTTCCTTTGTGATCAAAGGTTTCCTTTTCAAATAGCCAGATCATTTTTTTTCTGCTGTAAAAATAAAGTCCCACAATTAGAAAGGTTGTCATCGCAAAATAGTTTACGTGTATAGCACCGAGATAGAGACAAAGCAAATTTAATGCATCCAGTATTGCCCTTTGGGAGTTTACAGTCAGAGAAATGCTCTATGTGCAGACCAGAAAGAAGATTTTAGATTTAAAGCTGGAAGGAAACCGAGAGGTCATCTAGTCCAACTCTCTTGTTTTACAGATGAGAAAACTGAGGCCCAGATAAATTAAGTAATTTGTCCAAGGTCACAAGGGTAATAGATAGTAGAAAGAGAATTTGGACAAAGGTCCTCTGATGGCAGATCTAACATTCTTTCCACTGCATTTTGTTGCTTTTCTAGAAGTTTAAAAAGAAGAAATAAGAGAGGCAGAGTGGAGTTGGGTTTTCCATCAGAGGACCTGAGTTCAAATCCCAGCTCTGTCACTCCCTATATGACCTTCAGCAAATCCTTTAATCTGACCCTTAATTTCCTCATCTATGAAATGGAAGACCCCTTCCAGATCTAAATCTATGAGCCTAAGAAAAGGAGAAACACTAAATAAATGGAGAAAAAAAAAAAGAATACCAAGTAGATCAGCCTCTAAGCTATAAAAGCTAAGTCTTTATGACCATTTGTCTAAACCAGCAAACTGTTTAAATAACATGTGATGTTTATGATAATGACACCTTGGGATATATGTGGGGTTTTTTTTTTGAGATCAAAAAAGCTTCCCACAGCTTCTCATATTTATGGTAAACCAAGTCCACAGCCATGCCCTCAATAAATTTTTGTTGCTGCTAATAGTGATGTATTTTGAGTCACAGTAATCTTTTCAGCAGATCATTCAGATTCCCCATTCAGTAGTTAGGAAACTAAGGCACGGAGAGATTGAGTCATTTATATATAATCATAGTCCTCCTCTATCCCAAAGCTTCTTGGATTACTTGAGCAATTCCAATCAAGCAAGCAAGCAGGATAAATACCATCAGATATATGAATACGTAGATATGACTGATGATACCTATATATCTATAGATACCATCAGTGATATAGGGACTGCTAGATGGCACAGTGGATAGATGCCTGGACCCAGGAAGATGTGAGAAATTTGACCTCAGACACTCACTAGCTATGTGACCCTGGGCAAGACACTTAACCTCTGTCTGCCTTAGTTTCCTCCTCTGTAAAATGGGGATAATAATAGTACCTACCTTGAACAGTTGTGAGGATCATATAATAATTGCAAAGCACTCAGCACAGTGCCTGACACATTTAAGTACTGTATAAATGTTACCTATTATTGGTTAAATCATTTTTCCATTATAATTTGCAGAAAGTATCATTTTTTTCCAATGACTTCTTAAGTAAACTGCGGGCTATTTTAATTCAGCAAAATTTGGTTATTCCCATTCAACCAGAGCAAGTGTAACTCAATAAGTGACCCAAATGAGTGAAGGGCACTCTGGGGCCTTCTTTACACATCTCCCCAATTACTCACCAGACCTGTAGAACCTTTTCAAGCCATTGACTGGCCATTGATTTAGCTCCCATGCTCTGTGTCTGTGCAACTAAAAACCCTTGTTATGTGCTGTATCCCACTGTTTTTAAAACAGACTATAGAAGTTCATTAGGCCTCTCTAAGCCCCAGGCAATGAGGTGATTATACTGGGACAGATGACCAAAGCTTTTGTTCGAAGAGTTCTGTTTTGCTGATATGATCTTAGCAGCTACAGGATGCTATCACATCCTTTATAGCTAAAATCAGATGGGCCTGTTTTTTAGGCTTTTGGTAAAATCTTTCGTTTTTATATCACAGTCATTTCTGGATATATACCACCACCAACACCCGGCAAGCCTTCCTTTGTAACAAAGAAAAGTAGTTTGTTAAACCAACAAACATAGGGACCACATATGCAATGATACACATTCATAATCACTGCCTCTCCAAGGGACAAAGGGAAATACGAAAGGAAAATACAAAAGTATTTCCTCCTCTTTCTGGGTGCCAAGATTCATCATTGTGATTATACAATGTTTGGCTCCTTTGTTCATATTTTCTTTGTTAGTGTTATTATAGCCTTTGCATATATTGTCCTTTTGGGTCTGCTTTCTTCACTCTTTCTCATGTCCTATCAGGGTTCTATGTTTCTCTTATTTATCAAATCCATGATTTCTCATGGCATGATAATACCCCATTACATTCATATACAACAATTTGTTCAGCCATTCCCACACCGACAGACATCTATTTTTTTCTACTACACACACAAAAAAATGCTTCTATGACTACTTTGGTGCACATGCAATCTTTCTGTCTTTACTTTCCTTGGGGAAAGTCCTCAACATCATCTAGGTCAACAGGTGTGAACAGTTAAGCAGCTTTCCCTGCATTCCTCTAGCCTTCTGCTTTCTAGGCCAGAAGTGAGGCAGAAAGGATTGCCCAGTAGCTATGGCGAGGGCTCTAGTGAATGGCAGTAGGGCTTATTGTGACTCTCTAAGTGTGTTGTATGTATGCAGATAGAAGAAAATCAGCAAGCTCAAAAATCCACAGGAAAAAGCTGAGAAGAGAGAGAAGAGGCAGAGAAAAAGCATGAGGGAAGGAATGTGACCATTAGGGCTTTGTAAAAGTCATGGCACAATAAGATAAGCATTCTAGTCAAGCCAAACTCCACTTCTTGCTCTTCCTCACACATGACATCTTCCATCTCTGTGCATTTGCACAGACTGTCCTCCATGCCTAGAATACTCCTTTGCTTTCACCTAGGGATTCTTAGTTTTTTTCAAAGCTCAACCTCTTACATAAAGCCCTTCCTAAGCTCACTTCACCTACCTCTCAAGAACCTAGGCAGTATACTATGATGGATAGAGAGCCAGCCTCAGAGCCGGGAAGACCTGAGTTCAAGTTCTTTTGGGAGTTCTTTTGCCTCATTTCTTACCTAGCCTTAAATCACTGAATGGGTGTTGCCTCAGACAAACTGAGACCTGGGAAAAACTTTAGCTTAAAAAGGCCAAGGTCTCCCACTGCATCTGGGGTCATTTTCAATTGTCTTGACCTATGTCTTGCCATTGGACTCAAATGACTCTGGAGGAGAGAGTGTGGCTTAGGATTTTACACAGCCCTACCTCACTTAAATTCACTTGCAAGTCAAGACATCACTCTCCTAATGTCATTGCTCCTCTTCAAGAATGAAAGACAAACAACAGCTAGCTCTGTGACCATGAACTTAATCTCTTAGTGATCTGGGACACTGTAGCAGAGAAAGTGTTGACTTGCATTGGTAGAGAGAGTTTCCTCACCTGGGAGTCCCTATTCCAGTAATATCACAGGTCCAGTTCCTATTTCTATTTATTTTCTACATACCTACTGTGTAATCTCTATAAACTTACCATACTTACTAAATACTATTTGAGAAGGAAGGACAAACAACAACCTCTGTGAGTAGAAAATAGGAGCTGCCCCCCTGAGAACCGGACAGTTGGAGAACATAGCTCTCTCTCTCTCTCTGCTTTCTTTCTTTCCATTTCCTTTGTCCACACAGGGTATCACACACTTTCATGTGAGGGCTCTGCCCTAAGGAATGTAAATTTTGATCACTGAAACATTTTTTTAAGGACCCTGCCTTAAAAATCCCTCTGGCTTTTATTGACTGGCTAACAATAGGTCCAAGGCCAAGCCCCACTTGGTCACGTTTGGGCCCTTATTGTCTCAGAATGAATATAAACAGCAATTGTTTCTTTTTGGCCAGAAACCCTGAGGGTCTTCTCCCAGATTGTTTTTTTTTTTTTTTGACTAGGTAAAGAGGCCATTCTCTGCTTCATTTCTTACCTAGTCTTAATCACTGAATGGGTGTTGCCTCAGTCAAACTAAGACCTGTTAAAGACATGTTAAAGACATTTTAGCTAAAAAAGGCCAAGGTCTCCCACTGCATCCAAGGCCATCTCCACTAGATACAAATGGCTCCAGAGAAGAAAATGAGGCTGGGACTTCGCACAGCCCTCCCTGACTTAAATCCAGCTCCCTTTCATGTCATGGCATCACCTCCCTGATGGCATTGTCCTTTTCAAGAACAAAGGACAAAAGCAACATACCCAATACTATGTTTCTCCCTAATAGGGTGTAGGCTTCTTTGGGGAAGGGACTATTTCATTGTTGTTTTTGTAGCCCCATCATCTAGCTGTTATCTAGCACAGTCCTGGCACAGAGGGACTTCATAATGTCTTCTCATTGGTTGTTATATAAATGGGAGCTGTTGTTCTCAAAGGGTGTGGACTGAAGAAAATTGAAGGTTGACTGAAGACAGGGAATCTTGCCTCTGATACTTGCTATACAATCTTGGGCAAGTCACTTACCTTCTCTCTACCTCAATTTCTTCATCTGTAAAATGGGGATGATATTAGTACTTCTTCGTGGGGTGGATGTGAGGACCAAATGAGATAATGTATGTAAAACCTTCTGTAAACCTTAAAGTGCTATATAAGTTTAAGCTACTATTATTATTATTTAGAGGATAAATTGGAGAAGTAGGATCTGAGAAGGAAAATTACACTTCACACAGATCTTTTTCTTCAACGTTGATTCAAAACGTCTGTGGTCAGGAGGGGGACTGAGAAGAGCATCCTTTTTGGAAAAGGCCATTTAGTGATTACTCTAGAACAGCAAGTCTCTAAAGGAGATACAATATTATTAATGTTAATACTGAGGTGAGTACAGGGAGTGGAAGGCAACCTCTATTTCCTAACACATGTTAGAAGAAGAGCCCTTAGCACCCATGGGGAAAATAATTTAAAACAAAGGAAAGTTCGTGGGTTTTAAAAGCAGAAAAATGTTTCAAAATAAGCTATCTAACAGATGAAGGGCCTTATATATAAGAATATAATACAAGAAACTTTCAGGCTCTTGAAAATACAAGATGTCCCTAATATCTAGTACATTTAAGCTTTAATAACTCCAGAAGTATACATGTTACAAACTGACAAGGAGCAAAATTTAAAAGGTCAATTGTTTAAAATTTTTAAATATTCATATGTCTCTTATTAAACGTCAATATAATTACCATCTTGTGCTATACATTGCTTAAGTCAATTTTTGAAGTTTGTAAAAATTTTCTCCAGCTGCTACTCAGTAACTGGAAGGATTTCATTTGTAATCCTAGAGTTACGACAATCTCAAAAACAAGGTTGTGATGCATTCAGTTTTGACAAAACTCTACAAGAAAAAGTCTGATGGAGGTAAATCAGGTGACTTAGGTGGCTGAACAAAAGGACCTCCCCTACCTATCCACTGGTTTAAGAAAGCATCATCCAGAAACTGTCACAATGTGTAAGGGCAGAGTATCCTGTCTTGTTAAGTTATAATTTTGTTCCTCAAAATTCATAAAAATACATGTAAAAGAAATCTGAATAATTTAACTTTCAAATGATATTTTTGTAAGTTTGTAGCATTTGTACTTCTGAAGTTATTAAAGTTTAAAACTGCACTAAGGATTTTGGGATATCCTCTATGTGTGATGAAAAAACAACCAATGTCTTTCCTTCCCCCTCCCAAAAGAAAACACTTGCCTGTTGCTTCTCACTTGTTAAGTTACCTAACTGCAAGTATGCACGAGAATCTGTTTCTTACCCTTTTAATTGAAAAACAGATTTAACCCGCCACTGCTAACTAATCACTCTCCGTCTTTAAGTAATGGCGCATCTAACCAAGGAAAGGGCTGAAAATTGAGAATTAGAGCCATGTCATCTAAAGGACCTCAATTATACTCCACATGATTTCTTTTCTACATTATGGCTGTATCTTTCCAATTAGCCATTCCCAAGAGAACCCTGGGGACTTTATCCATAAAAAGTCGTTTCAGGATTCAGCTTTAAAAAAAAAGTTAAAAACTAAACAAAGCTATCAGGAAATCCTCACCAGAAACTCTGAATGATTTCCTTATGGCTAGAGGGATTTTGCCAAGATTCTCTTTAAGGTTTACTTAGATGGAGCTCGAGTAAGGCTACCATATGGAATTACTCCGTGCACAGGAGCCTGACCTAGAGCAAAATCTGAACAAAGCAAAGATTTTGTCAACTTCCAAACCAGTGGCTGTTTTGCATTTCTCCTACACTGGATCTAATTCCATCAGTAAATACTGCACATATTAGGTTATAAAGCATAATTATGAAAAGGCCAAGCTATACTAAATAAGGTCAACTATTCTGATGACACAAAGTGAAACAAAACTTCAGGCAAGTGTCCTGGCCTCCTTTGCAGCTTCTCAGTTGGCTGGCACCTGCAGGTTTGCATCTTTCCTGCTGTAACTGGAAAGATTGATCACAGGAAGCCCAAGCTACTTACTTAAAGAATGTCTCTTATAAGAATCCATCTGGTTGGGGGGGCGGGGGAGGGAGAGTGGCGATGATTGTCCCATGTGATAACCAACCTAATGAGTAGGTTTCTGTTCAAATGAGGAAAACTTAGGAATTAAGAGTTTCATCTTAAATATTTTGTCATCTCCCTAACAGAATGGCTACTATATCTCATGCAAAAGAATCCAGCCATTCCCTGAACATTATACATTGTATAGAGTTGAATTTATTTTTTGTTCTTAAAAAATCTAATGAGTACTTCCTCCAGCCCGTTGTGAAGAATGAAACATTTCATGGGCATTTTAATGGCAAATATTACAGCTTTGGTAGATGGACTTGAAATGAAAGTCTGTTAATATTATTATTGTTGTTTAAAATAGCTGAGCTTATGAAAATAGACAAACCCCTCAAACAAGTCAAACAGTTTAGCAGAAGCAAGGATCCTAACGAGTTCTCTTCATGTGAGTTCAAGTTTCCACGAAAGAGGAACATAGGAAATTTTTATGCTGCAATAAGATGAAAAAATGGCATAAATCCTTATGAGATCACATGAGTTTAAGTCTTCCTCCTGGGTTTTGGCCACCTGTTCCAATACAGTGACACTGTATTTTGCATAATGGAGAAAAATCAACACCACTCCCACCACCATCCTTATGTACCCAATGCAAATATGTACCCTAGGGCCTATTCGACAAAACACCCAGACCAATATATGTTTCCAGCCAACTGACCAGTTCAATCAAAACAACTAACTAGTTGTTTTGTTCATGTACACACCATTGGATTTTGATTTAAAAAAATTTATGACTTTTAAGCACTTAAGGGAAAATCAAGCATGAGACTACTGTAGCTGCCCATAAAGAGGAAAGTTATTGGGTGAAATTATTTTCAACGAAATAGAAGTGAAAATCATTGTAGCTTTGTTTCTAAACCATTCTTGGAGAGCAAAGCTCTAAGATAAAGCACTTTTCAAGAATTATAGTGAAACAGTGTCCAATAAGCCAGCATTGGCTAACCCTTCTGTGACATATTTAATGGGCTTTGTAAAACTGCTTTATGGAAGGCACACAAAACACTGCCTTCAATTCTTAGAGCACTGTGTGAATCTCTCCCAGGGGCCCGAGTGTGGATCCTAGCTGACAGTTTCTAGGGCAAATGGGGTATGTGAGAAATCCCTGGGGAAAACACATTTGGACACATTCAAAAGGAGGTGCCAAGAACTACCGGCAAACTGTTTGGTAAGGTCCCTAGCTCTATGCTGAAAAAGCAGTTTAATTTTCCAAAGCGATATTATTTTAACATAGCTTTTCTGTTAAGAGTTTGGTGTCTAACACTATAGATTTGTCTTTCAAGAAATAATTTCTAATTAAAATAATACAACATAATGGATCAAATATTAAATTTGGATTTAGTAAGGGCTGGGTTCAAATCTTCCAACTAGCTTTGTGACCACGGGCAAGTCATCTCTTCTCTCTGTGTCACCAGCTATAAAATAGAGATGGTGATTATATGTAGTACCTGCATCATAGAATTTTTGTGAGGCTCAAATGTGATAATGTATGGAAATTGCTTTGCAAACTAAAATTCTAGGTTAGTGATGACCATTTAAAAGACTCATGAATCCAGACAAAAAATGCATATTGGTAACTATATTTTAAACCAAAAAAATCTTCACATAATAAATACATTTTATGCACATTAACTTCAAATTTACTTCAGAAAGCTATTTACAATATAAATAATTATAAACGGGAACACTCTGCAAGATATTGTTGACGTTGCTAATTTTTCTCTACATTACATTCCAAAGTAAAACCTCCAGCCACAGGTGTTTTGCCACAGTGTCACTAGAAACTACATATTGCAAGGTATGGCATTGGAAATATCAGGGATCACTTTCTTCCTTTAACAATATAACCCTTTCTTCTCCTTCTGCTTTTTTCTTTCTTTTTTTTAAAACGCCACTCCAAAAGCAAGCCTGGGAAATCCTATTTTTTGAAATGTACCTTCCTATGCTTCATATGCTGAAATGTTTCCCTTTGGAAAAAAACTTTTTTAATGTCAAATAACACTAAAATGATTTTCCAAGCAGATTTCATTTTCTTTGCAATGTAAACACAATGGGATTTGTCATATAACATAAATTCATATGTAATTAAGTGTTATTTTCAAGTTACAGATCAAGCTAGATGACCACTGACATCCCTTCTAACTCTGACATTCTATGCTTCTGGGTCCCAAAGCTGTTGATTAGGACAAACTCTCCCACAGGTTTTTGAAAGCAAATTCTCATTACTTAGTTCTATCCAAGCAATTTTTTAAAGTTATACAAATTTGGTTTGAATTCTTTAGACAATTTGGGAATTTCAAATTTTCCTGTGCCTTGTCAGTTTATTAAGAAACACGGCAGATAAATATCTTTGTTTTTATTTACAATTCTTGAGTGTTTGCTAACATTTCCTTGTGGCATCCTACTGCAGGAACTCTGAAGAAGCTCTCATTTGGAGATGAGCAAGTCTTCCCCTCTTGGAGCCAAGTACTATCTGTACAATCTTGCACACAAAATATGAGCACCACATTGAAAACTCCACCCCCCTCCAAAACACACATTCTCATACAGACAGAACTCGTCTGCCATGAATTTGTTATACACCATGATGACGATTTGCTTTCTGAATATAAATCGAGTATTTCAAAGAGTCAGCTACCTGATCTCAAGTCCCTTACCACAAAAATTGACATCATATTTTGGATCATTCCACCTATTCTTTGTAGCACTTTAGAATTTTACATCCATTATTCATCTATTTAGAAAATAGTATGTGTTTCTAGATGGATTGTCCCAATAAAGGAGGAGAAGGGGTGTTGTAAATTTTGGAAATCAAAGCTCTTTAAATGCAAGAGAAACTAGAAATGTATGTAATCCACCCATGTAAAATAAGTCAACCCAAAATAGCCATGTCTTTGATATTCTAAATTCAATATAATAACTTAATTAGGCATTCATCCAACATTTAACATTCTCAAGCCTCTGGGTCATTCAATGAGTAACACAGAGCTTTTCTCTTGGTTTTCAAAGAATGACCTGGAAATTTGGAGAGATTCAATTCCTGCTCTTGAGAAGGGATATAGACAAATATCTTCAGACACTTAACTAGTTGTGTGACCCTGGGCAAATCGCTTAACCCTGTTTGCCTCAGTTTCCTCATCTGTAAAATAAGCTGGAGAAGGAAATGGCAAACCACTCCAGCATCTTTGCCAAGAGAACGCCAAATGGGGTCATGGAGAATTGGACATGACTGACACATTCATCAACAACAAAAAAGCCAAATATTCATAAAACTAAATGCTTAGATGTAGCCACTATTTGTTCTTTCTAATCTCTTTGCCCTTGGAACATAGACTTAGAGCTGGAAGCTCTTAGAGCTAGAAGGGATGTTAACGGGTCAGCTAATCCAACCTCCTCATTTTACAAGCGAGGAAACTGACACTCATAGAGGTTACTTGACCCAGGTTTTGAGAAAATATGCTTTAAAATCATTATTATAAAGAATTCATGGACATTTTTCTAATCTTGGTTAGCAAAGACAATCATAAAATTCTGCCTCGTTTCAAAAAGAGAACATGCCAGTTCTGAGTGAAGTTCATCCTTCTTCTCCGTAGGGCTTGGCATACAGAAAGCACTTAATAAATGCTTCTTATTTATTCACTCATCTCACACCCCATATAAAGCTCACTAGTAAGTGGGAGGTCTCTACACCAAAGCAATAGATGGAACAGGATATAAAGGGAATTAAGAATCTGGCCAAATGGTGTTATTCTCATTTCTCCAAGTATCATTCAGTATGAATGGGAAAAAGTGGTGTTTCTGGGATAACATTAATGGCAAATAATTTATAATTCCATCTCACCTGCAGTGTCACTTCAACAGGTATCATATTACCCAGTATCGAGCAACCATGTATAGAAATACAGGCATATTCCATTCAACACAGTACCTCAACCAACAAGTAGAGATTAAATCAATCCTGAAATGTCTGCCCCGGGATAATGGTAAGGCTACTGCTATAAATTAGAAAAATATCAAGAAAATTTTACTGCATCTTCCACATTCATTAACAAAGTGGTTCCCCCATCTCCAAAGGAGAATTCCTTCCATTACTTCAGCTATGCAAAATTCTGGATTAAGTGGGAAGACTGGCCTAAAAAATGCCAAAGAGAAAGTTTTAGTGTTATTGGCAGAGACACAAGATATAGTGCCTATTTATTACTCCTAAGATAGTATAAACATTATACTTCTTTGTGATTAGATACTGCCTTTTTACGTTCAATGCCGTGGTTCTCAGCATTTAGCAAAGAGATGGAAAACAAAGATTAAAACCCAAGACCAGTCAGAACACAAATTTAAGTGATCTAGTTATTGGGGCCCTGTATTTTCCATTTTATATAAAACACAGAAAGGACATAGCTAGTGTCTACATGGCATAGGAAACATATTCTTGTGACAAATGTATTAATGAAGACTAGAAACACAGTTTACTGCTCTCTGTACACTGCTTTACTGAGGTTTCTGCTAGAGTGAAAAACAAGCGGACTTGTTCTGAATCATTCTGATCTTGCCTTGCCATAGCATGTTGCCAAACACAATAACAATGCCGTATATTTTTACTCCACTTTTCTCAAATTAATTTTAATATTAGGTAATAGGATTGTTACTAATAACTATTGATATCATTGGTATGTTAAGTAGAACAAAGATGTGCTTATAACTGGGCCAATCAAGATATAACTTGGGCAGTCCTCGTCTTTCCCTACACATGCGGGTCTTTCCTTTCTTACAAGCTTTATTTATTCAGGCTGCTCCTATCTGTAAATTTCATAGTTTACTTGCTCCATCTATTAACTAGCCTCCACATAAAAATTCCACCCAAATTCCTTTAGGGCCAGCCTTTCCTCTAGCAGAAGTTCATTTTCCTTGGTTCTAATATTTCAACTACTCTTTCTAGCATCTGTCTATGCCATATTCTGTAGAATGTGTACACATCAGTAAGGATCCATCTGTATAAACTTCCTTTCTAAAGTAGGCCATATTTGCTAAGTATTTCAGCTTACCCATATCTTTGGCTCTTAATTCTCACACTCAGTTTTGCTAAATCCTTAGCATTTCCAAAACATCCTTTCCCTAACAAAGTTACCAGAATACCAATGCAAGTACCCCAACATGGTCACGGTTCTCCAAAAAAATTACTTCTAACTTATGATTCATACCTAATTTTTTTTAGAATTGTACTCGTTTTAAACTAGGCTTTGGAATTGTTTTAGATGATACAGTTGATAACAAAATTCATTAATTTACTCTGTTCTTTCTTTGTCTTTATAACACACTAAGCAACTCAAGAAATATGACTGTCATGGATTTTAAAAGAATTTCACCATTGCTTTTGTTTATGACAGGCCAGTACTCAACCTCCAAATTACTATCATTCAGGACCATTCCTGCCGGTGGACTATCAAGTGTACTTTGTTAAACGATAGAGGTATATTCTAAATCTGTTCAGTGGTCAGTGATATATTTTCTCTTAAAAGTTGTAGGTTAATTCCTCTAATACCCAGCACTCCTTAAAGGAGTCAAGAACTCTGTGCCTGAAGAAAATGAACATCATGAAAGATGGGTAAAGAATAAGTTTAAAGAATAATGCCATCTATAACATTCTCTATGATTTCTAGAACATATCTCGTTAAGCAAAGTCGGTGTTCTCTCTGAGATCTAAATTTACTTTTCTTCTTTCTTCCCTTGTCAGATCCTGCCACATACATTTTGACTAGGTCTAAACATGGGTGGCAGAATTGACCATACCTGGGAGATCTGAAGGGTCTGATTTAATTATGGGCCAGCCATAGGACTGTGTGAGTGGCACACCACCCAGAAATTAAAATTCCTGCCATTCCCAAGGCATCAGGGATCAAACCAACAGGATCTTTTAATTAAATCCAATTTTCCTGAACTAATGAATCACAGGACTTTAAAACAGCAGATTACCTTAGAGATAGGTTATCTAATGGAACCTCTCTGTTTTATAAATGATCAACCTGAGAACTAGTGATCTACACAGGTTCACACAGCAGGTTAGTGATAGGATCAGCAATGGAACCTAGGTTTCCTGACAAAGTTGTTGAGTCAAGTGATCTTTCTTACACCCCCAAGATGCCTCAAGAAGCAGTATTTGTCTTTAAAAAAAAAACAATTCCAAGTAGGCAAATATTGCAAAACCTTGTCTGTTCATTCAGAATATTACATCTCAAAGTCTTGTGCCTTATTCTAAGCTTTCAACTTAAACATTCTCTTGAAGCCAGATTGTTTCTTCGTTATACTGGCTTTCCATGTGTTTTTTACATTTGCACAATCATATTAGCAATGTTTTCAAACACTTCGAATCATTTCATACAGTACCTCCCTTGTTTCTCTTAATTACTTTTCACACTCCCTCTCTATCAGCCTTGTTTCCTGGTGGGTTGTTCTGTAGCTGTTTTTTCAAAAACTCTTAATGTGTTGATTACTAATGGCACACACAGTCTGAACCTGAAATGGTCTGTTCTTGGAAATCCTTTCGTTTATCTCTGCTTCTGGTCTCGCTGCCTCGTCTGAATTTCTTTTAATTGAGCGCCCTCAATGCTTGGTGCGTGTTCCAACGTCCAACTGCTATTATTTAACACAGACTCTTACCTCTACGTCAGTGCAATCACGTCCTTTTGTATGACTCAAAAGCAGAATGAAAATTGCCACTTCCTGATTGCTTCTAATAGATACCATGTGAGAAATATGTCCAGTGCCATATCCAGAACCATACCCCTAATTTATGCCTAGATCAAATGTGTCAGAATGGCTAAGAGACCACAGGGAAGAAACCCCTTCTCTGAGATCTCTCATTCTCTTCTTCAGGGAACAGCAACAGCTTCTTCATATCACAAAGAAGCAATCACATGTTAGGGTTAAGAAAAGTTACCCATTTTTGGCACGTGCATTTTATGGTCTACATTCCAAATTTTTGCATGTCAAGGGTGCATAGCGGTTTTGTGAGTAGCGATCTGTGTGCCCATGCAGCTCACTGGGTCTTCCCTCTGTGGCACTTCCAACTAGTACTTATACAATGTGCATAAATTGCTCACCTGATCTACACTGGTATTTTCAACTCTGACTTTATGCCTTCTGGTTCCCGTAAATCCTGGGGGCAACTTACAGGTTCACGTCAACTCCATTAACTGTAACCCTGAATGCTAGTGCATTTCTTACTTTTTTACAGTAACATGTGTCAATTCATACCCAGTAGCTTCAGTAGCTTAGGTTATTCTCTCTAACATACTGTGGTATATTAAATGCTGGTAACAAGGGCATTAAAACATATATATGTTCCAACTATGTTTCAAAGATATCCTTAAAGCACAATTTTTTTTTAGAAAAAAAAACCATCAGCTCCCATTGGTTATTATAACAGATGTCCCTTTGTGTCCTTGCGCTGGGTCTTGCTGCATTCTTAAATGGGAAGTTACATCAAAGTGGGAGCCGTTGCAGCCCAAGGAATAGGTTCTAATGGCCTCGCTGTCATACAAGTGCTCCAGGGCATACCCAGTTAATGTGTAAGCATGCTTATCAAAATACTGCCGGTGAGAACTGTAATAGTTCGGAGAGACTGCCGGATGATCTCCTACTGTCTGATGAGGGGACATGTCTGAATGGAGATAGTCTTTAGCTAATACCAAGCTTGATTTAGAAATTCGATCCGAGTTGGGACTGCTTATCCTAGACAAGGCTGTGGGGCTGCTGCCATAGTCATTTTCATGAGGGCTCATCATCTTCCCTTCTCTTTGTTGAAGGTGCTCACATGGGGAAGTGTTGGCAAGAGAAGGGCCATGGCAGACCTCTCCAGTCAGCTGCGGCTGCTGGTAGTTTGCAAAACAAAGGGAGTGTTTTTTCCCTGCTCCATTAATGGCAGCCAGTTGGTCAGGAGGGGCTTTCCGGAGCTGCAATCTGTTCTCTTCCTCTTTAATCATCTGCTGGGTGGCTCTTATCAGAGTTTCAATTTTGCTGGGTTCGTGGGGGCTGCTCTGGTACTGTTCAGCACGATAGCGGTCACCTGATTCGCTGGCAGACCCAGGGTCTGGAGAACTGACCACACTATCTTCATCCCAGTGACCTCTCCCTAGAGAAAGACCCACATATGGATTAAACACTAAGCAGATTCTTAGTAAGAAAAAAATGTGGAAAATATACAATATAACATATTTCAAAAAGAAAAACAATTCATCAACCATTTTAAAGTCAGGCACAATGCAGATACGTACAGCAGAATGAATGACGAAAATTGTTCCAAGAACTAAGTTCAAAGCCTACCTTTTGTATTTACTTTATATTATGTCTATATAATATATAATGTATTATATATATATTATTTATATATTATATATTTATATTATATATATATTATCAATATTTATATTTAGACAAGCCCCTTAACCTGTTTAGGTCTCAGTTTCTTCATCTACAAAAGCAGTATTGGACTAGATGGAATTAGGAGTCCCTTCTAGCTCTAAATCTAGAAACCTATGATTGATCCTACATCCTCAGAAGCTCTGGAGTTCAATAATAATATGGCAAGTTTACCAGAAAGTAAAGGTAGATGAAGGGAGAAATCATGGCAAATTAGAAAGGGCTCCCAGTTTTAGAGTCAGATGACCTGGGTTTCAAGCACAGCTCTGCCAATCACTATCCTATATGACTCTAGACAGTTCACTTAAACTAACTGAGCCTCTTCAGCTGTAAAATAAGGAGGCTAGACTAAAATTCATCACTTTGCAGCCATCCTTGCAATGCTGTTTCCCATACTGAGCTAGCTTAGATATCTGTTGATAAGATTTCTCAATTTTGGAGAACGCACTAAAGCTTATGCATTGCTGGTACAGCTGTCAAGAACCTAGAGTCACCTCTGCACCTCTATGAGGAATTAGGTTAGCATATCAGTGCAGGGATTGCTCTTTTAAATTCAGAAAAAGCTGCCTACATTCTGAAACTTCTAAATAGATCTTAAGTTACTACAAAATAAAGCTTTTAGATTCATTTGTACACTATTTGGTATAAAATAAAAAATTTTAAAATCAATATCCCTCTCGAAATCCATACAATGTATATATTTCATTATAGAGCTGGCATCTCATATTGTCAGTTCTTTTCAATTTATTTAGGAACTTTATTCAAACAAGGGTGGAAAAAAGTCAAAGAAGTAGGTAGAGTGCTTCTTTAGGATTTTGAGGAATAAGGCAAACACAGAATATCTACCACAGAAAATCAAATTCCCCAAAGAGTTCAAAGTCAACATAAAAGGAAGAGAAACATAAAATCATGCAGATAATCTGTAGACTGCACAATATGCCATATAACATCACAGATTTAAAGACTATCTCGTCCTAGACCATCTTTTTACAGATGAGGAAACCAAGGCTCAGAGACATAAATGACTTTCTCAGTAACATACAGGTAGTATGTAGTATGTAGCAGAGCTGAAATTTGCATCCTATTTTCTTGGCTCCAAACCCAACATTGTTTCCACTGGATCACCTTGCTTCTCCCAGAAGAATTCTATAATCATAGTATTAATTGCTCCAAATCTTTCCTTGCTGCTTTTTTTCATTTCTAGTATTTCCTTCCAGACTGTAAGTTTGAGGTACCTACCCCCAACATCTGTCTTGTCATTATAACTCACATCTGTATAATGTTTTTAGGATTATGCACAGTGCCTGGCATACAGCAGGCACTTAAAAAAATTGTTCTCTTTCCCTTCTCCTGCCATGGCATCTACTTCCATTTTATAAAACGAGACAAAAAATGGAAAATAAAAATGAAAGAGTTAGAAAGCAAATTATCTGGCTATAATGGGAGGGGTGAAGCAGCAGGGGATTGGATACATGAAGGATAGTACAAGACAGGCTGAATTTTCATCATGGTTAACCTATTTAAAATGCTCAGTACACAGAGGGGGTTCAGCAAACAAGAGCAGCATAGTACTAGGGTCTTCTAATTAATTTTTGCATTATTGTCTACTTTTAAAAAAGATGTAACAAGAAGAATTCAAGAGACCCCCCTGAACTCAACTTTGGTGGAAACAACCAGACATCTACTTATTCCTTGTTTACTCTCCACACCTGACCAAAAATCCTTTTTGTGACACTAAGCAATTTAGTTATATTCTCCATTTTCCTAAGCCTGCAACACCATCCAGCTTCCATATAATAATGCCAATGTGAAAAATCTAACTGTGTTCTGCATGTCATAATATCTTTTACTCCCAGTACTCTTTCTGAATGATTTTCTATTGACTAGGCCAGTTTTTATATTTTATTTTCCAAGTGACCACAAGAATGCAGAAGACACACAACAGAATCAAAGGGCCATCAGATCACGAATCCAGACCTGGACGGGTCTCAGAAACCATCTCTTCCAACTCCTTCATTTTACAGATGAAGAAATTCAAGGCCCAAAGAGGTTCATTAATTTGCCCAAGGCCACAAAGGTAATAAACAAGAACTGATGAGATTTGAACTTTGGCCCCTCACCTGCAAATACAATACTCTTGATTTCAAGGTACTAAAACACTTTCCTCCCTCTCAAAAACTCAAAACTTGACGTGCATTACAAACAGATCCAAATGGTATTTTTTAATGCAGATTTAGTAAAAACTTCTGTTCTTAGCTTTGTTAGCACCTGAAGTAGTACAACTGCCAATCAATAATTCCAAAGGAAAATCATTTGGACTAAGAAGTATATTCCCACATCTAAAATACTGTACTGAAGCCTTGAAATTTATGATACCATCTCAGCAGAGACTCTCCCACTAGTAATATTGCTACTACTAGTAGCTCCATCCTATACTGCCTGAAGGTTTGCATAGTTTCATATACATTTTTTATTTGCTACCTACTTCTCTTACCATGAATTCTGTGAATGGAGGTTATGTGTGGCATGCTGTTCTCATAGGCTTCTCTGCTTTCTGGGGAGGACTTGGTTAAGGGCAGTGCTGAACGAGAGCCCCACCAGGGCTCTCTCCCAGCTTGTGGGGTGCCAAGGAAATATCGACCTGCCTCGCAACGGCCTCCTTCACAGGCCTGGGTATGAAAATGCCTATCATCTGTAAGCCTGGAATGGTCAAGTGCAAAGCCATAGCAAAGAGAGGTGCGGTCTGAATACTGTCTATAGGCACATGAAGCATCATGCTGGGAGCTGGGCCTTTCCGAGGGGTCCAGTAACTGTGGAGATGCAGTATCTGTGAGTGGGCTTCCTCCCCACTGACTGTCATGATCCGATTCAGATCTTTCGGTGTGAAATCCAGAATACTGGAAGAAAAAATAGAAGAAATATAAGTTTCTAGGAAAATTTGTATGAACTGATGCAGAGCTAAGGAAGCAGAATCAGGAGAAAAATTTACAAAGTGAACACAACAGTATGGAAGAAAACAACAATGAAGGACTTCAGAAGCTGCGAAATTGATCCAAACATTCTGGATAGCAATTTAAAATTGTGGTAAAAAGTAACTATAATGTCTACATCTTTTGGTTATAGATCTCACTTCTAGATATGTATCTAAAGAGGTCAAAGTTAGAAAAATATTTCCCATGTACTCCAATGTCCTCACAACATCATTTTTTATGTTGGGAAAGAACTGGTAACAAAGTGGATGTACCTTGATTGAGGAACAGCTCAACAAATTGTAGTAAATGACTATAATGAAATATTAACTTACCGAAAAAAATTATGAATATGAATAATTCAGAGAAGCTTAGGAAGATGTCTCTGAATTGATGCAGAGTAAAGTAAACAAACATTTCAGACATGCTCATGTGTTGATTTATTTAGCTTTAACATATTTCTTTAAGTAATTATGTTTTAAAAAGATAACTTCTTCAAGAAAGAGTTCTATTGATGATAAAGGGGACTGAAAGTACTTTTTCTTTTAATTGACAACCTTTTATTTAAAAAGAAGTTTTTGCAAAAGTTTAGTGAACCAATTTAATGAACCAATATCCTGTCTGATTCAAATACTCTTTTATCACGTGGCTTTGAAAGAAGCCATTCTTATCACAAGATCTCTACAGAAGCACCTTTAAAACACTTCAAAGAAAAAAAATGGTTTACCTAAATCACTCCTAGAATTCAGTTTTGCAAGCATTTCCAAGGCAAAGAAGCACTAAAATAAATCTAGAACCCAAATTGAGGCATCCCACCAATGCCTCCCTAGACCTCCTTTCTCAGGATTTATACCATCACCATATAGGCTAACGCATCTAATAAAATCTTCTTTACGCTTTTGTACCTGACACTTCTTGGGTGAGCTTCTCCAGTCACTGAATTATACTCCACAATGAACAGCAAGGTTTAGGCATAATTACATTTTTTAACTTCGTAACTACATTTCCATCACCATAGAGTTAGAGAATCCTAATCTGGGAGGCATTTCAGACATTCACACCATACCCTAGAAGGAGTTCCCACTAGAACATCCTCAAAATTTGATTACCCAGCCTTTATTTGAAATCCTCCACAGACACAGAACTCACATCTTTAGGCAGTTTATTCCACAGCTGGATGGCTGTAATTAGAATTTTTTGTTTATCATTAGACAAAAATCTATTTTTGCAACTTTCATTTTTGCCCAAGATCTGTCCTTTGAGACCAAGAAAAAGAAAAAACACCCTTCGATTTTTTTTTAAATTAAAGCCCTAATTTGCAAATCTTTTGCTCCTCCCTGAAACCTAACTTCCAAAAATACCTTGTTATTCTGTCCCTGCCAAATATGCTAGAGGATAGTCTGCCTCAACTTTTATGGTACCATCTACTACTTCCTTCCTAATTCCTATGTTGAAATAATGCACAAAAGGTAGACTAAACTAACACACATACCTTAGATACTTCTGCAGATTATTAACTATCTACCTGCTCCTTGAGAATTTCATCAAGGAAAGTGTAAAAAAAAGTAAAATCCTGACCATAGCTAGTTCCCCATTATATAGGCTCCGAGTACATGGAAATGAATAGAAATGAATAATGCTATCTTGAAGCCATTTCATGATTTCAAGGCTCAATTACTACATTAGTTTGAGCACTCTCTTAGCAAATATTTCATTCTACTACAACTCTTAACACTTCTACCTTCCTACTAGAACCCTTCTACCTCCTAGTAGGCAGTCTTCGTGAGTTCCTGCAGCTGAAATTTCATCACCCTGCAGCCTGAGCATTTCTCTCAATTTAGCTAGGCTAGCCCTAGGACAACAGCCACACAGCACGACTGTGCCTATACATTAAATCATTTGGGCTTTCAAGGACTTCCCGTAAGTTGTTCTCTGCCTCAGTTTCCTCATCTGTAAAATGAGCCGGAAAAGGAAATAGCACACCTGTACAGTATCTTTGCCAAGAAAACCCAAACTGGAGTCTCAAAGTGTCAGACACAACTGAAATGACTGAACAACAACAAACATAGTTTTCAGGACCCCCTGGTTTACCTGCATTCCTTGATGAGCCATCGGAATAAGATGTTAGTGGAGGATTCTGATACCAAAGTGGAGAAAAGAGGTGCTTATCTCATCTTCAAGGTGGTCACCACAGTAACTGTTAGTGCCCAATCCACAATTTTCTGTGGCAGAGGCCTAAAACCTAGGTTCTCAGAAAAAAATTTGCCCTAGGCCACTACCACCACTGTCTTGGTCTAGCCTACCGCTCCCACCCCTAAAACACTGGCGATACCCTGTTCAAAGACTCTTCTTTCTCACCTCTGACCCAGCCTGGGCTTCGAGGAAAGTATAGGGAGGAAAATATTTACGCCTTTGAAAAACAGACCTGCAGACCTAAAGGACAAGGGTTGGAGGGAGAATAACAACATTCCCATTCCTATGCTTGAATAGGAAGAACCAGTGGAGTCAGAGAGATTAGGTACACGTCTTGTTTGGGGAACTACAAAAAAATCCTAGCAAATAGAATGTATAAAGTTCAGACTTTTATGCAAATTCCAATTTACAATTTTTCCTTCACCATTTCAAATTATCTTATTAATTCTTTGCCATCTTTCCAAATAGACTGCCAGTCTATTCTATCAAGACAAGCGAAAAAAGAGCTGAAAATCTCAGCTCCTTCGGCATACAAGGTTGGTGCATATGGAGACAGAAGTCTGATTCCCCACATTGCAGCTCTTCAAAATCCCAAATGCCTTTTCTTTTAACAAACTTCAGGCCCGTCTTTTCAAAAGAAGAGTCCACCTTCGCATTCACCACAATAAGTGGTTAGCTAGTGTCCACCCTCTTCCCCATCAGCAGGGATCAGAGTTTCATGCATTCGCCATACAGAAGTCGTCACCATATGCTTGCCCTTGGAGAAATTCAAACCATCTGTGCTCCTCCAAGAGAGGGGGTGCTCGGATTCTGCTTTGTTTTTATAAAAGTATAAACCTGGCCTATTTCTGAAGTGCTCCAGTCAAGACTTTTGAGCCCTATTCAGAAAGAAAAAAGCTTGCCCTGAGTGCATGTGAGAAAGCACTATTGGCTCAGTGTAAAGGAACATTCTGTTCCTCATTCACGAGAAAAATTCCACATGAGGCAAACCCAGGCAGGCAGGCACGAGGCAGGCGCACCAGGGAAACACTTCAAAAATACACTGAAGCAGAATTCAGAGACTAAGGGTAATGCCAGTGGCTGAGAAACAATAGCAGCAGACAGGCTGCCCTGGGGTACAAACAGCCAGAGGTGGGATGCTTCACTCTAAGTAAGTATGTCATATTGACTTGGAGAAGAAGAGACACAAATAGCAACAAACCCTTCCAGGTGGCAGCTCGAATTCAAAGGACAGCCAAAACCCTGACAATCTGTGTAGTATCTGCCTGCTGAGCCACATTCATCTGCTTTGGGAGCAATTCTACTAGATTATAAATTCCTTGGGGCAGGAAATATGCCTCTAGTGCTTAATACAGAATCTTTCCATCCTCTTTCCAATATCCTCCTTACACCCCAGCTGTAGATAGAGCCTTACTAATAGCAGGTGCCAAATAAATATCTGTTGAAGATAATGAATAACAACTCACATTTAGGTAGTGGCTGTCTAGTTTGCCAGTAATTTTGCCCACAACAAATTGGAAAAGTAAGTAGGTTATTATCCCCACTTTACCAATATGGAAACCAAGATTCGGAAAAAAGGCAAGGAAGTCCATAAAAGTTACTCAAGTTTTTACATCAAAAAACCTAATCTGTATCGTAGCTCTGACATTGACCATTTGTGTGAACACGGGCAAATCGGGAATCACAGATTGAGAACTAGAGAGCCCAACAGGTCCAGTTCTTATCACTTAATCTCTCTGTGCCTCAGTTTCCTCATTTGTTCAATGAGGATAATATTTGCACCTCCATACTGGCGGACTGTCATGAGGAAAACTCTTAATAGACATTAAAGTTCTATCACTGTCATTATTATCCCAGTGAAAAATTGCATGTCCATTGTCTGAAGACCAGTTGGAGAGATCCCTCCAATGCAATTCAATTCAACAAGCATTTAGTAGGCTTGTTCTATATTTATGGAGCTTTTAATAATTATAGGCAACAAATATGGCACAATAAATAGAATGCAGAGCCTGGAGTCAGAAAGTTTTGAGTCTGAATGTGTGAATCTGGTTCAGTTTCCTCATCTATAAAAATAAGGATAATAACGGCACCTAAATCTCCCAGGGTTGATATGAGGATAAAATGAGATAATATTTGTAAAGTACTTAAACCTTAAAGTACTATAAATGCTAGCTTTTAGTATTATTGTTAAGCACCTAACCATGTGCCAGGTACTCTGCTGGTGGCGGAATACAAAGATGAAAAATGAAAGTGTCTCTGACATCAAGGTACTCATCACCAGGTTGGTCACAAGGTGGTGAAATATTAGGCTACAGGAATTTTTGAAGACTATATCGTAAGTCACAAAGGTGTTAAGATTCATGTTGGTGACAAAATCCCAGATCCCCCCAGTATTCAAATATTATGGTTAAGTGATGTGATCACAACACTAAAAAGCACCAGAGTTCAGACTACACTGTAGGTATTTTGAATTCCCTCTCGTGGCTCTTGAAGCTATATCATGCTTCTGCGTTCTATTAGAATATGCATATTTGGGGCAGCTAGGTGGCGCAGCGAGTAGAGCACTAGCCCTGGAGTGAGGATCACATGAGTTCAAATCCAGACTCATACACTGGACACACTTACTAGCTGTGTGACCTTGGGCAAGTCGCTTAACCCCAAATGCCCTGCCTTCCTCCCTCAAAAAAAAAAGAATATGCAAATTTGCATTCCATGAGGTCACTAGGTGGTGCCCAGGATATAGCACTGGACTTGGGGTTCAAATTCTGTCTCAGATACTTACTAGCTAAGTGACCCTGAGCAGATCACTTAACCTCTATCTGCTTCAGGTTCTTCATGTATAAAATGAGGATGATACCACCTACCTCACAGTGTTGTTGGAAGGGTCAAATGAGATAATACATGTAGAGCCCTTTGCAAACTTTAAAGCACTAAATAAAGACTAGTTATTATTGTCATTATTAATTCGATAGATATTTGCTGATGGCCTGCTATCCCCAAAGCACTGAGTTGACATTAGAGGATAAGTAAAGATTAGTAGGCCAAGGTATCTGGTCTTACTCAGCTGATAGCCTAGAAGAGAGATTAGACTTGTACACACACAAACAATTATAATAAAGGATGAACACATCAATGTAAAGTGAACACAGTACAGAGAGTGATGTGGAAGTGTAGTGAATGAAGACATTCCCCAAAATAAAGTGCTACGTTAGTTCAAAGGAGGGGGAGATTACAAGTAAGCAAAAATGGATTGGTAGAATATAAGCTCCTTGAGGGTGAGGGCTGTTTTTCATTTTGTCATTGTATCCCCAGTGTTTGGCATAATTCTGTAGACATAACATTTCCTTAACAGCATCTTGCACCAAGCATGAGCTTAATAAATGCTTGTTGAATGAATGAATGAATATGATGGCAATAAGACTGACAGCCCATCTTGTAGAATTGGGTGCCTCAAAAAAGCCTGAAGGGCAATTAGTGATGAAGACACATACGGAAATTTGCACTTAAAAATATGTGATCAAAGAGCCAATGTCAATTTGCAAAAGGGAAGTATTATTCTATCATTCCCCGTCCCCCAAGTTCAAAACTTCAGAATGGGAGCAATATTACTGGCTGTCACTAATCCAGAACATGGAAAATTGTTTCTCAGTACCTTTTCCTTGAAAGAAGGAAATTACTATGTTAGCTAAACTCTTTCTATTCTTCCCTATTTTCTTCTTTATAGCATAGTTTGCATTTTTATTAACTTTCAATGAAGGAGTCAAGTCATATTACACAAGACAATAAAGTCTTGGTAATAGATTAAGACAGTAATTCACTTTTAAAAAAAAAAAAGATCCATAAAAAAGGTCTTTAAGAAAATGGAAATGTGTGCTAACAAAATTTTACCTTAGAACTACTTTAAAGAATCACGGCTTACCATCATATATCCCCACTACCTAACTAAAGGCACATAAAATCCAAATTCTGAATACCTCAAAATCTCAGCATGACAACTGGATCAATGGGAGACTCATATTCTAGTCATGATTCTGAGTCACTGACTTGCCATGAGATTCTGAGAAAGTCATCTTATTTCACTTGGCTTTAGTTTTTTCATCTATAAAATAAGGATGCCCTATCTCGCAGAATTCTCTTATGGACCAAATAAGAACAATATATGTAAGCACTGAAAAGAGTTTAAAACACTAGATACATGTAAACACCAGATACTTTCATTTTATGAAAAAACTGATGATCCCAATAAAACACTATCAAGTAAAACTGAGGTTTTCTTTTACTGTGTTATCTGGAGTGTTTGGCATTATCCTCCAACTCCCACCCACCTCCACCACCACCACATTTTCACTCATTTGCCAAATCTTGCTGTTTCTGCATCTAATTCTCTTTCAATCAGACCCCTTCTCTCTCCTGGACTTCTGCAATAGCAGCCTCTCAAGTTGGTCTCCTGGCGTCAAGCCTCTCCCCTCTCCAGTCCATTCTCCTCAAAAATGATTTTTCTTAAGCAGCAAGTCTGACCATGCCATTCCCCTGATCAAAAAATTCCAATGGCTTTCCATTGCTTGTAGAAGAAAATATAAACTCCTTTATACTTATTCTGTATACACTTATACATGTACTTGTTGTTTCTCCCTTTGTAGACTGTATGTCCCTTGAGAGTAGGGATTGTTTCATTAATTGTATTTGTAGCCCCAGCTCCTAGCCCCAGATACAGAATGGAGCAGAAACTTAATAAATAAATTTGTTGATTGATTAATCTTGCCAATATGGGGGGAAGACCTAAAAATTGAAATAATGTGCCCAAAGTTACGTAACAAGTCAGTGCCGTAGCTTTGAAAAAGAAACTTGCCTTAAAAACCTGGGCTTTTTTCCAAACACTATCTTCTAATTACTCTCACTCTAGTCAATTAATAGGATTTGTTTCTAAACAAAAAGCAATTCCTTTCAGATATGATTGAAACTGAAGATAAAAATAAACGAACAAGAATTCTTTGTAAACTACACATGGGTGTAAAGGGATCTCCAAGCAACTACTGATAACCCTGTTCCTAGTGTAGTGATTCTAAACCAATTAGCATTAAATGGAAACTTATAAACTTCTGAAATCTGTCGCCTTCCTATGAAAAGACAAAATTCCCCCAAAGTCATTTTACATAATGAATCCAAGTGACATTTTATCTGATTTCTTAGGTGAAGGAACCACAAAAGTCTACTTCTGAACCAAAAAAAGAAATATTCGGATTATATGTTTGAATTAGGTTCCGCAGATCAGTCAATGGGATCCCATTGGAAATTAATATATACTCATTTTATTGCAACCAGTGCCATTTTTTTCTCCTGGAAAGGTGATTTTTATATTGAACATTTCTCATAATATTTATTCCCCTCTTAGTCTCCCCCAGCTCCAATTTTTCTCATCCCTCAAGCTTGACTTTTCAAAAAGTCACTCTTTGCAATCACGTTTATTTAATTGGTCCTGACATGTAATTTAACAGACTTAGGGCATTCGTGCTAAGACAACTCTAGTGGTCTGCAATACATAGTGCTAGAAGAGTATCATGGGGCTGCCGAGAGGTTAAATTTGCCTGGGGCCCAACCATGTTACAGAAGGCAGGGCTCGAATTCAGGTTTTTCACATCCCTCTCTCCACCAGGACAGGATGCCTCTATTGTGACCAATTAAGAAAAATAAATAGAGGAAGATCTACTTGTTCAACTGTAAAACTTCCACCTACTAAATATAGGTGACTACACCTCTAGAAGAAAAGGCAAACGGCAGCCACAATGCCTGCTGTCTCTCAATTTGGGCTCCTAATCCATGATACGGCTGTGCCTCCCTGAGGCTTAAACTGCTTTTGGAAATTCAAGCTCAGCCTATCAGCAAAAAGGCAAATGATTTGGGGATAAAGGTTTATCTAAAAATGGTTATTTTCCCAATAGATTCCTTAGGAAGGCATATTTGAGCAAGGCAGACTAGGCTCAATTCTCACAGGTTAAATAAATGATAAAACTCAAATAAGATACTGAGTGGTATGAATTCCCAGCAAATTTTCCCAAAGGGCCTGCTTTAAACCAAAACACCCGCTTTGGGAAATCCTTGCTGGGTACTGCCTCTAATCAAGCCCCCAATCTGAAAGGAAAATGTGTGCAGTAGGTATAGCCATGCACATTCCTCTTGGGGTAATATGTTTAAGATTCATGCTTCTCTCAACAATGTGTTATAGGCAGGTGTTCAGTATTCATCTGGATATGGAGGCAACAACCCAGCTCAGGAAAAATGCCAGATGTTCATATAATAAACGTTACAGTTATCTATTTTTTTCCTGGCAGCTCATTCAAGTTTTTATCATTTTTAGCTATAAAATATATAGTGAAATCCTCTTATGGTAAAGTCCTGTTTTCCATGAAAACTTTCACTATATCAGGCGTGAGCAGCTTTCTCCTTGATTTGTGTCTTAACCATGAGAAAAAACATCACAGATGCAGACTGCATTGTACTGAGAACATATGCATGCTTTTAAATCACTTTTATCTTACTTTTTACTAATGTAACCCTGAAACATAAAATATGTTCTTTTTTGCATTCAGTGTTATGGGCAGAACAGATGGTGAAAGGGTTAGATTAAAGTAATACAGCATGTCCATTAAAATAACCCCCACTGCTGGTGATTCTTCATTCAAACAGGAGTCATGTTTACTATAAAAAAAAAAAGACTTTTGCTTTAGCATTTGGAGCACGCTGGAAGTTGCCAGGAGTTCCTTAAGGATAAACATAAGGAGAAGAGAAGAACTAATGTCAGAATAAAATGCATTTCAAAAATACTATCTATAAAAGTTGTTTGAGTAATCAAAAAGGCCAAATAAACCCAGGCAGCCGAACTGTCAACAAAGGTAAATGTGGCTAAATCTAGTAAGAAAATTTTTCAAAAGGATATCTGACAAAAGTCATTTTGATCTAGAATATTGTTTAGCATTCAGAAACACTAACTTTAACTGATACTGCAACAATGGGAGATATTTATAATTATTTTTCCACATACACCAAATCTAATTATTATGGTATGGAATGGTCTTATCTGCCACCTTATTCGTTAAATGTAATAAGTAGTAAATATTGTTCTTTATGGAAAAAACAACTTAAGGTCTTTTCCCCAACGAGATAAATGAAATATTCCTTAAATGGAATATTTCTGAATGTGGTTGATGTGGTAATATCATCAGTGGCCTTAAAAAGCAACTGGTGACAGGCATTCATAGTCATCTAAGATGATCCATTTGGAAAATCTGGGGATAATTCAGGGTGCTCTCATGCTCTCACAGTACCTAGACTTTAGAAAATGTAAGCTTATTGGTCAAGATTATCAGTAATGTTTGCTAAATCTATTCGCTACATAAAACCACTGTGGAATTCAAATTAAAAAAATCTCCTTCAAGAAAAACTAGAGTATGTGTTCCAGTAGCAATGAAACTCAATAATAGCACACTGTTTCGATTTTTATTCAAAATAACTGTGCAAGATGACTGGTCAAATGACCAACACTTAAATTATACATTGATTCCAAATGCTTCGTGGCCATTTCTTCTGTACTTCTAAAGAAAGAGTTCTTAACTTGGGCTTTAAAAAAAACATTTTGATACCTGTATTTCAATATAATTGGTTTTCTTTTTAATCCTATGTATTTTATTTTACGAATTTAAAAAACATTATTCTGGGAAGGGGTCCATAAGTTGCATTGTACTGCCAAAAGGTTCCGTGATACATAAAAGGTTGAGACTCCTTGTTCTTGAGTATAGATAGAACCACTGCCAATTTTCCAACATATAATTTTAATAAGACATATCCATGTTAATTACTTGCACAGTCAATATCTGTTCATAATTTTAGGTTTATTTTATTTTAATCTATACTTCAATCTTTTTTGTCTGTTTCTGAACAGAATCAGGTCCATTTTATTTGTACCTGTAAAATCTCTGAATTATTTCATTAATAGGGACATGAGTGGTTTTTAAGCAAATTGCAAAGGCCCCTTGAAATAGAGAGACTTTTCCTTAATCCAAACCCCCACAGTAACGAAAACATCTCTGGGATTCAACCCATTCCTTTTTCTCACAGAAAAAGTAAGCACAGTCTCCATCTCATTCGATGTCAACGTGATATGCAGCTGGAGAGGAATCGGCAATCTGGAACCAAGGGCCAGATTGACTTCCAATGTAACTCTATCGGGATTCTCCTCTAGGGTTACAAATGGAGTGAACTGAATCCAAAACCATAAAATCCATTCCTCACCCCAACTCCCCCCCACCATACACACAACACTCCAACAACAACACATTTTTTCCGAAGGTGAGGAAAAAAAGGTCTAAAAAGATGTACTTGCTCAGACTCTCTTAAACAGACATTACCCATACTTATTTCATTCTAATGAGCTCACCCTGCCCATGGGTGGAAATGATAATGCCTGCCCATCTCAACTTGTCGAGATAATACAAAAACATCTAGAGACAATTGGGCAAATCCCAGTTTTCCATGACCAGTAGCACTAATTTTAATAGTAATCCTCATCCATAGCCGGCTTAGGGCGTGAGCCAGAAGCACTCCACTCTGTCCACCCATTCCTCCAAGTCACTATCCGATCGCCCGCAACTAAGTGGCAGATTAGACGGGCTTGAATGAGATGGGTACAGGTGGTGCCACCTGCTCCACCTCTTTTAGAGAAGCTTTATTTGGTCTTTCAATGGTTTATTCAGAGGCTGAGGGAAAAGATAGAAAGAAGACATACTCCTCTTGGCAGTATAATTGCACAGAGTCTGTTCTGCCTGTGCTAACAAACTAGCAGCCACTCCTAAGCCTATCTTCTACCCCAAACCTGGAGGAAGAGTCCATGAGATTTGTAATTTTGAGGAAAGAAATGGAAGCTTAAGGTCCCTATACCAAATTAATCCCTTTCAAATAAACAAGATATGTAACTTTCTTTTAGTCTCACTTAGAGTTGACAAATGTTTCTATTTTTTCCTCCTTCTGAATTAAGCAACAGAAGATACTAAAGTTAAAAAAAAGCCCAGAGCAGCAACAGATATCATCTATTAAAGCATACACATCACAATCTTGACTTTATGGGGTAACACAGTGTAATACAGGACAATGTGCTTACAATGTGTTCCAGAAATATGAGGAAGAATGAATGCATGATCTAAGAAGAAAATGTGAGAATTCCTGGTTATGGATGCTTAAGGCCTACTCTTTAAAACCTTTCAAAGGCTTCCATAGCGGATGAGTGAAATCCTTTTCTGTAAAGTCAAAGGAGGCACAATCCATCCCCTTTAAATTTTGAATGGAAGAATGCTGTTCTAGCAGCAGCAACCGTTCCATAAATTTAGTCCTAATGAAATTTCACTGAGCAGACTTCGTTGTAATAAACCTTCCTCACTACATTTATGTGTAGGATATATGTACGACCATGAAATATATGTGTCTACATGGGTTATCTAATTGTAAAAATACAGCTCACAGACAGAGCAGATAAATATCTCTGGAATCTGGCCCACACCTCTCCAAGGGAGACTGTGATTTTTGCTTTGAGGGCAGGAGGAAAAAGGTCATAACTAGATACTTGCTCCTTCCTTGAAGTGTATCAGGCTTGTCCCTTCAAATACTGATTGTCTAGGAATATGATTTTTAGGGATTTAAAAGTTGGTTGCTCTTAAAAGGAGGGATGGGGGAGGTAGCCCTTAGCTTATACTAACCAGCTTAGCTTCTTCTACCAAATGAAAGTTATACAAAAGACCATTATAAATTGTAAATGGTGAGTAAACTCATTTATCTAAGTAAAACAACTAACAAAAGTTGTAGAAATTCTATGGATTAAACATAACAGAAAATACACAAGAATGAATGGGCTCTTCTGCTGGGAGGGAGATATCTTGGCTTAAACCAAAAGACAGGGCCCAATCTGAACCAAGGGAAAATTCTTTAAATTAAAAGTCTCTGGGGAGGCAATCTGGAAACTGAGAAGCCAACTACCCATCAATGTCTGCAACTTCTCTTTGAAAGAGTCTTTCTCTCTTCACATTATCTCTCCTGAAGAGTCGCTGCAACAGTATATGAATCTCCCCTAAAAGGCTCTACTCTTATGTAGGTATGCAGTATCACCTCAGGATTCTTTCTCTCCATTAGGAGTTACATCTCCCTTCCAAGCAGCAACCCCCAGCCCTGACAAAAAAAAAACATTTAGTGAGCCCTGCTTTACCATCGATTCTCTGGGGAATGACATTCTCTGAGATGACAAATTCCAAGCTGATAAGCAGAGGTTCTTTGTTTAAATTGGCCCTGCTTCTTTGCTATGTGGAAAGATCTTCTTGCCACTCCTAGCCACAGCACCCTGCAGATTGGAAGTATAAAAGTGTTTCATCTAGATTCTCCCAACCTGTGTTGAACCTTCTTTCTTATGCCCTTCAAAATTAAGGAATGGAATGGAATCAACCCCAGGTCTATAGCCATCTGCCTCCACCTAGATAGAGCTGTGTGGTAAGTGGGGAGAGAACTCATTGACTTTGGAGTAAAGAACCCGAGTTCAGATTTCAATTTTGCTACTAATATTACCTTGCATGAGCCCCTTTCTTTTCTTTAATTCAATTTCTTCTGAAATGAGAGAGCTGAAGAGGAGAACTTTTAAGGTTCCTGCCAGCTCTAATTCCTCTCCTTCCTGAGAATTCACACTGCTCTTTGTTCACCTCTCTCTATAATGGTCTTGCCATATCCCTGTGATAAATGTATTGTGGTATTATTATTATTTGCATATGCTCTCTGAACTCTACGCAAACACCCACTAGACCATAGTAGGACAGAACTGTATTTTATTATTCCTTAAAGTCAGAGAGATACAGTGGGGAAAGCATTTGGCTTGGAATTAGACTTGTATTTCTGTCCCAACTCTGACATTTTCTAGCTGTAGACTTGCTATTTACATTTCTCACCCCACAGATTTTAAAAGTACTTTGTAAAACCTCAAGACCTAAATACGAGTGATTACCTTCCTACCCTCTCCAACTACTATACCATCTCTCTTCTTTCTTGCTTTATCAAACTTCTAGAAAAAGGGAGCCATATTAATTACATCCACTTCCTCACCATCCATTTCCTTCTGTCAATCTCTGGAAATCTGGCTTCTATAACTCATACTCTCAAAGGTCAGCAGTGACTTCATAATCACCAATGCCCCTAGTCTTTCTCTGTAGCATCACACACTGTTGAATGCCTCCTTCCTTTTGGATATTCTCTCTTTAATTAGGATTCTGACACTGGAAATCACTTGATTCTCTTCCTACTTCTCTAGTCATACTCAAAACGGCACTTGAAGACAAGTTTCAACCTTCAAAACTTTGTGTTCAGGAGATGTTTCTTGCTTTCCTTAAATGAGTTAAGTCCTTTTCAAAGACTTCCCCTTCTCTTGTTTTAACTAGATCTAAAAGATGTTTGAGGCTCCTCATTAGAAGGAAATAAAGAACTCAGAGAGGCACAATTTCAAACCACTAAACAATAATTTTTATAATGCCCTTCTCCATAGATTTGAGGCAAACTCTCAGTGCCTATAGAATACTAATCAAAAGGCTTGGAAAGTCAAAAAGAAGAAGAAACTTTGTACCAAGATACCAGTAAGTTTTTTTTTAGAAAGATGTTACATAGTCAGAAAATCTTTTTTCCATACAGGAAAAGGATGATGTGACTACACCTTGTCAGCAGGAGATTACAACTGTAGCTTTGTTGTTTTTTCTTTTTTCCCAGACTTTCTAGGGAGGCAGCATGACATAGTGAAAAGAGCATTGGAGAGTTGGAGAACTTAGGTTTGAATAAATAATTAACTAAATTAATTAGTTACTACCTGTGAGTTTAGGGGCAAACCATTTCCCTTCTCTGGGCTCCCATTATTTCTCTTTATTTCTGCTACTTTTCTCCCAGCAACTCAGGCAAAAAATTCCAAAAATAATTTTTCTCTTTCTTAAGCCACCCTCATTCAAGTAGTCATCAGGTTTATGGGGTGTTCAGGAGGACTAGCACCTCTGGTGTGAGCGCTGCTGAGCCCTTTTTAGGGAGGCTTATCCACCTTTGGTGTACACCTGAATCACTTAACTCTTACCTATGGCTCGAAGAAGCTGTAGCATGCACAGCAATGACACCATGGTAAACCATCTTGGCAAAAGGACTTGACTAAACCAAGTTGAAGGTAACTGACAGGCCTCAAATCTGTTGGCGAGTTGGAGGGATGTCTATCCCAAGCATGTGAAAACTTTCCCTTATGGAATGGGTGGATGAGAACAATCTGTTCCAACTACTATGAAGATGACTGCAGCAGGCACTATGGAATGCTTAGAACGTGGCCAGGTATTAAAGAAGCCAAGGTCATCCACTGCACTCTGGGCCATGCATTGCCAATCGCTTTGACTTTTTTTCCTGCCACTGGATTTTGATGATTCGGGAAGAGAAAATGAGGCTGATGACTTTGCACAACTCTACCTCTCTTAAATCCAATTCAAACGCAAGTCAAGACATCATCTATAATGTCAATGGTCCTCTTCAAAAATGATGGACAAACAACTTCCACAATGTTTCCCCCCATTCATTCCCTTCCTTCCATTCCCACTGTCATCACCCTAGTTCGGGTGCTCAGTTCCTCCCCTCTGTAGTCAATGACTGATACCAAAACAACTGACGCTCTTATAGTGCTTTAAAATTTGCAAAACACTGCTACATAATTTGCCTCACTTGGTCCTTAAAATAATCCCATGAGGTACAGGCTATATGTGTTACTTTCTACATTTCACAGATGAATAAACTGAGGCTCACAAAATAATTTTTGCAGGCCTGCACAGCTAACAAATATGTATGGCAAAGTTTGAACCCAGGCCTTCCTAACTTCCTAACTGCAGGAACAATATGCTTAGTAGACAACATGCCTATGTCATTAAGCTGCTCGTGAGCCTTTGGTTGCTACTCACTGCCCACTATGCAAAGTCCTTAACTTGCCAAAAAAAAAAAAAGCACTTCACAGTCTGGGTCATGCCTACATTTCCAGCCTTACCTCTAACTGTGCCCCTTCACATCTCCTATGCAACATCCTAACCAGACTCCTATTTACCAAACCATTTATTCAGCTTTTCTACTTCCATCATCTTCTACATGCCTGGAATATACTACATCTATCTCTACCCATACTTCAAATACTAGCTGGCCATTTTTCAACATGACTTTCTCTTTTCCAGTCAAAAGTGACACCTCCCTTCTACGAACCCTTCAAGGACTTTGTTTATGTCTCTTTATGCACTAAAAAAATCTACTTTGTACTATACGTATATGTGTCTTCCTTCCCCTCACAATTATAATCCACCTCAATTATAATTCATGTCTAGAATAAGATCATGCCCTATTAAAATTCAGGCTTCCTCAGTATCTCCAGTAGTAACAACAATAAACCTAATAAACATTTGCCCGATGAATTAATTAAGCAAATGGGAATCTCGTGCATTTGTTCAAAAATTATTTATTTAGGCCATTTAACATAGCACTTTGCTTCAGTTCCATGGAAGATACTACAAAGCACAGTCACTGCCCTCAAGAAGCCTATATTCTGGAAAGAAAAAGGCATGTTAAAAGTCAAACAACATAATAAATAATATAAACTATGTTACAAGGTAGAATGTGATCACCATAATAAGGAGTAAGTAGTAGTCAGGGCAGTCAGGGCTTTGGATTCAGAGGAGAAGATAACTGTGGCTAGCAAGGGCAAGTAAATCTTCATGGAGGAGTGGATAATGAGCTGCGTCTTAAAGGATGAATAGGATTTAGGCAGATAATGACAAAGGAAGAAACAGCATGAACAAGAACTGAGGAAAAAAACAGCCGTGTGCATGCTACATTCTGGGTTTAGCGAGTAGACAAGTCTGACTGAAGTGAACAGAAGGTGGATGGAGAAGCAATAGAAGGAAAATATGGGTTGAAAAATAGGTTGAAACCAGACTGTGGAGAGTCTGGTGTGCTAGGTCACAAAGTTGTTGCCTATGGGCAAAGGGAGGCCACTTGAGTTTTTCATTAGGGAAATAATGTGATGAGACTGGCCATTAAAGAAAACTGATTAGGCAGGATGAGGAAAGAGAAGGCATTAAAGGCAAAGAAATCTATTAGAAAAGCATTGCAGTAACTTAGGGGTGAGATGAAGGTCTGAACTAGAGTAGGGACTTTTAAAAAGGAATCTATGTAAAATATATTATGAAAGAAGGGTATACAGGTCTTAACCTCAATAAAATATTCTAGCGCCACTGGCATTAAAAAACTATATTTTAGTAAAAAAAACAAAAGGCCAAGAAGTGATTGAGAGGTCCACTTTTTATCCATTTCTAAGCATGCAATATAATCATGATATGTTTATGGTACAATGGGAGTCATCAGGAGAGCATCCCTGATCTGCTGGACTAGAACATGGAGCCCTAAGTCTTTAAGCATGTGATCTGATCCACTATTTTTGAAACCACCAACTTTTGGTTGGTCCCTAGGGGGGCATGTGTTGAAAAGGATGGCCACCGAGCAGTAAGAGTTGCCTTCTTGGCAAGCTCTAAAGGAAAAAACAACTTCCAGTCTTGCTCTCTCTTCTCTTCTGAATGTGTGCCTTGGGAGCACTTTAAGTTTTGCAAAGCTCTTTACACACATTATCTCAATGGATAGACAAGAAGCCCATCCACCACAGAACTTAGCAGAGTGTTACTAATTCAATTCAATTTAGCAAACATTTATTAAGCACCTACTATGTGGTACTAAGCTTTAATGTCTTATCACGTTGTGGAACTGGCCATGGATTCTCCAAAGCCATGCCAGTGAAGTACAAGGTCTAATAATAATTATTAGCATTTATTCAGTATCTTTGCCAAACACCTCACCTATGTCATCCCATTCCATTCACTCAAAAAAATTTGTTAAGTCCCTAGGAGATGAAAGGCACAGAAGGGTATCTGTGCTAAATAATAGGGAGGTGATAAAAAGACAAAAACAAAACAATCCCATCCCTATAGGAACTTCCATTCTACTTAGTCTTCTAGTAAGAAACTATTCACCATGTTGCTTTTTTCTGCCCCCGGAGTAAATCCCCTAGCATCCTACAACAACGGGTACTCTACAAATCCATTTATTCACTTTTTTTCCCTTCAGAAATGATTTCTCTATTATCAAGCATGTGCAAGGTTATATGCTCCTATGTACTAGGAAAGAGAGTGATTACTGGACACAAATGACTACACAAAGCAGCATATATGGTATTAGTTGCATGATAAAGGAAATCTTGCTTCTAGATAACAGACAATCAGAGATTAACTTTATGGCAAAAGTGGCATTTGAGCCAGGTGCTTGAAGATGAGTAAGGTTTCATTCTATGTGGATGGTGGGCAAAACTTGATAGGTGGAAAGAAAGAATGGGATTAACCAAGATTTGCTGGCAGTTAAGTACCTGACATAGTTAAAGAACAGTCTGATTTGTCTGAAATATTGGATTCAAGAAGGGAAGTGGGGTGAGATGAGGTTGGGAGCTAGGTAATGGAATATTTTAAACATCAGGCTAAGAAATGGTTTTCCCCAGTGAGGAGCCATTAAGTCCTCAAGCAGGAGTGTGATAGGTTAAAAAGCAGTGCATTGGAGTAATAATCTGGTTGTAGCATGCAGGCCATGTAAAGAATTAAATATATGTAAGGACATTATGACCTACTGTTTTCTCAGTCACCTGATCATTTTTGCCTCACCATTCATTCTATTTGTTTTTTCATGACGTATTTATTAAGTGCTAATGTATGCTTGGTTCTGTTCTAGGCACCACAGGGAATACCAAGAGCTTACAATCTAGTTAATAAGATGATGATAAAAAGGGAAAATCAATAGCCAGTATAAATTTAAGCATATCTTCAAAATACTTTACTTCAGAAACAGTAATTAAAATGTCTTGAACTTCATATTAGAGAAGTTCTGATTATTACATATTCAAGCACAACAATGAGATTATAAATCACTGTGTAGCCTACAGATAAATAGTACCTAGAACAAATGAAAATGACCATATTTACTCTTTCTCATACATAAAAGTAATAATTGCTATTATCAATAACATATTTACAAGACACTTTAAGGTTTATGTGGATTCCTTCCTCACCACATTCCTATGAGGCAGGCAGTATTTTACTAGTTCCATTTTACAAATAGGGAGATTGAGGTGCAGAGTGCCCAACTGACTTACTTGAAGTTGCAGGACTCAAATTCAGTTTCTCTAATTTAAGATTTGGTATTCTCTCCATTGAGCTATTTAACAATAAGAATACCATTCAGGGCAATCTATAAGTAATTTCTAGATTGAGTAGTCATATTGTACGCATGTGCACAAACCCATGTGTGCTATGCATATTTTCTTCCTTCTCACTTATAACCAGTCCTCTTCTACTCATCTTCATGCCCTCAAGAAGCTTATATTCTATCTGGAAAAACAACATGGGCACATATGTAGATATGTAAAATATATATAAAGTAAGAAATGGCAAGGTAAGTCTGAAATGTTAGTCAAAAACATTAGTATTGTGCATTAGAATGAGACAGGAGCCAAGTTCTGTGCATCTGGTATTTCCGAATCAGGAGAACTCTGAATGATATCCAGATAATGGAATGTACTAGCTCTACAAAAACAAACTCAATGGCAGGATAATTCAGCTGAAGTGGGGTTGGGTTAGTGCAATCCAGTAGATCTGAGCAGAATTGTTGAAAATTATCTTTAATGTTGCTTATAAGAGTTTTTCCAAGACCATTCAAAACAAGAGCTTTCTTTTTTGACCTCTCTTGATGGTATTACACAGAGGTGGAAAGTTGATGGAGCCATTCATTAAAGTGATCATAATGTAATCAAGTCTGAACTCATTACCAAGGGGATCATCACACCAAGATGGGGGATGAAGGGCTGGCTCATCATTTACTTCCACAAATCATCTGGGTAGGAGCACAGAGAGGTGCTAGTTGGTGGTCATCTTGTACACGCTAATAAGTACATCTGACCAAAAATAAAAAAGCTGTCTTGTAGGCCACACAGAGAGAATCAAACATCAGTGTCTGACCCCTCCTCTCCCATCTGTGTGCGTTCAGACTTTTATGGTCCTTGACCTCTTATCTCTGGGGGTGTTAGCACAGGGTGCAGGCCTTCTGCACACACAGAGTAGGGCCTTTGTAATATGCCCCAAGGTTTTCCCATCAATTAAATGAGGCCATTTTTGATATTTTCTCCTTTTGCTATTTTCTTTAGATCTTTTTGGCCAAATCATTCATAAAAGTAAATTCTGGGATCATTTTTGAGCTCCTTGGTCATGCCCAGTGTAGTATTACATGCTTAAGATATACATGTTGGCTTTTGTCCCATTATAGTTTTAAACTTGGTATATGCATATATGCATGTTTATAACCACGTGTGTTCCTGGGTTTCTGGTGGATAAGGCTGGTTTTATATCTTCTTTCCTCACTGGGACAGGGTCCTAGTTTTAAAATCTGTAGTGTTTATGGAGATATTTAGATGTTTATGGAGAAATAAGGAGAACTCTGATCCCCACCAAAGGTAGAATTTCATTTTTCCCACTTGAAATTTCTTACAATGCCCTTGGGACCTAGAGAGGATCTTTTTCATAATCAAATATTTTATTCCCTGGTAATAAAGTGGGGAAAGGGGAAGGTTTTGGATCCAGTTTAGTACCTGAGCATTTGTTCTACCTCTTGGTGTCCCTTAAAAGTCACCATTCAGATCTCAGCATGTAGGGAACACCAATGACATTGGACCCTCCACATGCTTTTGAAATTGACACCATAGTTTTAGAATTGGGGAAATCACTCGCTTAAAATCTACCAAACCTCAGATTTCACATAGGAAAATGGTTCATCAATCTACCCTAAGCATGTGGAATTAAATTATCACACCAGCAAATTGTGCTTCGGCTTTTAAAGAGTGGGATGTAAACATTTTAGTGTAACTGTAATAAATGTTTTCTGAACAACAACAACAAAAATGCTGTGTTGTAGTTTCTGCTTCCTCAGAGAACTAGTAGAAATTTCTGGTCATCCCTAAAAAGACAAGATCTTAAAATATTTAGAGAAAAGCCTGAAGACAAAGAGTTTATATTCATAGAATCTACACGCTGTCACGTAAACAGCTTTTTAGAGACTCAGGATCTCCTCCATAGAATTTAAGCATTGTTATAGCATGGCTATATACTCCCAGTGCCCCAGACTCCTAGGGCCTTCTCTTCTGAGATTACCTTCCATTTACTCTGTATTTATCTAGGACGTATCTAGTTGTATTCACGTTGTCTTCAACTGTTTTTGCCTTTTTTTGGATCCCAAGAGCTCAGCACAGTGCCTGGCACACAGTAGGGGCTTAATGAATGCTTATTAATTGGAACAGACTGGTTCTGGAGTCAAAGGATTGAGGTTCATATCCTGCCTCTGATTCTCACTACCTGTGTGACCACAGACAAACCCCTTAACCTCTCTGGCCTCAATCACATAATTTTTATTTATGAGAGATTTCAACAAAATAGTCTCTAAGAGCCCTTATAGTTCTAGATCTGTGATCCTAGGGATACTAAGATCCTTCCACTCAGATTTTTCAATGCAAATCATTCCCCGTCCCTGCCAGAGATTACGAACACAGAAACAACTGAGTGTGGATCCTCACAAGGGGTTTTATTTTATTTATTGTTGTTTTTAGTAATATCAGTATGGTTAAAAATTCAATACCACCAGTGGTATTGAATGAATATCCATCCTTATACACAATCATTCCCATATCTAATTAGTTTCCAAGTTATCGATTTCATTTTCACAAGATCTTTTATATTACTCACAGCTTTTCCACTCATACGGCCACCACTTAAGTTAAGACCTCCATGACTGTTCACCCATACTACTTTAACAGTCCCCTAACTTGTCTCCTTACTCCCATCAATTATCCAGGCAACTGCTAATTTGATATTCCTGAAGCATATTTCACATGTCACTTCCTTACTCAAAAATTTTAGTCATTTCTTTTAGCCTCTAGGATCAGGAAGGCATCTAAAACTTGTTTCCAATCGTATTCCCACCTACACTTTGAGACATATTTCATACTACTCCCTTTGAAATACTCTCCTTTTTGTTAAAAGGCATTCAGGTGGCACAGTGGATAGAGTGCAAGGCCTGAAGTCAGGACGACTTCTTGAGTTCAAATCTGGCCTCAGACACTTACTAGCTGTATGACCCTGAGCAAGTCACTGAATCCTATTTGCCTCAGTTTCCTCATCTATAAAAAGGGCTGGGGAAAGCAAACTACTGCTTGCTAAGAAAACTCAAAATGGGGTCACAAAGAGTCAGACATGACTGAACTACAATTTTTTTTTGTTAAATTGGCCTAGGGGTTTATCCCCCACCTCAACATTCCATCCCTCTGTTTTTTAATAATTCCTAGCTTACTTTGAGAAAAAGTACAGGCGCTGCCTCCTCAGTGAAAACTTTTCTGATCCTCTCAGTTTTAGCTCTCACTTATAAGTTACCTTGAATTTATACCCGTGTTTTATAAGTAAATCTGCACCTTCCCAGCACAATGTAAGCTCCCTGAGGGAAAGGACTATTTGGTTGCTATTTATACTATCCATGGATCCCCAGTACCTAACAGACTGCACTTAGCTGGTGCTTCAGAAACACATTCTGAATTGTAAACTGACTATATGGAATCCTTCTTTCTTTGTCTGGTTCTCAAATCTGTTGATTCTTTTCATTCCCACTCTTGCCACCTTAATTCAGTTCCTCAGCACCTTGAAAGTGGAGTACTACAATGTTTTGGTCTCCCTACATTTCCTTCCCCCTCCGACCCATCCTGCATACCTCTGCCAGATTAATCTCAATAAAAGTCCACTTTCACCAGGACATGCTTGAAAAATTGTTGAGTTCCCCAGAGTCTACATAATAAGGTCCAGACTCCTTAGTTTGGCATTCAAAGACCTCTACAATCTGATCTCCATCTTTTTGCCTTCTCAACCTAATCTCCTAAACCTTGTCAAGATGAATTCTCTGCTCCATTTAGGCTAGTATAGTCACAATCCTCCCATAAATATACTTTTTATCTTCCTCTATTTGCTCACCACACACAGACACACAGACACACACACACACACACACACACACACACACCCATTCCCTCTCCTTGATGGCTACCCAAAACTTGCCTTCCAAATGCTGCTTCTCCATAAAGACTCCCTTAGCCACCAAGTAGTTTCTTGTTCCTCTAAACTAGTACAACCATACAGTCTGTCATACTCATTCATATGGTACTCATTCTATCTTAACAACCTGATATTGCTTATTGTCTAACTTTTCATGTATATGTATCTTATTTCCCCAACTAAACTGTAAGCTCTTTTAACAAAGGAACCATGCAATATACTTCTTATATCTCACAGCATTAAACAATGTATATTTTCATTGGAGTTACTAAATAAATATTTGTTGATTACCGTGAGAGTAAACATTAAGAAACTGTTCTAAGTACAGATTGTCTCCACTGTTAGAATGACAGCTCCTTAAGGGTAGGGATTATTTCATTTGTGTTTCTGTATCTTCAATGCCAAGCACAGGGAGTGGCACACAGTAGGTGTTTGATAAATGACTATTAATTTATGCAGTATACTCAGTACTGACAATTACTTTGAGGCAGATGGACCTCTTGGACAAACAGGAATATTCTAGGGAAATTAAATGAGCAATTTTCCCCATAGAAAACCTATTGGTTTATATAAAAGAATAGAAATTGAAACCTCTGAATATTAATCCCAACATTATGAAGTACATATGCATATGTGGCTTTGTCTATCTCAGTCATTTTCCCTACAGTAACAGCATGGGACTTGTCTAGAGCCACATTTATACCACAGTCTACAAAATTAACTGACTACCTAAACCTGAAGGAGAGCTTTGATTAGACACATAACGGCTAAATTACCCAATTCACTTTTATGAAACACTGAAAATATACCATACTATAAAAATTCACAGTGTACAGGTGTTCACCAGAGAAGAAGATTAACCAGATTTCACTGCATAGTAGTCCCAAAAGGGTACAAAAGAATGCAAAATCTTGAGCACTCCATTTGTCATATGAACAAGGCAGCGTTAATCTGAAATGCATAAAACTGAATTCTTAAGAAAACCATAAAACAGAATCTCAGTGATATACCTAGATTACTGATCAGAAGCCTGGATTCTGGTCCCAAATTTGGAACTAAAAAAATAGATACAACAATGAACAAACCTCTCTTTACCCCAGTTTTTCTTTTTTTTGCCTCATATATGGCCCATATATGATTTAAGTAAAGGTAAAGGTATCTGAGGGCAGAGCAGCTTCTCTAAAACTAGCTAATAAAATTTCATTAAAATCTTTATCTTAGTGAGACAGGATGTCATCTAGTCATTTTAATTAAAATACAAGTTACAGTGCTTTCGGTCCTCAAAATTGAAAGGCATATGCTGGCCAACATCATTCTAAGGTCAAGAAGAGATTGTCCTCTTCTTTACCACTGACAGCCTTTGCAGAAACAAGGTCTTCCAGTGGAAAGTTTAAACCTCCCTAACACAACCAGTGCTTACAGCAATCCAAAATCAGATAACAGACTCACTTAGGCATAAAGATTTTATAATTCTTGAACCCGCTGACATTCTGATTTCACTCCTTTTAAAGGATGTTAACAGAACAAAAAAAAAGATGCCCAGAAGTGACAAGTTAAGGAAAGGGAAAGCTCATAAACCCAGTTTTGTTCTGTGTTGTATCAAGTTACTCTATTTGCTAGAACCTCAGAGACCATCTCTCAACATTTGCTGCTCAGGGGAGCTATTGGAAACTAGAGATGATTCTTTGAAGATAAAATGAAAAATTGAGAGGGCCACAGGGTAATTGGATATTTGAAGTTGAGAATCCCTAGTCCTCTAGTGAATGCTCCAGGCAAGAGAAGATATTCCTTCACTATGGTATACAGCCTGCCAAAGTCTAGACTCTGTGTACCAGAAAATAATCATGACATTCATTTCTTCCCATTCCTGTTATTATCTTTTGGTATTTCTATAGCACCTCCTCTGGGTCTCTATCCACACCCTTGACAAAGATGAGTGAGTTCAGAGCCACTTTTTTGATCATTCCTACCATCTGGAATAGCCTTTCTGCTTCTTTCTTCCTTGTGAACAGCCCATCTGTTTCTAAACTGCACAGGGATTCACATCCTTGATCCTTTGCCTAAGTCTCTTACTTTGCTCCCCCTTCAATTCTTGGTCATAGGATTAGAATTTTCTTTTCCAAACTCCCAGCCTTTCCATATCTTGGCAAATAGGCTGCTTCCTTAAAATACTTTAGCATAAAATTTCTTGGAAAAGATACTTAGCCAAGAGGCCAGAGTGTGCTATTCTCCCTGTAAGACTTAGTATATTGAAAGAAATGCAACCAAAACAAACAAACAGAAAGAAATCAAGGAAGGTATCCTCTGAAGTTTGTTTCTGCTGGCTGAAAAGTGGGAAAGTCCAATGGCTTAAGAGAAAACAGGTTATTTTTAAAAAGTCATCAGTGGAAAGAAAAACTTCTAGACATGGAAATTTCAATTGTATGAAAGCTGGATGACTCGTTCCAATCAATTCCATGGTTTCCTCAAACAGGAAATCAAGCCAAATCAAATGAAAAGAAAACTCTCTGCAGCCACCTTTGCACATACCTGAGGGTATGGAGATGTCCTAGATTTCGATTTTGTGTTTGAGAGGCGAGGCTTGTTCCCCTTCCGGTTGTCAGTTATGGTGGGTGTGGTGTTGGTATAGGAGAAGGAAGGTTTGGCGGCTGTGATCTGATCCAATGAGAGTTGAAGTCCTTTATATTCTGTATCTCTGCAGGAAATACAAAAAGTAGAGACTTCAAATATTCCACAAATATACTGAATTTGTGAGTTTTCTTATTAGAAATACACACCTGCGTTTGAAACAAATGAGAATTGTTTTAAGTACTTGAAAAGATGAGAGCCTAGCATATAGTAAATGCTAATAAATATCTGTTGATTACTATTTCCTGTTATGGCTAAAGCAAAATTGGTAATGTTTTCAAACTCCTCACTTTTTCTAATGCTAATCACAAGAAAGGCATGTAAATTCAACCAACAAATTTAGATTTCACTATCATACTTATCACAGAATAATGATAGTATTTAATTAATGTAATTTACCCATATTGATCCATAATTCATCAGTTTTTATGGTTTTATTATCTTTTCAAGTACAAAATAATAGACCAAATTCTACTGGTCCTTCTGCAATGTAGCTATTTGATGAGTAATGATTAGATATTGTACTTTGGGATTTCAGTGAAACCATACTAGAAACGGATGTCCCCCACAACATCAGTTCCCAGTCAATTTCCAAGGAGTGCACTGTAGCACAATTTCATAATATAACAATAATCATATATGAGACTGCCCTCTCATCTACTAATTCAGGACATGTGAAAAATCCTCCTAAATGAAATAAAAATTTGGAAGACAAGAAAACATGTATTAATAACTAATAGTTACTAGATTATAAGATCCGTGAGGACAGAAGTCATCTTTTTAAAACTTTATATGTATTCTAGGGTTTGTATAAAACTATGGATGCTACTTACTCCAAATTTCTTAGCCAGGCATTTAATGCCATTTGCAACCTAACCCCTACCTATCTTTCCAGTTCTATTGCCTACTATACCTTCTTTGGGTCAAATTGTATTTTCTGACTATATTTTGCACTCTCCAAACCTTTGCTCACACACTTCCTGTAATGACCTCCCTATCTCATTTCCATCAAAAACCTATCTATCCCTCTGGGTCCAAATCAAATCTGATACATCTGTGAAATCTTCCCTGACTAGCTGGCATTTAATCTTTGTATCTGGTTTTCATGGATATACAACCTGTACAAGATTTTATAAACTCCTAGAGAGCAGAGGCTGTGTCTCATACATCTTTGCATTTCCTACATGTAGTGGTATAGAGCCTAGCATATAGTAAATGCTAATAAATATCTGCTGATTACTATTTCCTGTTATGGCTAAAGCAGAAAAGTGGAAGAGTAACAAAGACTTTCAAATTTGAGTTATTTTCCCCAATAGTGCATCTGCTAACCAAATGGTCCTTCTTTATGAGAAAAGACTTTTGGACAGATCCAAAAAGTCCTATAAAGTACCTAGTTACCTCTCTGTCCTTTGATTAGCTATTGTGTAAGCAGGGCAAATGAAGGTCTTGTCTATTGACCAAGAGAGCTCACACTCAGGTAGCCCAGTCAATCAGCTTAGAATCTGCCACAATTTGAAATCTTGTCAATAAAACAATGAAAATTCAGAGGACAAAGTACCCTGGCTTCTCCTTTACTGGTTAGGCAGCCAGGAACATAGCTGTTATCTGCTATTTCTAATGTAATTTTCCTTGTGAAATTTTTTTTTATTGAAACAGAGATATTCTCTTTTAAAGAGGGTACTACTGTGTATTACTGTGCTTCTTCTGATTGAATTTTACTCAAGAACAAAGATCCAAATTGAATGTTCTCCAATAGGGAGAGGAAAAGGGTTGGCTCATGGTGAAGATTTTGAGCTCCTGAAAATGTCTGTGACTAACTATGAAATGACTACTAAATCTATATTGTAGCTCAGTCACTTTGAGGCTATAGGCAATGAAGGCAAAAAAGATAAATTTCTCATTTTTACCCTTTCAAGTAATAATTAGCATTTATATAATACTTAGAGGTTTGCAAAGTTCTTTACAAATATTATTTCATTATAGTTTCACAACAACCCTGGGAGGTAGAAGCTATTATTATCCCCATTTCACAGATGAGGAAAATAAGACAGAGAGAGGTTAGATGATTTACCCAGGCTTATCCTGCTAGTAACGGACCTGAACTTAGATACTCCTGACCCTGGGCCCAGCACTCTATCCACTGTACCATCCAGCTGCTTCTAAGTCACAATGAATCATACTTAAATTCCAAGATAAGAGGTATCACAAGTTAGACATGATTTTTTTTTAAGTACAAGAAATTCCGAGTGAACTGCTTTGTTCTCCCAGAGTAGGTGGGCACTTTCTCTGCAATTTAAAATCTTAGAGAGTTGACTAAAGCACTAAGAGGTTAAGTAATTTGCCCAGGGTCATAGATCCAGTTTGTATCACAGTAGGAAACTTGAACTCAGGTCTTCCTGGCTTCAAAACCACCTTTCTATCCACTCTGACACATTAATAATTAGAATGTTCAAAAATTCTTCCACTATTTCTAAATTTAACAATTTAACAAGCATTTACCAAGCACTTCCAAGGAGCTAAAAATATTTCAGAGAGTTTCAAGGAAACATGTTTCACTCATATGGATACTCCTCCTGCCCATACAAATTTCAACCCTCCTATAACTTACTAGTGCAATTTGCTATGGCTGAAAAATTCATCATTCTATGGCCCAACCTGGTGAGTAGCCCTTCTGACCTAAGCTAGGCTGATCTTCCAACCACTGGTATAATATGTTAAGTGGTCCATACTCATAGCCTCTCCAGCTTGAAAAACCTGCCAAAGCTTACACTCAGTCAGTCAATAAACATTTATTTGTTGTTCAGTCATGTCCAACTCTACATGACCCCATTTCGGTGTTTTCTTGATGAAGATACTAGAGTGGTTTCCCACTTCCTTCTCCAGCTCATTTTACAGATGAGGAAAATGAGCCAAACAGGATTAAGTGACTTGCCCAGGATCACACAGCTACTAAGTGTCTGAGGCCAGATTTGAACTCAGAAAGTTGAGTCTTCCTAACTTCCAGGCCTAGGATTATTCATTGCACCAGCTAGCTACCCCAGCCTACTATGTGCCAGGCACTGTTCTAAACATTGGGGATACAAAAAAGGCAGAAAGTCAGTCCCTGCCCTCAAGGAGCTCACAATCCACTGGCATACTCTTCAAGAGGCCAAATCATACCCATGCCATAAAGAAACAATGGAGTAGGACTTTAGTCCTGAAATAATACCTATTGATAAACCTTTTTAAATTAATAAATGGCCAAAAGGTCAAAATATCCATAATGGTGGCATACAATAAGCCTTAACAGTTGGACAAACAAACTTATTAAATGAATGGACTATATTATCTATCAATACAGCTATTTCTGTTTTTATGGGGATGGGAGGTGCTTCTGCAAGGGACATTAAGTAAGGAAGGAACCTGTCAAATGAACTAACTTCCGATGGTTAAGCAGAGCAATACTCCAGCTACACAAAGCATCGAAGTGAAACTAGAAATGAGCCGCTGTACTAGTAAACACGGCTCTAATCGCAGCATCCCTCCATTTGTATGTTACAGGGAGAGTTTCTCTACACTGCTAATGAATATGCCGCTGATGCATGACCACCGCTATCACGAGGCTGTTTTCTCAAATGCTAACTTCAGAGACAAACAAGACATTTGCATGCAGGTGGGGAAGTACCACACATGCCACCAGACTATAAAAAGAGGCATTAGTTCCAACCTTTATAATGAAAGACACTAACAGAATTCTCCGATTCTGGTTACTGTGACATATAGAATGGGAAAGAGTTGCACTCTGATCCACTACATACAGAAAATGAAAATATGGAAAAATTAAACAAAAACTGCTGTCCCTGTATTAAGAACAAAAATAATGACATTTTCTGGGATTCTGAAGCAAGCAATTCTTCAAGTCCATATCAAGAAAACGACGTGATTTCTATATTTTAGTAAATACCACAGCTCTTTTCATTGAATCTAACCACTTTTCTATCAGTCAACAAGTTATTATTAATCAACTAAATACCAGGCTCTGTACAAAGACCTGGGAATATAAATACAGTGAACAAAACGATCCCTACTCACAAGCAGCTGATGTTCTGATGTCATAATTCTTCTGCTATTTTACTCTAATTTTCCATGGCCATTCATTTAAATGTATCTTTTCAGTGTTAGGGACCAAAACATTTACAAAGGTAATGTCTTCATTGCTAAAGCTTAAAAACATGCACACCAATGATGGCATGTGTATAACTGACACCAAATTACTTGCTTTCTCAAAGGGGGGGAGGGGAGGAAAGAGGGAGAGAACTTGTAACTCATAATCTTAAAAAACAAATGTTTAAAAAAACTTGTTTACATGTAATTAGGAAAAATAAAAATTAAATGTAAAAAAAGTGCTTCACAATTCTGAAGAAAGAAAAAAGGAAGGAAGGAAGAAAAATATGCACATCAAAACAAAACAAGCAAAATACCTGCACTTTACTTTGGGAGGGTTTTGCTCATTTGTGTTGGAGCACTAACCTCGGAGTCATGGGACTTCAGTTCTAATCCTAGCTCTACCACTTGCTACCTGTATGGGCAAGTCACTTAACCTCATCTTGGCAACAGTTCCCACATTTCTACAATTAAGGGATTAAACTAGATGGTGTCTGAGGTCCATTTCAGCTCTAATCCATGATACTATAATTCTCTGCATAGCACGCTATCCACATTTATTGAGAAACCCCAGGCTCAAAAGCAAAGTACTGTAAGAAACTGCATCTATCCTCTACTCTGGGCATTTCACTTGCTGTTGGTGTGTTCCCTGCCAAAAGCTTTGGAAAGAAAGAAAAAGGAAGAGAGAGAGAGAGAGAGAGAGAGAGAGAGAGAGAGAGAGAGAGAGAGA